>CM077183.1:1422945-1477945 GCA_039654105.1 Coreius guichenoti
AGGATGAAGACGCATGCCACTCGCCCTACAGAGAGAGAGGAACACGGGTTTAGTTTAGAGAACATGGAGCCTGTGAATAGAATGAACAGAACAACAAACATGATTCATCTGCGGATTTTCTTTCATTTTATTTTTAATTTAGTAATTTATTTTATTAATTAATTAATTTGTTATTTAATCACACATATGTTTTAATTTTATTTGAATTAATAAGTAAATGTATTTATTCATTGAAGTTACATATATTCATCTCAATTTTTTTTATAAAATAATAATACATTTGTATAAAATAATATAATTTAGGAAGATAATAATAAATATTATTTACAATTAATTTTAATTACATTTATTTGTTAATTCATTTATGAATGTTAGTCCATTCATTTATTTAATAGTTCATTCATTCATTAATTCTTTCACTCATTTTTATTTATTTTTATTTTATTAGTTTTAATTCATTTTAATTTAGTAATTTATTTTATTTATTTTTATATTAATTAATTTATTTATTTAGTAATTCATATTTAAATTTTATTTAAATTAATAAGTTTATTTATTTATTGAAGTTACATATAATCTCAAATCATTTGCCTATAATTTCTGTAAAATAATAATAATATTTGTATAAAATAATATATTTTAGGAAGATAATAAATATTATTTGCAATGAATTTTAATTACGTTCATTAATTAATTAATTTATTTATTTATTTAATCATTTATTTACTTATTCATTAATTGATTTGATCATTTATTTATTTATTCATATATTTTAATTTTATTTGAATTAATGAATGAAATTATTTATTTATTAAAGTTAACACAATTCATCTCAAATTTTAAAATGAAAATTTGCCTATAATTTTTATCAAATAATATTCAATTTGTATAAAATAATATATTTTAGGAAGATAATAAATATTATTTAAAATTAATTTTAATTACATTTATTTAATTCATTCATTTATATATTCTGTTCGTTTATTTAATAGTTCATTCATTCACTCATTTTAATTTATTTTTATTTTACTAGTTTATTATTATTAATTTTGTCATTTATTTTATTTATTTTTATATTAATTCATTCAATTGTTTAATCATTTATTCATTTATTTATTTAATCATATATTTAAATTTTATTTAAATTAATAAGTTAATTTATTTATTTATTGAAGTTACATATATTCATCTCAAATTTTGATTTTATAATTTAAATATAATTTCTGTAAAATAATAATAATATTTGTATAACATAATATATTTTAGTTTTAAAATAATAATATATTAATATATTTTAATTACATGAATTATTTAATTAATTTATTCATATATTTTAATTTTATTTGAATTAATGAATGAAATTATTTATTTATTAAAATGAACACAATTCATCTCAAATTTTAAATGAAAAGAATATATTTTTTTATAAAATAATATATTTTAGGACGATAATAAATATTATTTACAATTCATTGTAATTACATGTATTTGTTAATTCATTCATTTATTTAATAGTTTACTCATTTATTTATTTGATCATTTATTCATTCATATATTTTATTTTTTTGAATTCATTAATAAAAGTATTCATTTACTGAAGTTAACACGATTCATCCCAAATTTTAAATAGAAAATTTGCCTATAATTTATATCAAATAATATTCAATTTGTATAACATAATATATTTTAGGAAGATAATAAATATTATTTGCAATGAATTTTAATTACATTAATTAATTATTTTATTTATTTTTTTATTCATTTATTTATTCATTAATATATTTTAATTTTATTTGAATTAATGAATGAAATTATTTATTTATTAAAATTAACTCATCTCAAATTTTAAATGAAAAGAATATATTTTTTTATAAAATAATATATTTTAGGACGATAATAATAAATATTATTTACAATTCATTGTAATTACATGTATTTGTTAATTTATTTGTTTATATATTCCATTCGTTTATTTAATAGTTTACTCATTTATTTATTTGATCATTTATTCATTCATTCATATATTTTATTTTTTTGAATTCATTAATAAAAGTATTTATTTACTGAAGTTAACACAATTCATCCCAAATTTTAAATAGAAAATTTGCCTATAATTTTTCCGACTCCTGCTTCAGTCATCATGATGTCAGAATTTACTTGCACAATGCATCAATCAATTCTCAATCAATCTATCAATAATTCTGTTATAAAAAAGTACAGCATTTTTCGGTTGTCTTTCAATTTTGGAGCAAAATCCTTGACCCAAGCCTCTCTGTTGTTCCCGAACAGTCTCGCCGTCTCTTGTTTGCTTTGAATCAGTGGCACAAAGCGGCCTGAGAAAATAACCATTCCACTTTTTTCTTCGTCTCTTGCTGTAGGGTAACCTTCCCAAATACTCCCATAACTCGCTGGTGGTCCAGGCCATGAAGACGAACGTCACGGATCCGGACATGCACGTGCTGTTCTTCGACGTGGAGGCCGTGATCATCCAGTTACTGACGGAGGAGGCCCAGCGGCCCAATCCCACCCTCGTCTCGCCGGAGTCGCTGCAGAAAGCCCCCGGAGGGGCGGACAAGGGCGGGTCCTTCCTGGCCAATAAGATTTTCAAACAGGTCAGGAAGGGCTTCTTAAAGAGCATATCACTGAACAGAAGACTGTCGTGGCCCACAGTCCATAGTCCAACTTTATGAATCTGTCTAATGTCGATTTTTCGCACAGGACGTGTTCTTTAAACTTGAATTGCTCTAATCGGCGTGATTAAATGCATTTACAACTCTATTTACTTTTAAATAATTTGATTTATTATTATTTGTGATATAATTGTACTAAATTAAGATCAGTAAAAAAAAATTCATAAATATTTTAGGGAGATGAGATTTATATATATATATATATAATTTAAAAAATTATTTTTTAATGAAGATATGTTTTATTAAAATATTAAATTTTAGGAAGACAATAATACATATTATAATTTTAATTGTATTTTAAATTCATATTTTATTAAATAAATAAATATGAGTTTAATAATAAATACTACATTTATTTTAATTATAATTGTTCTATAAAAATAAAATATTTTCGGACTATTAAAATATTACGACTCTATAAAATAATTTTATTTATCATTATTTGTAATATAATTGTTCTAAGTTAAGATAAATAAAACAAATATTTAATAAATATTTTAAGATGCTATATATATTTGTATATATGTGTGTGTGTGTAATTTTTTTATATTTTTATAAAGATATGTTTTTATAAAAAATGATATATTTTAGGCAGTTAATAATAAATAATTTATAAATTATTAAAATAAAATAAATTTTAATTTTTTAAAATTATTTTTTATAAATTAAAAAATAAATTAAAATAAATTAATTTTAATTGTATTTAACATTCATATTTTATAAAATAAATAAATATGAGTATAATAGTAAATAGTATAATTTCATTATAATTGTTTTATAAAAATAAAATATTTTAGGAGACTATTTTTAAATTTTATATTTAATTATATTAATTATATATTTATATGTATTTATATTTAATGGTTTTATATTTTATAAACATTATTTTACATATTCATTTTATATGAATAAAAATATATATTAAACATTATAGTTTAAGACGTTATAGTCTACTAAAACTTAAAAATATTTCCGAAATAATGCAATAATGCTGAAATAAAAATATAAATAAAATATGGATATTAGTAGAAAAACTTAATTTAAAAAATTAAATTAAATCACTAAAATTATTAACTGGAAATAAATATGAACAAAAACTAAAACTGAAATAAAAACAAATTAAACCTAAATAGCAATATATTTTTATTTATTTATTTAAACATTTTATTTATTAAGAAATATTTTATTTTGCAAGCACATAATGCAAATACTAAAAATTAAACTAAAATTAACATGAAAATATAAAAATAAAAGATCATTCAAAATATTAATACAACCAAAGAGCTGTAGGCTTTATTTTGAGTTCTAGATGTAAAAAAGCTAAAATGGTCAGTTGTTGGTTTTGTTTGTTGTCACATGATGTGACCGCACCATCGCTTTCCCTGCGCAGGTGAAGGAGACCATTAAAGAAAACATCAAGGAGCACCTGCTGGATGAAGACGAGGATGAAGAGGAGGAGCAGCGGCGGCGCGAGGAGAAGTCCAAGTCTCTGAGCCTGCTGGAGTACAACCTGACCATGGACACGGCCAAACTCTTCATGTCCTGCCTGCACGCCTGGGGTCTGAACGGAGAGCTGGACGAGGTGTGTCTGAACCGGCTGGGCATGCTCCGCCCGCACACGCCCATCTCCTTCGGCCTGATCTCCCGCGGCGGCCACATGTCGCTGATGCTGCCCACCTTCAAGGACTCGCTGCTCAGACGGCTGGCGCAGGGCTGCGCCGAGGGCCGCAAGCTCTCCGTCTCCGAGATCGTGGGCAAGGGCACGTACGGCGTGTCGAGAGCCGTGACCACGCAGCACCTGCTGTCCGTCATCTCGCTGGCCAACACGCTGATGGGCATGACCAACGCCACCTTCATCGGAGAGCACATGAAGAAAGCGCCAGTCAGGTGAAATCTCACACACACACACACACCTGCAAACCACTTACTATAGCATATTATACGGAACAAAGATCGGATCGTGTTCAGTGTGTCTTAGAGACTCTCTAACCACTTTCATAACAGGGTTATTATCCATAACTAAAACTATTAAAAACATTTCTGTTAATTAAAATAAAGCTGAAATGAAATATAAATATTAGTTATTAAACTAAACGAAAATCCCAAATGTTGCCTTGGCAATACACCGAAATAAGTTTAAGTTGAAGCACTAGTGGAAATAAATAAAAACTAAAACTGAAAAAAAAAAAAATTAAACCTAAATAGCAATATAAAATAAAAGCATATGACAAAATTAGAAAAAATTAAATGAACTAGAAATATATATATATATATATAAAAAGAAAGCTAATTCAAAATATTAATAAAACTATAATAAAACTAAAATAAATAACACTGGTCAGAAACATAACAAAAAGGACTGGGTCCTTTTTCACCCCCCCAAAAATAAGGAATAAAAATAAGACATTATATTTTGTATGAAGAAAATGGAGCCTAGTTTTTTTTTTTTTCTTTTGCATTTAAATTATTTTCTTGACAATTTACTCCAAATTTCAAAAATTTCTAATAATCAATAATTCTATGAATATTTTTTTTTAATTTAAATAAAAAATTACAATTTAGTTTATATATATATATATATATATATATATATATATATGTGTGTTATATTTTATATTATATATATTACATACAAACTTAGACCATGGTGTGTAAATGCATGATATATTTAGTGTTTTATTTATGATTTATAAATAAAAAATAATACCTATTTTTATGTTTTCTCGTTGCATTTTAATTTCAGTTAAAGTTTTAGTATTTTTGCTTTGTGTTTTTATTATTTTTATTATGTCTATATAGTTATTTTAAATTTTTAGTTCAGTTTTAGTTTGAATTATTTCCAAATGTGGCCGTGGCAATAAACTGACATAAGTTTAAATTGAAGCACTAAAAGGTCATATTTCATCCCCCAAAAATAAGGAATAAATATTTTGTATGAATAAAATGAATTGTATGAATTTTTTTTTTTTGCATTTAAATTATTTTTAATAATAATTATTACTCCAAAATTCTCATTATCTTATCTATATTATATTATATTATATTAAATACAAACGAAGACCATAGTGTGTAAATGCACTGATATATTTAGTGTTTTATTTATAATTTATCAATAAATTCTCTTTGCATTTTAATTTCAGCTAGTTTTAGTAATTTTGTTCTGTTTTTTTTTTACATATAGTTCTTTTTAATTTTTATTTCAGTTTTAGTTTGACTTATTTCAGTACATCAAGTTAAACTAAAAGAAAATGAGAAATGATGTCTTGGCAAATAAAAAGCGTAGAAAGAAAGTAAACAACCTTCAAGCATCATGCGGCGCGTTTCTGCCCCGCTGTTTCTATTGTTTACCTGCGTATCTGGGGGCTTTAATTTTCCCGGGTTCCCAGGGGTCGGATGGAGGTTCAGGCGTGTGTGTGAGGACAGTCTCAGAGCATGAAGCGTCTCATCTCCACCCAGGGGCCGCGGCCAGCACTCGCTCCCAGGGGACGGAGCAGTTGTTCTGGTCATGACGGCCCCGCGGGGTGGAGCGACTGAAGGCTATCGAGCTCTTTCTCTCGCGCTGCGCTCGCTGTTTGTTTGCTGATCGTTCAGCTTGTCCGCAGGTGAGAGATTTCAGTGTCGTGCTCGGCAGGTGAACTGACGGCCGGTTGGCAACACGTGAAATCCGTCGATACGCGCCATCAATGTGTTTGTGTATCATGTTTAGATTGAAGGGCAGCGCCAGCGATTTCTTTCAAAGTCAGTTTTACCTTGAAATAACTTTCATGAGTCAATATAATAAAGTAGCGCTTGATTTTAAGATTTAGCGGGGGTTTTTTCTTTGAGAGTCGTAGGTTTCATTTCAAGCTATTATGTTTCATTTACACTGATCAGGCATAACGTTATGACCACCTTCCTAATAGTGTGTTGGTCCCACTTTTGCTGCCAAAACAGCCCTGACCCGTCGAGGCATGGGCACCCTGACTGGTCTGCGGCTATGCCGCCCCATACGCAACAAACTGCGATGCACTGTGTATTCTGACACCTTTCTATCAGAACCAGCATTAACTTCTTGAGCAGTTTGAGCTACAGTAGCTCGTCTGTTTGATCGGACCACACGGGCCAGCCTTCGCTCCCCACGTGCATCAATGAGCCTTGGCCGCCCATGACCCTGTCGCCGGTTCACCACTGTTCCTTCCTTGAGCACTTTTGATAGATACTGACCACTGCAGACCGGGAACACCCCACAAGAGCTGCAGTTTTGGAGATGCTCTGACCCAGTCGTCTAGCCATCACAATTCGGCCCTTGTCAAACTCGCTCAAATCCTTACACTTGCCCATTTTTCCTGCTTCTAACACATCAACTTTGAGGACAAAATGTTCACTTGCTGCCTAATATATCCCACCCACTAACAGGTGATGAAGAGATCATCAGTGTTATTCACTTCACCGGTCATAATGTTATGCCAGATCGGTGTATAGAAGGTGCTAGTTTTATCCATGTGAAGTACGTCCTTCTGTTTACACACGGATATTAAAACACTTCTGAACATCTCTCAATCTCTGTGTTGCTCTGAGCAAAATCTGCCCCAGATTTTTACGAGGCAATTTCACATTTATGGCCTTGCTTTAGATTTATTTTCTAAACTCTTTGGAGGGCAAAGTTACGCAGTGGAAAGCTAAAACGGCCAAAAAAGATGGTATTTTCAATATCTTGTCAATAAACTTCTCCAACTAGCCCAGGATGAAGCTCACAGTTGAAATAAAAGGAACTGTCTTATTGCTGTTGGTGGACGTTTGGACCGTTTCCATCAAACTGCAGTTTTAGTGTCTTTTATAATGCGCTCTGAAGGTTTTATAAAGCAGTCAAAGCGGCTGAAACTTTCCTGACACACACACACGTTTCTTGAGCTCCTATCAAATGCCCTTTGACTATATAGTTTGGCAAGTGAAACGCCTCTCTAAACTTCTTAAACTCGGTCAGAAGTCGTTTGTTTCGTACCTCCTGTCCCCTCTTAAAATGTGCTTTTAAAAAACTAAATTCTGAGCAGAATGTGGAGTCAAAGATCTCAGAGGAGCTTCATCTGACGCTGTAACGAGGTCCGGCTCTCGTTAGAGTGAGTATGACCGGTGGAGCGGAGAGTAATGATGACAGGACGAGACGCTAGACACACAGAGTATAAAAGAGAGAGGAAGGGATAACAAGCTGACTATACGACGACATCTCCTCTGTTTTCCAGCTTGGGTTGGCGATATAGCTTACATTGATACAAAAGAATATATTTGAATATTTTTTAGTCTTTTAATGTTCATTATACATTTGGATTTTTATTACATTTTTTTATTCATTTTATTTTATTTATTAGATTTTTTTTATTTGATTTGATTTTATTCCAATCAGTTGTTGTCATGTAGATGTTTATTGCAAGAGTTAAGATGCAGTAAAAATGTAGACGTATTTGTGCGATATCGGCAAAAATTGATATCTCAATATTTTGGGGGAATTTGTTGATATAATGCTATGTTTTACGTTCTTACACGGTGTTATTTTAGTTTTATTATATTTTGAATTAGCTTTTATTTTTATATTTTTAGTAATATTTAGTTTAATTTTTAGTAATTTTGTAATGTGCTTTTGTAACATTATTTTAACGTAAATAATGCTGTTTAGGTTTAATTTATTTTTATTTCAGTTTTAGTTTTTATTTATTTCCAGTTAATAATTTTACTGCTTCAACTTAAAAACTTATTACATTTTATGAAATTATTAATTTTTTTTTTTTTTAATCAGAGGAATCATGATTTGACTAATCAGTTGTTGTCAGGTAGATTCATAATGTTTAATGTAACCGTTAAAATGCAGTAAAGATATAGAAGTATTTGCATTAGGGGTGTGTGATATTGACAAAAAATTATATCTTTATTTTATTTTATTTTATTTTATTTTTAATCAGAGGAACCATGACTTGACTAATCAGTTGTTGTCAGGTAAAATTGTAGATAAAAGCTATATTTTACATTCTTCACAAATATGTTTGTGACACTGTTATTTTAGTTTTATTATATTTTTAATAATATTTTGAATTAGCTTTTATTTTTATATTTTTAGTAATATTTAGTTTAATTTTTAGTAATTTTGTAATGTGCTTTTGTCATTTTATTTATTTATTTATTTATTTAATGTAAATAATGCTATTTAGGTTTAATTTATTTTTATTTCAGTTTTAGTTTTTAATAATTTTAGTGCTTTAACTTAAAAACTTATTTAATTTTATTGCCAAGGCAACATTTCTAATTTTCATTTAGTTTAAGTTTTTTCAACTAATATCTATATTTTATTTAATTACAATTAACAAAAATGTTTTAATAGTTTTAGTTTTAGCGTTAATAACTCTGGTTTGTGAAAGCTTTATTGCACTAGCTCGCGCTTGTTAAGAAGAGGATATTAATTGTTGCTTATGATATTAAAGGTCTTATTTATTTATGTAAAACAAAGATATTCAAGTAAAAACAGTGAAAAAAATATTTCAAAGTGGCCAACTGGATTCACCAACAAAAACTATTATAATGAGAGCATTTTAAACACATGTATTAAAATTAGTAACTGGAAATAAATACAAACTAAAGAAATAAAAATGAAATGAAAATAAATGAAACCTAAAAGCAATATTTACAAAAATCTAATAAAATTACAAAAGCGCGTCACGAAATGACTAAAAATTAACACAAAAGCTAAAAAATATAAAAATAAAAGCTAATTCAAAATATTAAAAAAACTAAAATAACACACAGTCCTGCATAAACACACACACATCCGCATGTATCTGCTCACACACACACTCGCGCCGGTCTGATGTTAAATTCTGTGCTGCAGATATGTGTGTTAAATATTTCATTTGGCCTTTTATGTTTCAGGCCCCCAAGACCAGGAACCCCCGAGAGCCTGAGAAAGAGCGGCCCGCAGGCCTCCAGCCCGGCCCTGCAAGGACAGATCAAACAAGGTGACTACAAAGACCTCCGAATACAGCCTGCCAACATGAACAATCCTGCTCTCGCTGTCAAACACACGCTGCCACAAACAAGAGCTTCACCCTCTGACTGTTCCTATTTTATTTTAAACTTTTATTTTATTTTAATGTTTATTTTATTTATTTATCATTTTATTTTGTCTTATTTGATTTGATTTCAAACAGAGGAACCATGATTTGGCTGATCAGTTGTTGTCAGGTAGATTCATAATGTTTAATGCAACCGACCGCATTGGGGTGTGCGATTTAAATTTTATTTTTTTATTAATTTTATTTTATTTTATTTTAAACTTTTATTTTATTTTAATGTTTATTTTATTTATCGTTTTATTTTATTTTAAACTTTTATTTTAATGTATATATTTTTTTTATTTATCATTTTATTTTGTCTTATTTTATTCTATTCCAATCAGAGGAACCATGATTTGGCTGATCAGTTGTTGTCAGGTAGATTCATCATGTTTAATGCAGGAGTTAAAATGCATTAGGGGTGTGCGATTATATATATTTTTTATTTTATTTTATTTTTTTATAAATTTTTTATTATTATTTATTTTATTTTTGGCAATCAGAGGAACCATGATTTCAGTTGTTGTCAGGTAGATTCATCATGTTTAATGCAACCGTTAAAATGCAGTAAAAATATAGAAGTATTGACGACAGCTGATATCTCGATTTTATCGATAACAACATCTGTCTTTTCTTTTTTTCTTTTTTTGAAGAAAAGATGGCAAAACTCGCCACCACAATGATTTGATTGGTTGCCAGGGTGTTGATGTTTCTAGGGTGTTTTGTCTGGTTTTTAGATGGTCTCTTCCCGTTTTGCATGTCTTGCAATCCATATCGTCCAGCAGGAGAAAATGCTGATCTTAGCGAACGCCAATAGTAATGCATCTTGTTTTGCATGCAAGTTCTAGATAACATGCACCAGAAAAAGGTTCCGGTTTAGTGCAGGGTGTCTGATTAAGCCCTGTTAGTAACACACACACACACACACTCTTCCTCAACACGTGCCCTAATTTGTCCCCCGTCCAGAGCAGCTATTGTTGGGCCACAATAGAGGAGGACTGTGAATAATCGCTTGTGTTCAGTTGCTCACGCCACACGCCTGTTTGGCCTCATTCAGAGGGGAAGTGGCTTCTGTTGTGCTCTTCTCTTTGACCAGAAGGGCCTGCAGCGTTTCTTTCTCATGCTAAAAGTCTTTCACTGGACAAAACCTCCATGAGAAGCATCAGCGCTCCGTGTCCGGCGTTCTGACACGCGCCTGTCCGATGAATTCTCACGCCGGACGAGATTGCGTTTAGAGAAGGAGAATGTTATGATTCACTTTTTATCTCTCACAGATAGAGAGAAAGAGAGAGAGAGAGAGAGGGTCCTCTGAGATGTGCTGAGAATATTGATCTAACACTTCTCTTTAGGTTTGTACACATAATGAAAGTTATTCAACGCGTGTAGCGTTTTTTCCCCTCCTCTCGTTTCCTCGTATTGATCCGGACGGGTTTGTGAAACTGTGCTCAGGTTGTGTTATTAAGTGTTTTTTAATGGAGTCGTTCTTTAAATTGTGTGCCGAGATAAAAGCAGAGCGTGTGCCGGCAGAACGAGGGATTTGGAGAAACAAATGCCAGCGTTTGGAGCAGATCTCGCTGAGCCGTCGAGAAGTTTTAGTCTGAGAGCGGTTAAGAGGCCTGGTGCTTAGTTTTAAGCGCATGCTTTATTGTCATGAAGCGCTGAAGTCTTGACTTTTTAAAATTCACTTTTCTTTTAGACCGAAAAATTGGAGTTTAATGCCTTTTATTCCATGTCTGTGAGCTTTGATTGATATTGTATGATCTATTTGACAGACTTAAAATGTAAATAACAGCTTGATCGAGGACAGCAGTACTAGTACTTTGATGTGCAGTTGCTAGGGTGTTGATGTGCGGTTGTGCGGTAGCCAGGGTGTTGATATGCGGTTGTGAGGTTGCCAGGGTGTTGATATGCGGTTGTGCGGTAGCCAGGGTGTTGATATGCGGTTGTGAGGTTGCCAGGGTGTTGATATGCGGTTGTGCAGTTGCCAGGGTGTCGGTATGCGATTGTGCGGTGTTGATGTGTGGTTGCCGGGGTGTTGATGTGCAGTTGTGCAGTTACCAGGCTGTTGATGTGCGGTTTTTAGGGAGTTGATGTGCAGTTGCTAGGGTGTTGATGTGTGGTTTTTAGGGAGTTGATGTGCAGTTGCTAGGGTGTTGATGTGTGGTTGCGCGGTTGCTAGGGTGTTGATGTGTGGTTGTGCGGTTGCCGGGGTGTTGATGTGTGGTTGTGCGGTTGCCGGGGTGTTGATGTGTGGTTGTGCGGTTGCCAGGGTGTTGATGTGTGTTTGTGCAGTGTTGATGTGCGGTTGTGAGGTTGCCAGGGTGTTGATATGCGGTTGTGCAGTTGCCAGGGTGTCGGTATGCGATTGTGCAGTTGCCAGGGTGTTAATGTGCGTTTTTGCAGTTGCCAGGGTGTTGATGTGTGGTTGTGCAGTTGCCAGGGTGTTGATGTGCGGTTGCCAGGGAGTTGATGTGCAGTTGTTTGGTTGCCAGGGTGTTGATGTATGGCTGTACAGTTACCAGGGTGTTGATGTGTGGTTGCCGGGGTGTTGATGTGCAGTTGTGCAGTTACCAGGCTGTTGATGTGCGGTTTTTAGGGAGTTGATGTGCAGTTGCTAGGGTGTTGATGTGTGGTTTTTAGGGAGTTGATGTGCAGTTGCTAGGGTGTTGATGTGTGGTTGCGCGGTTGCTAGGGTGTTGATGTGTGGTTGTGCGGTTGCCGGGGTGTTGATGTGTGGTTGTGCGGTTGCCGGGGTGTTGATGTGTGGTTGTGCGGTTGCCAGGGTGTTGATGTGTGTTTGTGCGGTGTTGATATGCGTTTGTGCGGTGTTGATGTGCGGTTGTGAGGTTGCCAGGGTGTTGATGTGCGGTTGCCAGGGAGTTGATGTGCAGTTGTTTGGTTGCCAGGGTGTTGATGTATGGCTGTACAGTTACCAGGGTGTTGATGTGCGGTTGCCGGGGTGTTGATGTGCAGTTGTGCAGTTACCAGGCTGTTGATGTGCTGTTTTTAGGGAGTTGATGTGCAGTTGCTAGGGTGTTGATGTGTGGTTTTTAGGGAGTTGATGTGCAGTTGCTAGGGTGTTGATGTGCGGTTGCCGGGGTGTTGACGTATAGTTGTGCAGTTGCCAGGGTGTTGATGTGCGGCTGCCAGGGTGTTGATGTGCGGTTGCCAGGGTGTTGATGTGCGGTTGCCGGGGTGTTGATGTATAGTTGTGCAGTTGCCAGGGTGTTGATGTCCAGCTGCCATGGAGTTGATGTGCGGTTGCCATGGAGTTGATGTGCGGTTGCCATGGTGTTGATGTGCGATTGCCAGGGAGTTGATGCGCAGTTGCTGTGGTGTTGATGTACGATTGCCATGGTGTTGATGTGCGGTTGCCATAAGTGTTCTGTCTGGTTTTTAGATGGTTCAAATGGATTTTGGCTACTACAGAAGTACCTAAAAAAAAAACTTTGCACAACCTGTTTCAATGTGTTTTTTTTTTTTTGAAATAAATGATTTTGCCAAATAATTTTGTCAGATAAAAAGACCTTAACCAAGTTTAGTGTTTTTGTTGTTCCCCCAATTTAAAAAATATTTGATATTTGATGAAAATATTGATGGTTTAATCGAACTAAAAACAGGTTTCCCCTCCGGACGTCACTGTTGGACACTACTGAATGTGCACAGCGAACACATTGTAGAAAAACACCGTCCACTCTGTTTGTTTGTTGAAGTTTTTCTCTCCACACTGCAGGTGCGGCGGATCCCTGTCTCTCTGTCTGCATGCATGGCTTCGCTCTGCCATCTCTCTCTCTCTCTCTCTCTCTCTCTCTCTCTCTCTCTCTCAAGCGCTCATGGGATTTGTAGTTCTTGCTCACTCAATCACAGCTGTCAATCTCTTAATGAATGTGTGTTTTAAGAACTGCATTTGCCATTTGTGAAAGGTTGGGTTTAGTTTGTCAAAAGGAAAGGCATCTCTTTGTCATTTTATTTTCTGTTGATTTTACTGTTTGTTATAGTCAGGGAGAATTTGAATTTTGTAATGTGAATAATTGTTAATTTTACAGGTGCGGCAAAATGTTTTGATGACTCGAGTAATGGCTTGTATGGAAATATTAGTGCAATACTCTATTAATGGTTACAGTTTAGATTTATTTTATCACACACACACACACACACACATATATATATCTATATATATATTAATATAAAAATATAGAGTTTATTAATATCTGATGATTTGACAGTAACTGTTTTAGGGTAAATGCTGAACTACTTTAGTGGAATTTGACATATATTATTTAAGCAGCTTTTTGCTAATTATTATTTAATTTTATTCATGTAACTATACAACATTTTTATAATTGATTTAAAAACATTTATTCTGTAACGCTTTACAAAAAAGTTCCTGTTGTTAACATTAGTTAAATACATTTGTTTACATGAATTATCAATGAAAAATACTTGTAAGGCATTTATTAATCTTAGTTAATATTAATTTCAACATTTACTAATACATGAAATAAAAATACAAAAAGTTGTATCTGTTAATATTATTGTGGACATGGATATTAACAAACATTAACAAAGATTAATAAATACGGCAACATAATGTTAGTTAATAACTAATGTTAACTAATAAGAGCTTATTGTAAAGTCTTACCAATTATTCCTATACATTTATAAAATTTTTGTCTTAAATACTACCCAGTCGTATTTTGTGGAAACTGTTAGTATAGTTAATAATTATAAAAACTAGAATTGTAATAACCAATTAGTTCATAGATTTTAATTTCTAGGTGTTTTCCATGTGTTTATTTTCATTTAATAATCATTTACTCTCTAACGCTGTTGGAGGCCTTTCTTTCTTTCTTTCTTTCTTTCTTTCTTTCTTTCTTTCTTTCTTTCTTTCTTTCTTTCTTTCTTTCTTTCTTTCTTTCTTTCTTTCTGTTTCACGTTTCTTTTCCTCTCTTTTCAAGCTGCGGTCGCTGTCCCGTCTTCTGCTTCAGGAGTGTCTCACTCTCCCTCAGTCAATGAAGGTATTCTCTCTGAATAAAGGCCTCACTCTCTCTTTCTCTCTCTCTCGCTCGCTTTCTTTTCTTTAGCCGCGTTCGTTTTCTCTCCCTGTGCTTTCCGTCCGCCTCGCGCTCAGTGCCTGTGTGTGTTTGTTGTGTTTGTGTGACGCGTTCTGTCTCAAGGTTCACTCTTCTACTGTACCTGTGCTTGTAGTCGTTTTCTATCTGTCTTGTTTTTCTGTCTGTGTGAATGTAAATGTCTTGGACTGCATGCTTACTTTACACACACACACACACACACACACACGTTTATCTTCAAATCCTCAGTGTTTTAATAAACATTTACGAGTAAAAGAATTAAATCCTTAAAGCAGTTTTTCTACTGTATAGAAATAAAAACAATTATAAACAATTAAAAATGATGCTAACACTTTACAATATAGTCTCGTTTGTTAACATTTAGTTAATACATAAACTAACAATGATAAATATATTTGTAAAGCATTTATTAACCTTTAGTTAATAAAAATAATGTTAACAAATACAATGTTGAATTTTAATAATGTATTAGTAAATGTTAAAATTAAGATCAATAACTGCAGTGGAAGTATAGTTTATTGTTAGTTCATGTTAACATGTGAAACCTTATTGTAAATAAAGTGTTATTTTAGAGACGTTCTGTAAAAAAAAAAAAATCAATGTTTTAAAGTGCTTCTGAAATTTGTATTTCTTATAATATATAAACAACAATAAAAAACGCCCCATTCCCACTATATTTTTTAGTTTTATGAAAATACATTTGGATGTAAAATGTACTGCTCGTAACATCATTTTACTACATTAGTTAATGTGAACCAACAGTGATTTTATAACTTAATTTTAGTGAATGTTAATTTCAGCATTTACTAATACATTTTTAAAAGAATGCATTAACATGAACAAACAATGAACATTTCTATTATTATCAAATAACATCAACAAAGGTTAATAAATGCTGTAAAACACATTGTTAATTGTTAGTTCATGTTAGTTAATATATTAAGTAATGTTGACAAATGAGACCTGTCACAAAATCTTGAACATTAGTAATGGAAATTTTAATTCAAAAGAGAGACAAATATGTCCACTGTAAAATAGTTTCCACAAGCTGTTTAAAAAATACATGGTGGTCAATTTTAAATGATATCTTTGCGTTAATGCTTCAGTGTTTCTGCTTCGCACCTCTTTGCATTCTTAGAGATCCAGTCTAGATTTTTACATGAATTTGATCAGTTTCTATAACCCGATGGCTGTGAGAATATTTTCCTAAAGGTAAGTTTGTTGATCTCGTTTCACAAAGAAACGTCATTTCCTTGAAGTTGAGTCCGTTTTCTCCTCCCAAAAGCTGTTCCATATATTTCTGATATATGTGATTCTGTGCTGGTGTTGCTCATGTTTCTCTGTGGTTTCTCTAGGGTCCTGTAAGGATGGGCTTCAGAGCAGCAGGGCTGTTGTGAATCGCTGTGATTGACTCTCTGTGCGATTGTGTGTTTGTGTAGGGTGGAGTCAGCTGGCTGCCATGCATTGTGTCATGCTTCCGGATCTCCTGGGTTTGGATAAATTCAGGCCTCCTCTTCTGGAGATGCTGGCACGCAGATGGCAGGACCGCTGCCTGGAGGTATTAAAGTGTATTATTGATATTTCAGTAATTTTTTATTTTGATAATTATATATTTAGGGGGCAAACACCAAAGGTGGCGTTCTTATTATTCTGCTTCCGTTTCTTTTTCTTCTTTTTCCGCTCTTGAGTCTATGGCAGCCCATTGAACCGTATGGTAAAAAGTTGTGAAATTTGGCACACAGATAGAGGACAATCCAAACATTCACCACAGCAAATTTGAAGTCTCTAACTCAATCCCTCTAGCACCACCACCTGTCCAAATTTTGACTTATGTTTGTACTAATCACTTTTGGGCCGCAAGGCCTAGAAACAAAATATTTTTTCCTCTGATTCCTTTGATCCAGATCATCTTCAGACCATGCCAACAAAAAGTTATGGAATTCAATTTGATTCGTCAAACAGTTCTCGAATAACTCGCGAACGAATTTGATGAAGTGCCCACCAAAATGAATGTGAGGCTATATCTCCGCAACGCTTTAGTGTATTCTGACCAAATTTGGTGTGTGTTATGACAACCATGACCTGAGGCGACCTGCACAGTTTTGGCGCAGTGCCACCTAGTGGTCAGGAGATATAAAAAATTGTCATTTTTGCTTATAACTTCTGAATTCCCATATCGCCATTTTGAATTTTGTCAAAAAATGCTATATTTTATGAACGCATTGGCGTATTGTTACGAAACTCTGTATGTGTCTTTGGCATCATGTCCTGAAGGTACACAAAAGAATTTGGGGCAGCGCCACCTTGTGGTCAAAAGTTATAAGGAAAATTCCAAAAATGCTAGTGTCTTCTGATTAATTTTTCCTATTATAATGAAACTGGTCTTAATAGATTCCTTGGTCATGTCGAGAACATACAGACCCATTTTGCCATATTTTGCAGAACTTCCTGTCCGCTATTTAGATTTTTTTTTAAAAAGCTACTTTTTCGAACTCCTCCTAGAACGTTTGTCCAATTTTCACCAAAACCGTGCCGACAAAAACTTTAATTTTTAATGACACCAAACTTTGCATGTGTCATTGTCACCTCACTCTGACCACACCACATCAATTTGGTCACGGCGCCACCTATTGGTTGAAAGTGATAAATCATTCAATAATTTTACCTGTGACTATATTTATGATTTTTTTAGCCATTTTGCCTAAAATCATCTTAAAATGTCTTCAATTGCACGTTGTTGCAGTTGGTCTGATGCTACCAGCCATGTTGGCATGGCTATTCTTGTTCTTTGTGCTTGGCCCCAATAATTGCTGCTTGCAGCTGTATGTATTCTTCCGCTTCTTCTTCCACTCTTGAGCCCATTGAACCGTATGGTAAAAAGTTGTGAAATTTGGCACACAGATAGAGGACAGTCCAAACATTCACCACAGCAAATTTGGAGTCTCTAACTCAATCCCTCTAGCGCCACCACCTGTCCAAATTTTCACTTACATTTATGCTAATAACTTTTTTGAACCGTACAGGCTAGAAACAAAATGCTTTTTCCTCTGATTCCTTGGCTCCTTCCGCCATAGGATTGCACCCGCCAAATTTTCCAGCCGAAAAACCTACTTTTTCAAACTCCTCCTAGACTGTTCATTTGATTTTCATGAAAATTGAATCAGATCATGTACAGACCATGCTGGAAAAAAAGTTATCAAAAGCTTTTTGATAAACCCAACCGCTCTCGAATAACATGCGAACGAATTTGACGAAGAGCACGCATAATTGGACGCGAGGCAATATCTCCGCAATGCTTTGGCATATTCAGACCAAACTTGGTACGTGTCATCCCAAGCATGTCCTGAGGCTACATGCAGCGCCACCTACTGGTCAGGAGATATGAAAATATCATTTTTTGCTAACAACTTCTGAATGGTTTGGCCTCTTTTGATTCAGTGCATCATGCCGAGTCGAATGATAGGCGAATGATTTTCCCATATTGACTATTGTGGGCGTCGGCCATTTTGAATTTTGTCCTAAAAGCCTACTCTTTTTAACTACTGAAATTGTAGTTGGTTAAGGTTTGCAGTTTTAGCTATATATTGTGCATCTCTAATGATTATTATTACATGATTATTTTTATTTGCAATAATATTAAAGAGGAGTTACTTTGCTTTTTCACATGTTCATCATTCTTTAGTGTGTAATGTTTGCTGTTGGCATTTCCCAAACACGCTGGAAGCGCTTGACCAATCACAACACACCACTCCAGCCGACCAATCAGAGCACATTGTGCTTTTCAGAAGGAGGGGCTTCATAGAGACAGGAACTAAATAGAGCGTTACTGACAGACTGGGAAGAGAGGAGCCGCAACAATGGAGAATATGAGGGAATAATCAACATTCAAGCAGGAAAACCTGCTCTAGTAGAGCACAAAAACACAATCAACACTCCTTTATTATTTTATTTATAATTTACCATAAGTCTTTTGTTTTTGTGAGCAACGATCTGTGTTTGTCAGAGTGTGACGCCCGTGACCGCAGAGGTGTCGTACGCCACGCTGAGAGCGAAATGAAGAAAGACGGACAGAGAGAAAGAAAAGAAAGAAAGAGACGCTCTGTTAAGCATCCTTAATCCTTTTTCTCCAAGGGTCCCTCTCTGTCTCTCTCACTCTTCTCGCATTCACTTTCATTCGTATCTTGCAGCTTTAGCACCTGCTAACCCCGCGGGACAAAGACACACACTCCATCTCTCTCAATGGCTTCTTTCAGGCTTGTGCTTTATTTGTGGGCTTCATCTCAGCGGTCTGTCGTTTGAGTTCGGCTGCTGCGGCTTCAGTTATAACTGCGCTTTCTTAAAGAGAGTCTTTTCAGCAGGAACGCTGCAGTGTCTGTGTGTAAACCTGACACGTGTGTGTGTGTGTGTGTGTTGCAGGTTCGAGAGGCGGCCCAGGCGCTCCTCTTGGCTGAACTGCGCCGGATTGGTCAGTCAGGCAGGAAGGACACCATTGACCTGTGGGCGCCGTATCTGCCGCAGTACGTGGACGCGGTCAGCTCCCGTAAGTATCACACTGAACACTCCTGCGGCTCAATCTCAGTCAACACACACACTTCAGGTTTATATATATAGAAATAAATAAAAGTTTAATATCTATCCATCCATCCATCCATCTATCTAACATCTGTCCATCCATCTATCCGTCTATCGTTCCATCATCTATCTATCTATCTATCTATCTATCTATCTATCTATCTATCTATCTATCTATCATCTGTCCATCCATCTATCTATCTATCCATCCATCCATCTATCGTTCCATCCATCTATCCGTCTATCGTTCCATCCATATATCTATCCGTCTATCGTTCCATCCATCTATCCGTCTATCTATCTATCTATCTATCTATCTATCTATCTATCTATCTATCATCTGTCCATCCGTCTATCGTTCCATCCATCTATCGTTCCATCTATCCGTCTATCGTTCCATCCATCCATCCATCCGTCTATCTGTCCATCCATATATCCATCTATCCATCTATCGTTCAATCCATCCATCTATCTATCCGTCTATCGGTTCATCCATCCATCCATCCGTCTATCTGTCCATCCATCTGTCGTTCCATCCATCCATCCATCTATCTGTCTATTGTTCCATCCATATATCCATCTATCCGTCTATCATTCCATCCATCCATCTATCCATCCATCTATTGTTCCTTCCATCCATCCATCCATCCATCCGTCCATCCGTCTATTGTTCCATCCATATATCCATCCATCCATCCATCCATATATCCATCCATCCATATA
This sequence comes from Coreius guichenoti, assembly GCA_039654105.1. Lineage (NCBI taxonomy): Eukaryota > Metazoa > Chordata > Actinopteri > Cypriniformes > Gobionidae > Coreius > Coreius guichenoti. The sequence continues at coordinate 1,443,100 of CM077183.1, forward strand.
TCCATCTATCTATGCGTCTATTGGTCCATCTATCCATACATCCATCAATCCATCTACCCGTCTACTGTTCCATCCATAAATCCGTTTATCATTCCATCCATCCATCCATCCATCAAGCCATCCGTCTATTGTTCCATCCATATATCCATCCATCCATCCATCCATCCATCCATCCATATATCCATCCATCCATCCATCCATATATCCATCTATCCATCTATCGTTCAATCCATCCATCTATCTATCCGTCTATCGGTCCATCCATCCATCCATTCGTCTATCTGTCCATCCATCTATCGTTCCATCCATCCATCCATCCATCTATCTGTCTGTCTATTGTTCCATCCATATATCCATCTATCCGTCTGTCGTTCCATCCATCCATCTATCCATCCATCTATTGTTCCTTCCATCCATCCATTCATCCATCCATTCATCCATCCATCCATCCATCCGTCTATTGTTCCATCCATATATTCATCCATCCATCTATTGTTCCATCCATATATCCATCCATCCATCCATCCATCCATATATCCATCTATCTATGCGTCTATTGGTCCATCTATCCATACATCCATCAGTCCATCTACCCGTCTATTGTTCCATCCATATATCCGTTTATCATTCCATCCATCCATCCATCCATCCATCCGTCTATTGTTTCATCCATATATCCATCCATCCATCTATTGTTCCATCCATCCATCCATCCATCCGTCTATTGTTCCATCCATATATCTCCCAAGCACATTGATGTAGTTGGCCACAGATGAACGAGCACAAACACTCCAGGTCGTGGGAACTCTACGGGAGTTTTCCAGGAGATCCTGGGGTGAATCAGGAATCTTTGAGATTCAGTTTATCAGCACAAACCTCCAGACACGCTGCTCATCAAAGCAGATGAGGAGTGTGAAAACACACAAACACAGGGCAGGGTATAATGTGTCTGCGGCTGTTTTCACACTCAGTTCGATTGTTTGGTCCAAACCCACGTTCGATCCCTCCCTCCCTCCCGTCATCGCAGGTCTTATTTCAGTGTTTGTGCTGTATTGATGTTCCTCAAACATTCTGCTTAGGGTTTGTTCTGAACCTCTAAGAGCGGATCATTTCAGTCTCAGCTTTGCTGTCTGTTCTTTATTTTTGTACTTCATACTTTTTAAGAAATTGTTGAGCACAGTTTTTTCCCCGTGTTGATGTATTTCCTATTGAAACAGGAAGTTTTGATCTATATTCTGCTTGCTAGTCAGCGGCAAGTGGTTTTAGGGGGCTCTCATTCTAGAGAGCATTTGATTGGACAAAAATCTGTGTGGTGCAGGATGAGTCATCAATATTCATGATCTGTTTGCCCATAATAGAAATACTTTAAAATATAGATGTATATAATTGTGCTGTCTTGTAAGGTATATGTCACTTTATGAGGTTCCATTTCATTGAAGATGCTCCGTCAGAAGGCAGGTGTGTGTGTAGGCAGTAGACGGCTCATTAGAGTTTAGAACAGAGCCGCAATGTCACCTACAGTATATAAAACATCACAGTGTGTGACATTGTGTGTGTACTTTTGTGCCCGTGTGTGTCTGTCTAAAGTCATTTACAAGAAGAAAGCTTCTGTGTGTGTGTGTCTCTATGGGCCGTTGATGGGAGGCAAGCAGTGGCCCCTGGGAACAGTTGCCATGGTGACGGTTGCTGGTCAGTGTAATGTTACCGTGGCAGCAGTGACCTCAGCAGGGTATTGGACTGCAGGGGTCAGTGAAACCGATCTGTCCCACACACACACATTTATTGAGTGTGTAACAGTACTACTGTCTTTTGCCATTTTAGTATTTGCTCTTTAATTGAGATTATATTTTACAACGAGATGTTCAGAAACACACACACACAAGCTCACACTCGCACACACACACACTATACACATACTCACTCACTCACACACAAGCTCGCACTCATACACATGCTCACGCTCACTCACATGCTCATGCTCACACTCACACACATGCTCACTCACTCACTCACTCACACACACACACACACTCACTCACACACACACACTCACTCACTCACACACACACTCACTCACACACTCACACGCAAGCTCTCACTCACTCACACAAATGCTTACACCCACTCACACTCACTCACTCTCACACACGCTCACGCACATGCTCACACTCAATCACACACACACACACACACACACACACACACTCACTCACTCACTCACTCACTCACTCACATAATCACACGCAAGCTCACATTCACTCACACACACACTCACACACAAGCTCACACTCACTCACACACACACTCACACACACTCACACACACACTCACACACACTCACACACACACTCACACACAAGCTCACTCACGCACATGCTCACACTCACTCACACTCACTCACACTCACTCTCACACACACTCACACTCACACACATGCTCACACTCACTCACTCACTCACACACTCACTCACTCACACACACACTCACGCACATGCTCACACTCACTCACACACACACACTCACTCACACACTCACGCAAGCTCTCACTCACACACAAGCTCACACTCACTCACTCACACTCACTCACTCTCACACACACTCACTCACTCTCACACACACTCACGCACATGCTCACACTCACTCACACACACACACACACACTCACTCACACACTCACTCACACACTCATACGCAATCTCACACTCACTCACACACACACTCACACACAAGCTCACACTCAAGCTCTCACTCACTCACTCACACACACACACACACACTCACTCACTCACTCACACACTCACACGCAAGCTCACACTCACTCACACACACATTCACTCACTCACACACAAGCTCACACTCACTCACACACACACACTCACTCACACACAAGCTCACTCATGCACATGCTCAGACTCACTCAGTCTCACACACATGACGTTATTTGTACCCGATTTTTTCCCGACATTTTCAGTCAGTCTCACTACCACTGAAACTTTTTCTAACTTCAACTGTTCTCGGAGCAGCTTCAGCTGTGATTGGTCCTGTTCACTAGCTGGGGTGGGACTTGTGATTTTATTGGGTCTCTCTCTTATTTTGCCGCTGACTGATCTGAAATAATTAATAACCATCGGACTAAACCATTTTTTAGGGAGGGGAGAGAGGGGAGATTTGGAAAACTTTTAAAACTATATTGCATTTAACTCATATTGGTTTTCTTTTAACTCAGACATACAAATGTATATAGCCTACTATAATGATTCAGAAGAGTAGGGGAATATATAACATAACTACTGGATTTAGTTGGCCCCAGGGCAGTGGGGGCCCCTATAATTGTCACCACCTTTCACCCCACTAGCGACGGCCCTGCTCACACACAAGCTCACACTCATGTACACACACATACTCACTCACACTTACTCACACACACTGACACACAAGCTCACACTCACTCACTTACTCACACACAAGCTCACATACACACTCACACGCACACTCACACACACACACACACACACACTCACACACAAGCTCACACTCATGCACACACACTGACACACAAGCTCTCACTCACTCACTCACTCACACACACACTCACACACAAGCTCACATACACACTCACACGCACACTCACACACATATATACACACTCATATACACACACACACACACACACACACGCACTATACTCACACACAAGCTCACACTCATGCACACACACTGACACACAAGCTCTCACTCACTCACACACACTCACACACAAGCTCACATACACACTCACACGCACACTCACACACATATATACACACTCATACACACTATACACACACTCACACTCACGCACACACACACACACTCTCTCACACTCACACACATACACACAATCACACACAATGATGCAATTAGATTTAATTTTTTTATTGTTGCTTTTTGTTTTTTATTTTTTTGTGTTTTAATGAATTCTGCATACTCTAATATCTTAAGTATGCAAATATAATAATATGCATAAAAACACACATCACATGCGTTTGAGATAAAATTAGTCGTTTAATTGGATTTAACTTTTGTGGTAAGTGACTGCGCAACATATTGATGACTCATCCTGCACCACACAGATTTTTGTCCAATCAAATGCTCTTTAGAATGAGAATGCCCCGCCCCCTAAAACCAACAAGCCAGTTAAAATACAAGCATAAGTTAAGCTCTGTGACTTCCTGTCTAAATTTGTTGACCGTTTTGCGATGTCTACGAGTCGAGAGTTCAGCGGCAAGCTTTACTCTTTCCATTCCTGAATCATAAAACACAAACACACAGATCAGGCGATTAGATGTGTGCGTCACGTCAACAGCCAGATTTGCAGCCAGACTGAAGGCTTTTACCACTGGTGTTTTTAAGCGTATCTCTGCTGCTATTGCAGTTAAAGGTCAGCTCTCCCTCTCACAGAAACAACACAGATGCACGCTGGGCATTAGCTGCTCTGGAAATGAATAAATGACCTTTTCCTGTTCACAGAAAACATGTGGAATAAACGACAGGCTCAGAGAAAAACCAGACATATGCAATGAAAGCGAGACAGGTGCATTCTGGGGTTTTGTGATGGGCTTTATATTATATTTATGGTGGAATGTGTCACACAGGAAATGGTTGAAGAGATTAAGATTAGAGAATAAGCAAAATAAAGCGTGATGTAGAGAGAGAGAGGCGTAAAGTGAGTGAGTGAGTGTGTGTGTGTAAGTGTGAGCGAGATTGTGTGAGTGTGTGAGTGTGTGAGTGAGTGTGTGTGTGTGTGAGTGTGAGCGAGATAGTGAGAGTGTGTGAGTGAGAGTGTGTAAGTATGAGTGAGAGAGTGTGTGTTAGTGTGAGCGAGATAGTGAGTGAGAGTGTGTGTGTGAGTGAGAGTGAGAGTGAGAGTGAGAGTGTGAGTGTGTGAGTGAGTGTGAGTGTGAGTGTGAGTGAGTGTGTGTGTGTGAGATAGTGAGTGTGAGTGTGAGTGAGTGTGTGTGTGTGAGTGTGTGTGTAAGAGTGTGAGTGTGAGGGAGTGTGTGTGTGAGTGAGTGTGTGTTAGTGTGAGCGAGATAGTGAGTGAGAGAGTGTGTGAGAGTGTGTGTGTGTGAGTGAGTGAGTGTGTGTGTGTATGTGTAAGAGTGTGTGAGTGTGTGAGTGTGAGTGTGAGTGTGAGTGTGAGTGTGAGTGTGTGTGTGTGTGTGTAAGTGTGAGCGAGAGAGTGTGTGTGTAAGAGTGTGAGTGTGAGTGTGTGTGTGTGTGTGTGTGTGTGTGTGTGTGTGTAAGTGTGAGCGAGAGAGTGTGTGTGTGTGTGTGAGAGTCATAGTACAGGGTGAATTAATGTTGTGCATCAGTCTGTCCATCAGAGAGAGAGGAAACTAAACTTTATGCTTATTCAGAAATCTCAATGACACGCATTAATAAGCGAGTGCTCTTCGGTGAGCCGGTGCTTTTTATTTTATTTGTTTATTAATATACTTTGGTTGTTCCAGCCTTTCAGTCGCACGCCTCTTCTCTCATACTCTCTCTCTCACCTTCACTACTCAAGCCTGGCTCCCTGTTAGATGTTCACGGCTGGGATTTACCCTTCCCAGCATCCCCTGGGGTGATGAGCGGTGTGGTAGAGGGGCAGAGCGGTGGGAGGGACGGATGAGCAGGTGATTAAAACAGGCCTCAGGCGGTTCTTCCGTGAGAGAGCGGTCAGGCCCACGGATGTGCCTCGATAATCCCACACAGCTCGCTCAGTTTTCCTGCACACACACCCTGAGGGCGAAGCGTTAAAACCCTCCGTACCAGACGTTTATCTTCAAGGAATATTCTGGGTTATTTACAGCTTAAGCTCTATCGACGGCAGCCGTGACGAGCTGTCAATTACCTGGGAGAAGAATTAACAATCAAAAAAACATTTTACAGACAAAAAAATTGACATTGTTATTCATTGAAAATCTTCCACTCCACTAAAAATCTCTCAAATGTCATTTGCGCTTCCACAAACATTATCATAATTATTCCTAATTCATTCTATTGCATTATGCATTGATAATTTACTAGATACAAATGCCATTTGGGTTTATTGGGATTGAACCCTGAGTTTGATTACTGCATGTGTAAGAACCAATGAGATTTGACATCTGTGAGGAAAATTGCAGTATATTCCTCGCACAGAGTTCATAATGTTTGGAATATGATGCATTAAGTCTTGTTTTATGAATCTTTGATGGGGTGTTTTTTTTAAAGCTTGACAGATCTAAACACCACAATCTAAACAATTACTTTTAGTGTCATCGATTTACTATTATAGTTTGTATTCATATTTTGAGTTAGTTTTATATTTTCTGTTTTTATTTTAATTTTAAAGTGTGTGTGTGTGTGTGAGAGAGTGACTGTGTGTGTTTGTGAGTGTGTGTGTGTGTTAGTGACTGTCTTAGTGAGTGTGAGTGAATGTGAGTGTGTGTGTTAGTCTGAGTGTGAGTGAATGTGTGTGTTTATAGTTTACTATTATTGTTTAATTCATATTTTGAAATAGTTTTATATTTTCTGTTTACATTTTAATTTTAAAGTACATTTTGTTGTAATTTTATTAGTTTTGTGTATTATTAGTGTTTTTTCTCTATATAGTTTTAGTTATTTTAATATTTCAATGAAAACTAAAATGTTGAAATCAATTAAACTTATTAAAAACATTTCTGTTCATTGAAATAAAATAAAATACAATAATATATTAGTTTATAAATGTTGCCTTGGCAATAAACTGAAATAAGTTTAAGTTCAACTTAAATAAACCTAAATCAAAATAATATAATAATAATAATAATAATAATACAATTTTAAAAATAAATGATTAATAAATGATTTATTTATTTATTATGATTAATATATTAATATTTAAAATAAATAAATTATAGTTTTATAAATTATAATAAAACTAAAATTAAAAACTAAAGTAACACTGATTTCAGTTAAATTTTATTTATGTTTTTTGTTACAATAATAAGTGTGAAGATTTATTAAAATTTCCATCACACTTTAGTTTTGGGTCCGATTCTTACTATCAACTAACTAATAACTGTGACTTTTGCCTCAATAAACTCATAATCACAGCTTATTAATAGTTAGTAATGTCGTTGTTTAGTTTAAGGGATTTAGAATATGGTCTTGCAAAATATATCATTAATATGTGCTTTATAAGTGCTAATAAACAGCCAATATCCTAACAATATGCATGCTAATAAAATTTGGAAGCGTTAGTAAATATTTCTTTATTTTAGTCAGGAAACTAAAACTAAAATATACTAAAATTAATTAAAACCTATTAAAAGATTTCTGTTCATCGTAATGAAGCTGAAATAAAATAAAATGTAAATATTAGTTTATAAATGTTGCCTTGGCAATAAACTGAAAGAGGTTTAAGTTCAACTTAAATAAACCTAAATAGCAATATTTATAATAATAATAATAATAATAATAATAAAACAATGAAATGACTAAAAGGTAAACAAAAATTAACATGAAAGCTACACATACTAGTTCTATAATTATGCTATATTAACAATAATAACCTGGTGTGAAGATTTATTAAAATTTCAGTCACTTTAGTTGATTCACTACAACTTTTGCCTCAATAAACTCGTAATCACTGCTTATTAATAGTTAGTAAGGTAATTGTTAAGTTTAAGGGGTGTAGAATATGATCATGCAGAATAAGGCATTAATATGTGCTTTATGTGCAACGTTTGGTGCAAAATTAAAATTAAATTATATCGTTTACATTTGCCATTTTCTGCACTAGTTTTAACATTTAAATGATCATTTTGCTCAAATTTTAGCTTGGACATGTTAAACAAATCTAATTAATCTGGGTAATACATTTTCATTTTGCAACTTATAAAGCGTTAAAATATGTATTTAATTTAAATATTATAACTAGTGTAGGAAATGGCAAATGTAAATTATATAATTGAATTTTAATTTTAATTTTGCACCAAATGTTGCACATACAGTATTGGAAAATTTTGCATATTACATTTCAAATTGAATATTGCTACCCATAAGCTTCCATACATTGAAGCAAGACATGCGAGTGAGTAAATATTGACACATTTTAATTTTTAGGTCATAAATATCCCAGACTCTTCCGCTCGGCATCATTTAAGTTTAAAATGGCGGTTCATTGTGTCATCTGACACATTATAAAGGTGCTCAGAAAACATTCCAGCACAAGCTCGGATCATATATCCTCACAGAGACGCAGAAGACGCTCCTTTTGTTCTCGTCCCGTTGTTCAGTGTGTGTTATAGCAGTGTAGCGTCAGGCTCGGATCGTGCTGGGAGACGTCCTGACTGCAGCTGGGCTGAATTTTAAAGCGTTCCCCTGTGAACAGAGACGGAGCGAGACAAAGGATGGAGGGAGAGGGAGGATGGGGTTAACAAGGCCGGGTGTAAGCAGTGTGTCATGCTTGACACGGGCGTTTGACCTTGCTGGAGGCCGATTTTGCCCAACCGACACCAGCATCTCTGAATTATGAGCAGCTCGCCTCGTGTGTGTGTGTGTGTGTGTGTGTGTGTGTGTGTGTGTGTGTGTGTGTGTGTGTGTGTGTGTGTTCATATCACACTGTGAAGTCTTCTTGTGTTTATATGCCTCACTGAAGACACACAAAACTCACAATCACAGCTCAAGCCATCACACACACACACACAGCCTGGGTCATCACGGTTACCAATCAAACAGTTCAGTGATTGTTTTCGGACTTCCTGTAATTAATGTTTTGGGTCATGAATTTATGTTGATGTTTGGCTCAGATTGGATTTGCCGAACACTTGTTTTGTCCTATCTTTGAAGTGAGTGATTTGGAGCACACTACATAGGGAGCATGGGGGACTCGCTCACTATTGATTGTTCTATATTTTGCTGCGTACCTTTAGGATCATGTCTGATTTTCTGTCTGTTTGTCATTCGTTCCTTCATGATGAGAAGAGGAAGGGTGTGTGTTTCTTCTGTGTGTCAGTGGCCGGTTAATTGAGACATAACCGGGCAAGTTCACCAGGACACACACACACTTTATCATACCTTATTGAGAGGATATTGTCAATATGGCTTGTGAAGTGCCTCAAACTGGGACCAAATTAGCCAGTTGTGATTATCTGCTGCAATTCAGTGTTTTCTGTGAAGTTGGTCACATGACCGTTTAAATGTGATGAACATCAGCCCCATATCATTTGTAATTGAGTCTTTTTTGTGTGTTTGTGTGTTTGTGTGTGTGTGTGTGTTATATGAAATTAGAAGAACTTCTGGATCTTAAATCTCAGTTTTTATTTTGAATTATTTTGAAATTTCATTTGAAATTTTAGTATTAAATTTAAGTTCTAGTAATTTTTTTTTATTAAAGTTATTAACGTTTTTATTAGTTGTCGAGGGTTTATAGCCTATTCATTTTTCTATTTAGCTTCAATTTATTTGTGTGTGTGAGTGTGTGTGAATGAATGCATGTGTGAGAGAGTGTGTGAGAGTGTATGAGAGTGTGTGTGTGAGAGTGCGTACGTGTGTGTGTGTGTGTGAGAGAGAGTGTGTGAATGAGTGCATGTGTGAGAGAGTGTGAGTGTGTGTGTGTGTTTGTGAGAGTTTGTGTTTGTGTGTGTGTGTGTGTGTTACAGTAATTTTTCTTTTATTCCACGTGTGTTTTTCTCTCGGTGAGTGTGTTCTGTCAGTCAGGCGTGGATCAGTCTGACAGCTCTTAAAGACCCGACCCGTCTCTCTCTCCACCGAGGGTTCGCGGGGGTCTGGGGGTCTCATTAATTAGCGCCCCGTCTAGATTAGCTCATTCTCACCTTTAAGCAGCATTGATTCATTTGCAGCCTCTTTAATGAAAAGCTTATTTTAATTGGTAATTCCAGGATAAGCGCCGAATGAAGGCGCAGAATAAAAATGGTGGTAATCAGGCGCTAAAGCTTAATAAAGCCTCGATAATGCAAAGCACCAATAAACCCTGATGAGCTTTTTAACAAGGTTGCCAGACAACCAGAGAAGTTAGCGACATTTGCGGAAAAGATACAAGAAGAAAAATGCCGTTCTTCCTAATTTGGTCATTGCCGCAGCAACAACATCATTTTCATTTGTTTAATGCGATTGGTTTCTGTTAGCGACAAAATGCAGTATTTTGATTAATATCAATATTCCTGTAGTTTTCCTGTGTTCATGTGTTTTCTAATGACTTTAATTTTAATTAACGATAACAACCCTGGTACTAAAGTCGTTTCATCGTTTCATTCTTTGTTTACTGTGATTGGTCTCTGTGTTTGCAGCGGGAACCGCCCCAGAAACCGCGCAGCCTGCCCCGCCCCCTGTTGAAGCCCCGCCCACAGAGACCAAAGCTCCAGAGGAAGAGATGGACGTGACGGATGATGACATCACAGCGGGTAAGGACACGCCCCATGTCTGTCGCTCTTCATGTGTGGCAGTGTCATGTTCTTCCTGCAGTGTGAAACTCCTGAGGTTCTCATTTCAGTTTCACACAGTTTCACACAGACACACACATACACACGCTCACATACTCACATACACTCTCAGAGACACACACACACTCACTCACTCACTCTCACTCACTCACTCACACACACACACACACACACACACACACACACACACACTCACATTCATTCACACACACACACACACACACACACACTCACATACACTCTCACACATACCCTCACATTCACATACACACACACACACTAACACTCACATGCACTCTCACACACACCCTCACACACACACACACTCACATTCACTCACACACACACTCACATACACACTCACATACACTCTCACACACACCCTCACATACACACACTCACATACACACACACTCACATTCACTCACACTCACACACACTCACACACACACACTCACTCTCTCACACACACTCACATTCACTCACACTCACACACACACACCCTAATAATCTCCCATGATTCCCCACACCACAAACATCACACTCAAACCCTGAACCACACACAGATGCAGTGAATATATCAGGTCTATTATCAATAACCTAAACTACAAACATAAAACACATTTTTGGTACTTGAAATTAAAAAAAGCGTTAACTGAATTAAAATCAAGTATAAAAAACTTAAATTTATTTTACTTCAGTTAGTTGTCAAAGCAACATTTCTCATTTTCATTTAGTTTAACTTGATGTACTAAATTAACTAAAACTAAAATGGAAATAAAACTTGAAAACTAATACAAATGACATAAACACTTAATAAGTAAATAAGTAGAATTCCAGAATTGATGGTCTAGTGTTTCCATATACAGTGGGGAGAACAAGTATTTGATACACTGCCGATTTTGCAGGTTTGCCCACTTACAAAGCATGTAGAGGTCTGTAATTTTTATCATAGGTACTCTTCAACTGTGAGAGACGGAATCTAAAAATCCAGAAAATCACATTGTATGATTTTTAAATAATTAATTTGCATTTTATTGCATGACATAAGTATTTGATCACCTGCCAACCAGTAAGAATTCCGGCTCTCACAGACCTGTTAGTTTTTCTTTAAGAAGCCCTCCTGTTCTCCACTCATTACCTGTATTAACTGCACCTGTTTGAACTCGTTACCTGTATAAAAGACACCTGTCCACACACTCAATCAAACAGACTCCAACCTCTCCACAATGGCCAAGACCAGAGAGCTGTGTAAGGACATCAGGGATAAAATTGTAGACCTGCACAAGGCTGGGATGGGCTACAGGACAATAGGCAAGCAGCTTGGTGAGAAGGCAACAACTGTTGGCGCAATTATTAGAAAATGGAAGAAGTTCAAGATGACGGTCAATCTTGATGGGGCACCATGGAAGATCTCACCTCGTGGGGCATCAATGATCATGAGGAAGGTGAGGGATCAGCCCAGAACTACACGGCAGGACCTGGTCAATGACCTGAAGAGAGCTGGGACCACAGTCTCAAAGAAAACCATTAGTAACACACTACGCCGTCATGGATTAAAATCCTGCAGCACACGCAAGGTCCCCCTGCTCAAGCCAGCGCATGTCCAGGCCCGTCTGAAGTTTGCCAATGACCATCTGGATGATCCAGAGGAGGAATGGGAGAAGGTCATGTGGTCTGAGGAGACAAAAATAGAGCTTTTTGGTCTAAACTCCACTCGCCGTGTTTGGAGGAAGAAGGATTAGTACAACCCCAAGAACACCATCCCAACCGTGAAGCATGGAGGTGGAAACATCATTCTTTGGGGATGCTTTTCTGCAAAGGGGACAGGACGACTGCACCGTATTGAGGGGAGGATGGATGGGGCCATGTATCGCAAGATCTTGGCCAACAACCTCCTTCCCTCAGTAAGAGCACTGAAGATGGGTCGTGGCTGGGTCTTCCAGCATGACAACGACCCGAAACACACAGCCAGGGCAACTAAGGAGTGGCTCCGTAAGAAGCATCTCAAGGTCCTGGAGTGGCCTAGCCAGTCTCCAGACCTGAACCCAATAGAACATCTTTGGAGGGAGCTGAAAGTCCGTATTGCCCAGCGACAGCCCCGAAACCTGAAGGATCTGGAGAAGGTCTGTATGGAGGAGTGGGCCAAAATCCCTGCTGCAGTGTGTGCAAACCTGGTCAAGAACTACAGGAAACGTATGATCTCTGCAATTGCAAACAAAGGTTTCTGTACCAAATATTAAGTTCTCCTTTTCTGATGTATCAAATACTTATGTCATGCAATAAAATGCAAATTAATTACTTAAAAATCATACAATGTGATTTTCTGGATTTTTGTTTTAGATTCCGTCTCTCACAGTTGAAGAGTACCTATGATAAAAATTACAGACCTCTACATGCTTTGTAAGTGGGCAAACCTGCAAAATCAGCAGTGTATCAAATACTTGTTCTCCCCACTGTATATATAATGTACTGTATATATTTGAGTAAGACTGTGTGTGTGACAGGCAGCACTCGACTCGGACGGTTCGTCTGGACTTACTGATTTAATTCTGCAGAATAAATGGAAAAACAACGTCAATAAGTGAAAAATGAGAGTAGAAAATGATAAATCGTCATGCATGTCTGTGTTATTGACTGGATACAGAGAGCCGACTGGACTGAAACAGAGAGAGAGAGAGGGGGGGGAGAGGGAGAGACGGCAGCGTGTGCTGAGATACAAATGCTACAAACACTGATTGCTTTACAGACATGTGTGTGTGCGAGAGTGTGTGTGTGAGAGAGTGTGTGCGAGTGCGAGAGAGAATGTGCGTGTGTGTGTGTGAGAGAGAGAGTGTGAGTGTGTGTGCGCGAGTCAGAATGTGTGTGCGCGTGTGTGTGTGTGTGAGAGAGAGTGTGTGTGTGTGTGAGAGTGTGTGTGAGAGAGTGTGCGTGTGAGAGTGTGCGTGTGAGAGTGTGCGTGTGAGAGAGTGCGTGTGAGAGAGTGTGCGTGCGTGTGTGTTTATGTGTGAGAGTGCGCGTGTGTGTGTGTGTGTGTGTGCGCACTTGCATGTGAGAGAGTGTGAGTGAGAGTGTGTGTGTGTCTGTGTGTGAGAGAGTGTGTGTGTGTCTGTGAGAGTGAGTGTGTGAGTGTGAGAGTTTGTGAGTGTGTGCATGCATGTGTGTGCGCGTGTGAGAGAGTGTGTGTGTCTGTCTGTGTGTGAGTTTGTGTGTCTGTGTGTGAGTTTGTGTGTCTGTGTGTGAGTTTGTGTGTCTGTGTGTGAGAGTGAGTGTGAGAGTGAGTGTGAGAGTGAGTGTGAGAGTGAGTGTGAGAGTGAGTGTGAGAGTGAGTGTGAGAGTGTGTGTGAGAGTGTGTGTGAGAGTGTGTGTGTGTGTATGTGTGTTTGTGTGTCCCTGTTCAGACCAGTAGATTTTTATGATTTAGTGCATGTGGAAATGAAACGCCATCATCACATCAATTCACTGCAATAAACTCAAGCTCCAGCCTATGATTTCTTTCTCTGGGAAATTAGTCATATAATGGAGCAAAGATGGGTTATTATTGTAGGTTTTCACATCGGATGGAAGGATGCTTGGATGGAGAGACAGTCACATGAGTAGAGGATCGATGGAGAGATAATCAGTGAAAGTGTCTCCTGTTAATCGTCCTTAACCAGCTGGACAACAGCAGCCGAACAGGACAGACGTGCGTGAGAGCTTACACACATCTTTCTCGATGACTGCTGATGTGTGTGAGGTGTGTCGTGTTATGACAGATCTCAATCTCATGCCTCCTTCAGTTTTGCTTGTATTGATCAGATATCAGATCTGCTCCTGTTTCTCTCGCTGATCTCTGATGACCTGAGCTCTCGTTCCTCTGATCATCTGATCAAATCAGGCTCTTTAACCACAGCTGTGAGAAGTAATGACAACAGGAAGTGGAGTGAAGTGGAAACAGGAAATGTAACTTGTTAATGTGCCTAAAACTTCCATGCAAACAGTTCAGTGTGTGCGTGCGTGCGTGTGTGTGCGTGTGTGTGCGTGCGTGCGTGCGTGCGTGTGTCTGTGTGTGTGTGTGTGTGTGTGTGTGTGTGTGTGTGTGTGTGTGTATGATTGATAGAGAGAAAATGTGTAATTATTTTATAATTTATAACATTTTATAATTATTTATTTATATATATATATATATATATATATATATATATATATATATATATATATATATATGTGTGTGTGTGTGTGTGTGTGTGTGTGTGTGTGCGTGTATTTATATATATATGTATTTATATATATTTATATTTATATATTTATGATTGATAGAGAGAAAATGTATAATTATTTTATAATTTATAATTATATATATGTGTGTGTATGTGTGTGTAAACTAAAAAAAAAATTTAATTAAATTAAAAAAAATTTAAAATCGAATATTTTAATATATTAGCACACTTGATGCACAAAAGTAAGTGTTTTTGATAGGTTATGATAATGTAAAAAAGCAATATACAAACTTATGATCAAGGTTAATTTAAAAAACAGAATTAAAAGAATAAATATATATTAAATATTAAATCAATTTTTTTTCTTTATAAACAAATATTTTTTTTTCAAGCTCTAAGATATTTAATTTTTATTTATTTTAATATTTAATTTTATTATATTATAGAAATAATTTTTAAAACACTGTAATCACATAAACTAGAAAATGTAACCCATAAAGAACATTCAGTTATATTGGTATTATAGAATTTAATTATTTTAATAATTTATCATCATTTTATTTAATCAATTATATATATATATATATTACCACTCCTAGTTCATATAAATAAAACGTTTGAAAACATTCATCATAGCAGAAATATCAGAAATATCTTGGGAGATGCAGTCACTGTCATGTTAGGAGCTGGAGAGGTCAAAGGTCAGAGGGAATCCACCCCCACCTCAGATGTCATGATTACGGTTACAGGAAGTGGGCGGAGTCCAGTAGGAGCAGAGTGTATGTGTGTTTTCATTTGTGTTGTAAAAGGTTGTTTTTTCCTAAAATACATGCGTCGTGTGTGTGTGAACGTCTAATATTTCCCAGGACGGATGATTTGTCCGCCGGATCATGACAGAGATGGAAAACTCCTCTATGACAGCCCAGAATTCAGCTCTCAAATGCATCATCAGTCTGCAAACACACAATCATGTTAGTGCTGCGTAACCTCTTTACAAATACATGATCATTTTACAAACGTGACAGCGCAGACGCAGCGCGGTTAGTCTCTGTCTCAGAATGGCTCGACGCGTTCAGGACACAGAATGACAGGAAGGAGATGAGAAGAGCGCTGCAGCCTCTCGGGGGTCAGAGGTCAAAGGTGATGACACCTGTCATGCTCTTCTCCTCCATTTCGCCTTGTTTCATGACTTGTCTTCTTTCGTCTCTTCACGGCTCATCTTGACTCTTGTTGACGCTCCTCTTCACTTTTATCAAATCTTGTTTCTTCTTTTCTTTCATCTCTTCTTGGATCGTCTCTTTGCTTCTCATGTCTCATTTCTTCTCTTCAGATTTGCTTTTTCATCACGTTATTTCTTCATGTATCACCTCATTTATTCATGTCTCGTATCATCTCATATCTTCTCTTTCCTTCTCTTCCATTTTGACCTGTTTCTTCTTTTCTTGTCGTCTCTTCTTGTATCACCTCATCACTTCATTTCTTATCTCATCTCTCCTCTTGTATCTTCTCTTTCCTTCTTCTTATTGTTTCTTACCATCGCGGCTCTTCTATTCTCGTCTCGTCTGGTCTCATGTCTTCTCTTCTGTTTTGTTTTTTTTCCATCACATTTTTTCTTCATCTATCACCTCATTTGTTCATGTCTTATCTCTTCTCTTCTTGTATCTTCTCTTTCCTTCTCTTCCATTTTGATTTGCTTCTTGTTTTTTCTGTTTTGATCGTGTCTCTTCTCGTCTTGTCATCCTCATCTCATCCTCTTCTCTTCATGCTTGTTTCTTCTTTTCTTTCATCTTTTTTTATCTCATCTCTTCACATCTTATATCATCTTGTCTCATCCCATCCCTTCCCACCCCATCCCACCCCATCCCTTCCCTGCCCTTTTCTTCCCTTCCCTGCCCTTCCCATCCCATCCCTTCCCAACCCATCCAATCCCATCCCATCCCATCCCATCCCTTCCCTGCCCTTTTCTTCCCTTCCCTTCCCTTCCCTGCTCTGCCATCCCATCCCTTCCCAACCCATCCCATCCCATCCCATCCCTGCCCTGTCCTGCCCTGCCCTTTTCTTCCCTTTCCCTGCCCTTCCCATCCCATCCCATCCCTGCCCTACCCTTTTCTTCCCTTCCCTGCCCTTCCCATCCCTTCCCTGCCCATCCCATCCCATCCCATCCCATCTTATCCCTTCCCTGCCCTTCCCATTCCATCCTATTCCATCCCATCCCATCCCATCCCTGCCCTGCCCTACCCTTTTCTTCCCTTCCCTGCCCTTCCCATCCCTTCCCTGCCCATCCCATCCCATCCCATCCCATCTTATCCCTTCCCTGCCCTTCCCAACCCATCCCATCCCATCTTATCCCTTCCCTGCCCTTCCCAACCCATCCCATCCCATCCCATCCCATCCCATCCCTGCCCTGCCCTGCCCTGCCCTTTTCTTCCCTTTCCCTTCCCTTCCCATCCCATTCCTGCCCTACCCTTTTCTTTTCCTTTCCCTTCCCTGCCCTTCCCATCCCTTCCCTGCCCTTCCCATCCCATCCCTTCCCTGCCCATCCCATCCCATCCCATCCCTGCCCTGCCCTACCCTTTTCTTCCCTTCCCTGCCCTGCCCTACCCTTTTCTTCCCTTCCCTGCCCTTCCCATCCCTTCCCTGCCCTACCCTTTTCTTCCCTTCCCTGCCCTTCCCATCCCTTCCCTGCCCATCCCATCCCATCCTATTCTATCTTATCCCATCCCATCCCATCTTATCCCTTCCCTGCCCTTCCCATCCCATCCCATCCCATCCCATCCCATCCCATCCCATCCCATCCCTTCCCTTCCCTGCCCTTTTCTTCCCTTCCCTTCCCTGCCCTTTTCTTCCCTTCCTTGCCATTTTCTGCCCTGCCCTGCCATTCCCTTCCCTTCCTTTCGTTTCTGTTTTCAAACCGATCAAGTGTTTACATGTACTATCGAATGGAATAGAAAAGGTTTAAACCACCCCTTACAATCCGAATTAAATTTCAATCGGATTTGACCAATTCATTTCGATCGACGTGGTTACATGTGACTTTTTATTCCGACTGTGCTACTACTCCGATTGCAATCGGATAATTAGGGTCCATGTAAACGCAGCTACTTATAACCTCATCTCATCTCATCTCTTCATTTCTCCTGTTGTCTCGACTTATCTCTTTGTGTCTCTTCTCATAGCTCATCTTCTGAATGTAGGAGTTTAGCTTTTACCTGTCTGATTTCTTCCCTTCCCTGTTGATGCTCATATGGTGTTATGACCTTTGACCACCGCACACATTGTAGATTGTTTTCTTTAACCCTGTAGAGCAACTACAGCTGAAAACCACCTTCTCATGACAGATTTAGCTTGTGTGCTTTTGTTTGTGTCTTCACAAGTGTTTGTTCATCAGTAGGTTTTCCGTTGACTTTATGAGTGTGTGTGTGTGTGAGCGTTTGCCCTCAGGCTGTTCTGGATCCTCGTAAAATGAACAGTGACCCAATAAAAGCCCAAATAAATGAAAGATAAGCAGAGATTCCCGCAGCTCTCTGACCTGAACCAAACACCTTCTGTTTGTCTGTTTGCACACGTCAGTTTTCCAGACTCAAGTGTCTTAACATCTTTGCAGCACAGCTTCTATTCTTTTATAGTAACTTTCATTTCTTGCTGCACTTCAATGGAGTCATACCATGGAATCCAGGATTTCATGATAAATGGTCTTGCAGGTCTTTGAGTCTTTGTGTTTGGTTTGATGTTCTTGATGGAATCACGTAAGATGAGGCATCATGATTCATAATTAGTTTTCAGTCATACTGAACATGAACTTCCTTTGGTCCACTGCAGAGTAACAGTTTGAAGAGAATTTAGAGAAACGTCTGACTATGCGAAAGCATGAATGGGCGGATTTAGTGCTCTGTTTTTTTAAGAATGTCCTCATGCATGTTGATCTGGATTTAGTTCAAATGATGATGATGTCATAATGGTAACAGGACAGGGTTGTTCATAAGACAGAGAACAGACTCCAAGATCATTAAACACAAGGAAATTAATAATTCAGCACAGTGGAGCCACACTGGGCAAATACAGCCAGAGACAGACAGATGTTAAAACTTCAGCTTTGATGTCCAGAGCAAAGCCTGTGACCTGAACCCGGCAAAGAGATTGAGAGTTTACAGGAAACTAAGAGAAGAGGCTTTTGTGTGTGTGAGGAATTATGAGTGGTGTTTGTACAGTTTTCTGAGTGCTTTAGGCTGTTGCTGTTCAGTTGCAATAGGGTGTTCTGAGTGTTTTAGACTGTTGCTATGCAGTTGCTAGGGTGTTCCACGA
Organism: Coreius guichenoti; assembly: GCA_039654105.1. Classification (NCBI taxonomy): domain Eukaryota; kingdom Metazoa; phylum Chordata; class Actinopteri; order Cypriniformes; family Gobionidae; genus Coreius; species Coreius guichenoti. Next base: position 1,462,052 of record CM077183.1, read on the forward strand.
GTTTAGTTTGTTTCTGAGAGTTTAGTATCTTGCAATAGGGTGTTATGAATGTTTAGGCAGTTGCTATGCAGTTGCTATGGTGTTCTGAGTGTTTTAGGCTGTTGCTGTGCAGTTGCCAGGGACTTGTGAGTGTTTAGGCAGGTGCTATGCTGTTGCTAGGGTGTTCTGAGTGTTTTAGGCTGTTGCTATGCTGTTGGTAGGGTGTTCTGAGTGTTTTAGGCTTTTGCTGTGCAGTTGCCATGCAGTTGTGAGTGTTTAGGCAGTTGCTATGCTGTTGCTAGGGTGTTCTGAGTGTTTTAGGCTGTTGCTTTGCAGTTGCTAGGGTGTTCTGAGTGTTTTAGACTGTTGCTGTACAGTTGGTGCGGTGTTCTGAGTGTTTTAGGTTGTTGCTGTTTAGTTGCAATAGGGTGTTATGGATGTTTAGGCAGTTGCTATGCAGTTGCTAGGGTGTTCTGAGAGTTTAGTTTGTTGCTGAGAGTTTAGTATCTTGCAATAGGGTGTTATGAATGCATATGTAGTTGTTATGCAGTTGCTAGGGTGTTCTGGGTGTTTTAGACTGTTGCTTATGCAGTTGCTAGGGTGTTCTGGGTGTTTTAGACTGTTACTATGCAGTTGCTAGGGTGTAGTGAGTGTTTTAGGCTGTTGCTATCCAGTTGCTAGGGTGTTCTGAGTGTTTCAGGCGGTTCCTATGCAGTTGCCAGGGTATTCTGAGTGTGTTATGCTGTTACTGTGCGGTTGCCAGGGTGTTGTGGGTGTTTTAGGCTGTTGCTATGCGGTTGCTAGGGTGTTCTGATTGTTTTAGGCAGTTGCTATGCAGTTGCCAGGGTTTTGTGGGTATTTTAGGCTGTTCCTCTGCAGTTGCTAGGGTGTTATGGATGTTAAGGCAGTTGCTATTAAGTTGCTATGGTGTTCTGAGTGTTGTAGGCTGTTGTGCAGTTGCTATGGTGTTATGAGTGTTTTCGGCTGTTGCTGTGCCGTTGCTATGGTGTTATGAATGTTTAGGCAGTTGCTATGCAGTTGTCATGGTGTTCTGAGTGTTTTAGGCTGTTGTTGTGCAGTTGCTTGGGCATTCTGAGTGTTTTGGTCTGTTGCTGTGCAGTTGCTAGGGTGTTATGGGTGTTTTAGGCTGTTGCTGTGCAGTTGCTAGGGTGTTATATGTGGTTTCAGGATGACACACACACTCATCTTTAATACTGGAGGTTTGATCAACAGCACTATCAGCACTAGTACTTTAGTAAACAGCACTACTGAGTGGAGTTCAGAGGTGGGGCCGTCTGGTGGGGCAGTTTCTTTTGCTGGCAGGATGTTGTGGGGTTAAACCCCCCTGAAACAGCCCAGAGAGCAGCACGCCTGCTCCCATCAGGGGGTAAAAGGGGCAGGAGGGGGTGACAGATGGTCCTGCTCCGGTACAACCACACACACACACACACACTCACACTGAGGTTAATAGACACTTTCTTGACTGATTTGACAAAGTTGAAAACCAGCTACTGTTGACTACACACACAGAGCCTGCACCTGCTCTGCTCACACACACACACACACACACACACACACACACACACACACTCATGTTATGTTTTCAAGTTTTATGGGGACTTTCTATAGGCATAATGGTTTTAAAATGTATATTCTCTCCCCTTACACTAAACCTACCCATTACACAAAACTTTCTGCATTTTTACATTTTCAATAAACTCACTCAATATGATTTATGAGCTGTTTTCCCTTATGGGGACCAACAAATGTCCTCACAAGGACAAGGGATATTGCCATCTTTGTCATCATAATTTAGGGTTTACCAGGCCACACACACACATATACACACATTTATATAGATAAATAGTCATACCATAGCCAAATAATTTTTTTCCCTTTTTTGCATTGTAGAATAAAAAAAAATTCATTTAATTTCTTATACAGTATTTTCTCCCATATATTTTTTCATCACTGCCCCCCCCCATCAAAGTTTTTGTTCATATTTTGTTTATAATATGCATTTTTGCATTTCCCTCCGTTTTATTTTTATTCATATACTTCTCCATATATCTCATTATTTATTTAATACATTTCCCCATATATTTCATTTTTTTTTTGCATACGTGTCTCTGTGTCTTCATATTTTTTTCCATATTAATATTTAATATTCATTAATTCATCAAGTTAGTTGATTATTAATCACTTCTTTCCTTATCTCTCTTTTTGTTTTCTCCTGGCTTCGTTTCCATGTAGCAAAAAAGACAAAATAAGGTTAAAATTAGATTGCAAAATTGATTGAAGGACTGTGTGTGTGTGTAAGAGAGAGTGTGTGTTCTGGTTCTTTTCGTTTAATGCTTCTGTTGCGTTTGCGCTCCAGTTTACTGATGACATCAGCACTCGCTCTGAAAGTTCCCTCACTCTCAAAGTGGCCTTTTTGATTCTTAAAGGGATAGTTCACCAGTAAATGAACATTCAGTCATTATTTACTCACCCTCATGTCGTTCAAACCCGTGTGACTTTCTTTCTCATGTAGAACACAAAACGAGATGTTTAGCAGAATGTTCAGGCTTCTCGTGGACTGTTACTCCAGAAAACACCAGAAAACTAGTTCATATGACTATATTTATGGTTTTCTGAAGTCATACAGTAGCAGCATGAACGTTCTGCGAAATTCTTCCTTTTTCTCCAGAAGAAAGAAAGTCATGCTTGTTTGGAATGAGTACATGATTTAGATTTTTGGGTGAACTGTCCCTTTAAAGGGAGCAAGAAAACACCTGATCTCACAGACAGGACATAAAAGCTTCTCGCCCTTAAAAGGGTCATGCATTCTTTCTTCTTCTCTCTCTCTGAAATCACTTAATTGTTGTAACATCCTCAAAGAGCCATCATGGCTTAGGAGGTGATCATCTTTCTTTTCTGTCTTCAAGGCTGTTTCCTTTGAGTTGCTCTACCGTCTTTTGTGAATGTTAAATTGGATGAGATTCACTCTCTTAAACGGCCACTTACGTTCCGCTTCTGTGTGTGTGTGTGTGTGTGTGTGTGTGTGTGTACTAAGTACTAAGTGTACTACATGTCACATACGCTTTCAGTATGATGTGAGGTGAAGGTCTGTTTCTAATGCACTATGTTAAAATGAGGAAAATAGACACTTCAAGCGCAAGAGCATGGATGGCATTTCCCATCCCGACAACATGATACCAAACCCAACGATCTCTGCTGAAAGCTTTGTGGATCCGCTCATCATGCATGTGTTTACTAGTGTAACCAGCAGGGAGCGCTACACATCTCTGAGTACTAACAGTGATGAAACTAACAAGTGTTTTAAAACACTAGGGTACACAGGGAAAAAACGGTGTAGGATTTACTATGGAAACATTTTACAAAGATTCAGTAAGTAACACATTGAATTAAACGTGAACGCAGGAATAAATTACAGATTATAATATATTAACATAGAAAACAGCTGTTTTACATTGAAATAAAAAATCACAATTTTACCGTTTTTACTGTATTTTTGATCAAATAAATGCAGCCCTGATGAGCAGAAAAGACTTCTTTCATTACTATAAAAAATTGTACCAACTGAATGCTACATTACGTATTATAGCTTTGAACATAATTCTATCCGAGTGTAAATGGTCTGTTTTGTAAATGCTGTTTTGATTCTGCAGGTATAGCATAGGCCAGACCAGACCAGACTACACTAGACCAGACCAGACCAGTAGTCTCTGTGATATTGACCATATACTCGGTTTATTTAGTCTTCATATCTGCACAGAGACTTGTCTGTCTCTCTGATGCTGGAAGCCACAGTATTGATCTCACCCACAACCCTACTGGCGCTTTACCTTACTGGAAGTTGTGGGGACGTCTGTCCCACCACACACTCTCTCTCTCACACACACACACACACACACTCACGTCAGTGTCTCCATCCAACACGTCTCATATCTGAATGTGTTCATTCTGCACACATGCAGTTTTATCTCTAAGGTTCAGATGACACACATGCAAGAATCTTCTCTGTTCTCTACTCCGTTTGAGCTTTTACATGACATCATGCTTAATCGATGAGAAATGATGGTTTGGTTTTGTTATTCCTTCATCAGATGTCATTTGTAGTCCATTTATCCTCCGTAATATGACTTATTTCTGAGTTTATATTTAATTGGTAATAATGTAGGATTAGACTCGATTTACCCATCAAGATGTGTTGGATTGGTAACACTTTATTTCGATAGTCCACTTTAGACATTCTTCTAACTATAAGTAACTTTGTAACTACATGTCAACTAGCAGTCGTTAGAGTATTAGTAGACTGTCTGCTTAATATCTGCTATCACTTCAGACATTCTACTGGCTATAAGTAACTTTGCAAGTTCATGTCAGCTTATTATACTAACCCAAACCCTAACCTAACACTCTACTAATGCTCTAATGAGAGTTAGTTGACACAGTTGCAAAGTTACTTAGTTATATAGTACAATGTTATATAGTAGTTAGTAGAATGTTACATTGTAGTTAGTAGAATGTTACATTGTAGTAGTTAGTAGAATGTTACATTGTAGTAGTTAGCAGAATGTTACATTGTAGTTAGTAGAATGTTACATTGTAGTAGTTAGTAGAATGTTACATTGTAGTTAGTAGAATGTTACATTGTAGAAGTTAGTAGAATGTTACATTGTAGTAGTTAGTAGAATGTTACATTGTAGTTAGTAGAATGTTACATAGTAGTAGTTAGTAGAATCTTATATGGTAGTTAGTAGAATGTTACATAGTAGTAGTTAGTAGAATGTTATATAGTAGTTAGTAGAATGTTACATAGTAGTAGTTAGTAGAATCTTATATGGTAGTTAGTAGAATGTTACATAGTAGTAGTTAGTAGAATGTTATATAGTAGTTAGTAGAATGTTACATAGTAGTAGTTAGTAGAATCTTATATGGTAGTTAGTAGAATGTTACATTGTAGTAGTTAGTAGAATGTTATATAGTAGTTAGTAGAATGTTACATAGTAGTTAGTAGAATGTTATATAGTAGTAGTTAGTAGAATGTTATATAGTAGTTAGTAGAATGTTACATAGTAGTAGTTAGTAGAATGTTACATAGTAGTAGTTAGTAGAATGTTACATAGTAGTAGTTAGTAGAATCTTATATGGTAGTTAGTAGAATGTTACATAGTAGTAGTTAGTAGAATCTTATATGGTAGTTAGTAGAATGTTACATTGTAGTAGTTAGTAGAATGTAATATAGTAGTTAGTAGAATGTTACATAGTAGTAGTTAGTAGAATCTTATATGGTAGTTAGTAGAATGTTACATTGTAGTAGTTAGTAGAATGTTACATAGTAGTTAGTAGAATGTTATATAGTAGTAAGTAGAATGTTACATTGTAGTAGTTAGTAGAATGTTATATAGTAGTTAGTAGAATGTTACATTGTAGTAGTTAGTAGAATGTTACATAGTAGTTAGTAGAATGTTACATAGTAGTTAGTAGAATGTTACATTGTAGTTAGTAGAATGTTACATTGTAGTAGTTAGTAGAATGTTACATTGTAGTAGTTAGCAGAATGTTACATTGTAGTTAGTAGAATGTTACATTGTAGTAGTTAGTAGAATGTTACATTGTAGTTAGTAGAATGTTACATTGTAGAAGTTAGTAGAATGTTACATTGTAGTAGTTAGTAGAATGTTACATTGTAGTTAGTAGAATGTTACATAGTAGTAGTTAGTAGAATCTTATATGGTAGTTAGTAGAATGTTACATAGTAGTAGTTAGTAGAATGTTATATAGTAGTTAGTAGAATGTTACATAGTAGTAGTTAGTAGAATCTTATATGGTAGTTAGTAGAATGTTACATAGTAGTAGTTAGTAGAATGTTATATAGTAGTTAGTAGAATGTTACATAGTAGTAGTTAGTAGAATCTTATATGGTAGTTAGTAGAATGTTACATTGTAGTAGTTAGTAGAATGTTATATAGTAGTTAGTAGAATGTTACATAGTAGTTAGTAGAATGTTATATAGTAGTAGTTAGTAGAATGTTATATAGTAGTTAGTAGAATGTTACATAGTAGTAGTTAGTAGAATGTTACATAGTAGTAGTTAGTAGAATGTTACATAGTAGTAGTTAGTAGAATCTTATATGGTAGTTAGTAGAATGTTACATAGTAGTAGTTAGTAGAATCTTATATGGTAGTTAGTAGAATGTTACATTGTAGTAGTTAGTAGAATGTAATATAGTAGTTAGTAGAATGTTACATAGTAGTAGTTAGTAGAATCTTATATGGTAGTTAGTAGAATGTTACATTGTAGTAGTTAGTAGAATGTTACATAGTAGTTAGTAGAATGTTATATAGTAGTAAGTAGAATGTTACATTGTAGTAGTTAGTAGAATGTTATATAGTAGTTAGTAGAATGTTACATTGTAGTAGTTAGTAGAATGTTACATAGTAGTTAGTAGAATGTTACATAGTAGTTAGTAGAATGTTACATTGTAGTTAGTAGAATGTTACATAGTAGTAGTTAGTGGAATGTTATATAGTAGTTAGTAGAATGTTACATTGTAGTAGTTAGTAGAATGTTACATTGTAGTAGTTAGTAGAATGTTATATAAATCAAATCAAATCAAATCAAGTCACCTTTATTTATATAGCGCTTTTTACAATGGCAATTGTTTCAAAGCAGCTTCACAGTGGTAACAGGAAAATAATGCAACGGAATTTGATTCGGCTGTACAGCCGCTCTGGTGAAAACGGTGATGTCATCAGCTCATTTCAATTAACATATAGTGTCAATGCGGGCAGATCAGTAATATAGTTGAAATTTAGGTGTCCCCAACTGAGCAAGCCAAAAGCCAAAGGCGACGGTGGCAAGGAACCAAAACTCCTTCAGGGCCAGAATGGAGAAAAAAACCTTGGGAGAAACCAGACTCAGTCGGGGTGCCAGTTCTCCTCTGGCCGACGAACAAATAGTGTATGATTATGATTCTGGCAACATTACAGGTCAGAAGTCATATTAGATAAATAGATATTCGTAGGATTATTCGAAAGATTGGAGTTGTCACGCCGGGGACGGGTTTAATGAGGATGTTGTGTCGATGCGGCATTTACAGGGGGGAGTTTAATTGACACTATTGTCTCTACAGACACTTTAGGGATATGGTCGTCATGTCCAGGCTAAGGTCCACCATCTGGTCCAGATACGGCCCGGATCCGGCCGACTGCAGTAAACCTCGGGATAAACAGAGAGACTAACATTAGCGTAGATGCCATTCTTCTTATGATGTAACGAGTACATCAGGTGTTATTGGAAGTGTTCCCGGTTCCGGCTGACCTAGTTAATGCAGCCTAAAACAATCATTTAACTGATTTGAATAATAGAAATTAAAAATGTTTTATGTGTATGCCATAGTAAAGAGATGTGTTTTTAGTCTAGATTTAAACTGACAGAGTGTGTCTGCTTCCCGAACAATGCTAGGAAGACTGTTCCAGAGTTTAGGTGCTAAATAGGAAAAGGATCGACCGCCTGCAGTTGATTTTGATATTCTAGGTATTATCAACTGGCCAGAATTTTGAGACCGCAATAGACGTGATGGAGTATAATGCGTTAAGAGCTCGCTCAAGTACTGGGGAGCTAAACCATTTAGTGCTTTGTAAGTAATCAGCAAGATTTTAAAATGTATACGATGTTTAATAGGGAGCCAATGCAGTGTTGCCAGAACCGGGCTAATATGGTCATACTTCCTGGTTCTAGTAAGAACTCTAGCTGCTGCGTTTTGGACCAGCTGCAGTTTATTTATTAAGCGAGCAGGGCAACCACCCAGTAGAGCATTACAATAATCTATCCTTGAGGTCATGAACGCATGAACTAACTGTTCAGCATTTTGCATTGAAAGCATGTGCCGTAATTTAGATATATTTTTAAGATGGTAGAATGCAGTTTTACAGATGCTAGAAACGTGGCTTTCAAATGAGAGATTGGTATCAAAGAGCACACCCAGGTTCCTAACTGACGACGAGGACTTGACAGAGCAGCCATCGAGTGTTAGACAGTATTCTAGGTTACTACTTGTGGAGTTTTTTTGTCCAATGATTAAAAATTCATTTTTTTCTGAATTAAGTTGCAGGAAATTACTAGTCATCCAATTTTTTATATCAGCTATGCATTCTGTTAATCTTGTGAATTGGTAAGTTTCGTCAGGGCGTGAAGAAATATAGAGCTGAGTATCGTCAGCATAACAATGAAAATGAACGCCATGCTTCCTAATAATATCTCCCAGTGGTAGCATGTACAGGGTGAAAAGCAACGGTCCTAGCACTGAGCCTTGCGGTACTCCATACTGAACTTGTGTCTGGTGTGACATCTCTTCATTTACTGCTACAAACTGATAACAGTCAGATAAGTATGATTTAAACCATGCCAATGAAGTTCCACTAATGCCAACATAATTTTCGAGTCTATTCAAAAGAATATTGTGGTCGATAGTATCGAATGCAGCGCTAAGATCGAGTAACACTAATAGAGATATACAACCACGATCGGATGATAAGAGTAAATCATTTGTAACTCTAATGAGAGCAGTCTCAGTACTATGATACGGTCTAAATCCTGACTGGAAATCCTCACAGATACCATTTCTTTCTAAAAAGGAGCATAATTGTGAGGACACTGCCTTTTCTAGTATTTTTGACAGAAAGGGTAGATTTGAGATTGGCCTGTAATTGACTAATTTTGTAGGATCAAGTTGCGGTGTTTTAATAAGTGGTTTAATAATAGCCAACTTAAAAGTTTTCGGTACATATCCTAATGTCAAGGATGAATTAATGATATTAAGAAGAGGATCTATGACCTCTGGAAGCATCTCTTTTAGTAGTTTAGTCGGTATGGGGTCGAGCATACATGTTGTTGATTTTAATGATTTAACGAGTTTAGGCAATTCTTCTTCTCCTATAGCAGTGAATGAATGTAATTTTTCCTCAGTGACACTACAATGCACTGTCTGATGTGATACTGTAGTAGACGGCTGCATGGTTATAATTTTTTTCCTAATATTATCAATCTTACAAGTAAAGAAGTTCATAAAGTCATTACTGCTGTGCTGTTTACAAACATCAAAAGGTGAAGCTTTATCTTTGGTTAATTTAGCCACTGTATTGAATAAATACCTAGGGTTGTGTTTGTTTTCTTCTAAGAGAGCCGAGAAATAAGCAGATCTAGCAGTTTTTAAGGCCTTTCTGTATGCAATCATGCTCTCTTTCCACAAAATGCGAAAAACTTCTAGTTTTGTTTTCTTGCAGCTGCGCTCCATTTTTCTGGCTGCTGTTTTAAGGGCCCGGGTGTGCTCGTTGTACCACGAAGTTGGACTATTTTCTTGAATCTTCTTTAAGCGCTGAGGAGCAACTGTGTCTAAAGTGCTGGAAAAGAGAGAGTCAATAGTTTCTGTTGCAACATCGAGTTCCTCTAGGCTATCTGGGATGCTGAGGAGATGAAACTGATGAGGAAGATTATTTACAAAGAAATCTTTAGTCGCAGCAGTGATAGTCCTGCCGTATTTAAAGCGAGGGGACGGCTTTGCAGCCTTTGCTAAATTAAGTGTACATGATACTAGGTAATGATCTGTAGGAAATGATATAGTAGAATGTTACATTGTAGTTAGTAGAATGTTATATAGTAGTAGTTAGTAGAATGTTACATTGTAGTTAGTAGAATGTTATATAGTAGTAGTTAGTAGAATGTTACATAGTAGTAGTTAGTAGAATGTTATATAGTAGTAGTTAGTAGAATGTTACATAGTAGTAGTTAGTAGAATGTTACATTGTAGTAGTTAGTAGAATGTTACATAGTAGTAGTTAGTAGAATGTTACATAGTAGTTAGTAGAATGTTATATCAGTCATATTTTTAAGTTAATGTTCTGTAAGTGATTAGCACGATTTGGCGTCTGAACTGCTGGTTGTGTGTCTGAACTAGCTGGTCAAGATTTGGTTTAAGCAGAAGGTGCTGGAGGCCGTTAGACAGTGGATTTGCAACCAACTTAGACAATAATGTTAAAAGAAGCATTAAAAAAAAAAATTCTACAGAAATGAGTACTTTTATTTAGCAAGGATGCATTAAATTGATCAAAAGTGATGAGTGAATTGATATTATTAGTGTTGTTTGTTGGTCAGTTGTACTAATGAAGTTTTTTGTGTGTGTGTGAGTGCACGCGACTCAATATCTGTAATTCATGCTAGTCCCCAAACAACAAACCTTCGTTTTGCTTCTTTCTCCTCTCCTCTTCTTTGCTGCAATCGTGTCTCCAATTTTTTCAGGCCTTTCGGAGGAAGTTAAAAGTCCTGTTTACCGACAGCTTAGAGCTTAATTGACTGGAAGCCAAATAGAGTGTGTTTGTGCTATTCAGCGCCGCGGCCTATTGATAAAGGCGTGTGTGAAAGCGGGCGAGCAGGAGGGGTCTGTATTGAAGAGAGACGCGGTCAGAATCGCTTTGTGGACTCTTTTATCATGGACACTCGAGCCCCAGTCTCAGTGGACACACACTGGCCGTCTGTCGCGCTATTGAACTGTCTCTCTCTCTCTCGCACACACACACACACACACACACACAGACACAGAGGGAGAGTGTAAGAAAAGCACTGACAGGGAACATGCAAACAGATTAAAGCACTTTGGCACACTTACAGTCATATCACTGTGTGTGTGTGTGTGTGTGTGTGTAACTGCTGCTGATGCACCAGTATTTTGGCAGATACTGTAAATATTTAGGAAATAAATAGTGTGTGCATTATTTTTAATACTAAATTTTGTTTATTAAATGTCTGGTATTAATAATTGTATAAATAATGAGTGTGTGTTTGTGTTTGAGTGAGAGTGTGTGTGTGTGTGAGATTTTGTGTGCGTGTGAGAGAGTGACTGCGTGAGAGATTGAGTGTGTTTGTGAGTTAGAGTATGTATGTTTGTTTGTGTGTGTGTGTGTGTGTGTGTGTGTTTGAGTGTTTGAGTGTGAGTGTGTTTGTGTATGTTTGTTGTGTGTGTGTGTGTGTGTGTGTGTGTGTGTGTGTGATTGAGTGTGTGTGTGTGTGTGTGTGTGTGTGTGTGTGTGTGTGTGTCGTACTCTGCTCTGTATTCACAGACATTCCCTCACTGTACTTGATTAGAAACTCCAGATATGAGCTCTGGATCATGTGTGTGTGTGTGTGTGTGTTTTAAAGTATAAAAATGTGTTTAACCTTCAGAAACGAGGGCCAGAGAAGGTCACGTCCTCTTCCTCCTCACTAATAAATTGCGTTTGCACTCGCCGGACGCTTTCTAAGTGAATTCTGCTCCGTCTTTTGTTTCAAGACTCCTCGGGACAAATAGATTCCAGGTCGGGAATACAGAAAAGATGAAACCTGAATTGACAAAATGGGATTTTTGCTTTTGTTTTGATACAAAGAGCAGAGCAAAAACAGCATTTATTTCCTAGCGTGAGATTTGTTCTTGTATTGTAGGGCGGCAAAGATCAATCCCTTCCCACAATCCCCTGCTATCAAATGTTACCTGCCTGTGTATCGGTGATCAATGGCCGAGCGGGCCGGCTGAACAGGCAGTGCATCATGGGAGCTGATAATCCATGGTGTCGGAGCATGCTCGGTGCGGGATTGGCGAATGCCGAGCGATTGTTGCTGGAATGTCGGAGCGAATCCTCGGAGTTGTGCTGCCGTCGGGGTGCATGATGGTATTGATTTGTTTCGCAGCGTGAAGGAGCGTCTGCTGCATCTTTCTTATTGTTCTCTCTCTCTCTCTCTCTCTCTCTCTCTCTCTGTTTAATTGATGCTCTCTCCGCTTTGATAATTTTATTATCCGTCCACCCCAATCCACCTCTTTTTCAGATGGAAATGAAAAACGGAGAGATATACGTGGACAAACGGTGCAGTTGTCCAGCCTTTTTAGCTGATTTCCTTTGGACGCAGAGAGCGGCAAATGTGATTCACGTGCAATGACATTAAAATAGATCGGCCGTTATTAAAGATGCGCCGTCGATACTGTTCATAAATCAATATGGTGTTCCCGACGCAGAGGCCGTGTAATCCATCCTGTTTGTTCTGTCACTTATTGCATCCGACGTGACATATTACAAAACGGCCATTTCTCCTATTATAATGGTTGACGTAAAAATGATGGCAATATCTTTTCAGTAATTTTATTGTGGTTGTAACCAGTGAACAGATGACAGATGACAATGATGATGCATGTGGATTAAATTCATCAGAAGAACCAATAAAAACATCATGCAAAATAAAGTTAAACAACATCTGATCACCTGCAGTCACTGAACCACAATGGCTTTTATTTGCAGTTTAAACTTTATCCTCTGATTTAATCAGAACTTACTTATTAAGATAACAATTATTTTAAATAACATTATTCTGGAATAAAGAAAACTATAAAGTAATTATTTTTTCCGGAATTTACTTGTATTCAAATAAATTATTATATTATATTATATTAATGTTATATGTTGTGTTATGTTATGTTATAATATAATATAATAATATTATATTAATTATATTATGTTATATTATTCAATTATTTTAAAATGTAAAGGCATTTTTAATGGATTCTGGTATAAGTAACAATTATTTTAAATAACATTATTCTAGCATAAAAAAATCTATAAAGTAATTATTTATTCCAGAATTCTTTAACAAAAAGTAATATTTTTTATTGTATAATAAAAAATATATTATATTATTCCATTAATTTTGAATGGATGCTAAGTAACAGTTGTTTTAAAAAAAACATTATTCTAGCATAAAAAAAAACTATAAAGTAATTATTTATTCTGGAATTAATTAACAATAAAATAATATAATTGTAGTATAATAAATATTATATGTGTTATGTTATTCAATTATTTTAAAATATAAATATATTTTTAATGAATGCTGGTATAAGTAACAATAATTTAAAAGAACATTATTCTAGAATAAACAACTGTAAAGTAATTATTTATTCTGGAATTCATTAGCAATAAAATATTATAATTGTAGTATACTAAATAAATAATTATTATAGTATATTATATTATTTTAAAATATAAATATATTTTTAATGGATTCTGGTATAAGAGACTATGAAGTAATTTAATTAAACATTAAATGTATATTTTAAAACAACTTTTTGTTTTTTAACAAAAAGTATTTTTATGATGTAAAATATAATTTTATAATATAAAAAATGTAAATTTCTTAAAAAATGTATATATATTTTATTAATTAAAAAAAAAATATATATATATATAGGTTTTTTTTATTCTGAGAGATTTTAAAAATGCTACATCTTTTCTTCTGTCTTATTTATATGACTTTATTTGTATTTGTCAACCGTGTGTGCAGTTTGTGTGTGTATGCTTCAGGGATGTGTGTGTGTGTGTGTGTGTGTGTGTGTGTGTGTGTGTGTGTGTGTGTGTGTGTGTGTGTGTGTGTGTGTGTGTGTGTGTGTGTGTGTGTGAATTGTGTTGTGCGTCTGCTGTGTTCCTCATCACAGTTTGATTTGGTTTCACCTTGAATGCAGCACCGCGGTATTGATTCAACTGAACTCTCACACACACACACACACACACACACAGATCGACCACCGGCAGCCATGTTAGGTACCTGCAGATGGAAAGGCCGTTTCTTTCATATCGCTTTCACAATGTATGGCCTCTAAATACTGACACCAAACAGTATTTTTAGTAACATTTAAATGTCCCTGTATTACATATAAAATATTACAGCAAGTGTAATTTAGTGTAAAGAAAGATGCACAAACACACTTTAACAATATATAGTAAGTTTGTATGTTTGAAACGCACAGAGACTTCAGACATGATGAGAGAAAGTGCCGGAAGATCCTGCAGATGCAGTCGCTTGATTTCCACACGTTTATAAGAGAAGCAACACTTTTGAGGCGGCTGTAGATGTGCACTGAGACGCTGTGTGTGTGTGTGTGTGTGTGTGTGTGTGTGTGTTTGAGTGTCTGTGAGAGTGTGTGTGTATTAGTGTGTTTAAGTGTATGTAAGAGAGAGTGTGTGTGTGTTTGAGTGTGTGTGTGTGTGTGTGTTTGAGTGTCTGTGAGAGTGAGTGAGGATTGTGTGTGTGTTTTTAGTGTCTGTGAGAGAGTGTGTTTGAGTGTGTGTGTTTGAGTCTGTGTGTGTGTTTGAGTGTGTGTATTAGTGTGTGTTTGAGTGTCTGTGAGAGAGTGTGTTTGAGTCTGTGAGAGAGTGTGTTTGAGTGTCTGTGAGAGAGTGTGTTTGAGTGTCTGTGAGAGTGTGTTTGAGTGTCTGTGAGAGTGTGTTTGAGTGTCTGTGAGAGAGTGTGTTTGAGTGTGTGTAGTGTGTGTTTGAGTGTGTGTGTGTGTATGTTTGAGTGTGTGTATTAGTGTGTGTGTGTTTGAGAGTCTGTGAGAGAGTGTGTTTGAGTGTCTGTGAGAGAGTGTGTTTGAGTGTGTGTAGTGTGTGTTTGAGTGTGTGTGTGTGTATGTTTGAGTGTGTGTATTAGTGTGTGTGTGTTTGAGAGTCTGTGAGAGAGTGTGTTTGAGTGTCTGTGAGAGAGTGTGTTTGAGTGTGTGTAGTGTGTGTTTGAGTGTGTGTGTGTGTATGTTTGAGTGTGTGTATTAGTGTGTGTGTGTTTGAGTGTCTGTGAGAGAGTGTGTTTGAGTGTAAGTGAGTGAGTGTGTTTGAGTGTGTGTAGTGTGTGTTTGAGTGTGTGTGTGTATGTTTGAGTGTGTGTATTAGTGTGTGTGTGTTTGAGAGTCTGTGAGAGTGTTTGAGTGTCTGTGAGAGAGTGTGTTTGAGTGTGTGTAGTGTGTGTTTGAGTGTGTGTGTGTATGTTTGAGTGTGTGTATTAGTGTGTGTGTGTGTTTGAGTGTCTGTGAGAGAGCGTGTTTGAGTGTGAGTGAGTGAGTGAGTGAGTGAGTGAGTGAGTGAGTGAGTGAGTGAGTGAGGATTGTGTGTGTGTGTTTGAGTGTCTGTGAGAGAGAATGTGTGTGTTTAAGTGTCTGTGAGAGAGAGTGTGTGTGTTTGAGTGTCTGTGAGAGAGTGTGTTTGAGTGTCTGTGAGAGAGTGTGTTTGAGTGTGTGTGTGTGTGTGTGTGTGTGTGTGTGTGTGTGTGTGTGTGTGTGTGTTTGAGTGTGTGTATTAGTGTGTGTGTTTGAGTGTCTGTGAGAGAGTGTGTTTGAGTGTGAGTAAGTGAGTGAGTGAGGATTGTGTGTGTGTGTGTGTTTGAGTGTCTGTGAGAGAGTGTGTGTGTTTAAGTGTCTGTGTGAAAGAGTGAGTGTGTTTGAGTGTGTGTGTGTTTGAGTGTCTGTGAGAGAGTGTGTTTGAGTGTGAGTGAGTGAGGATTGTGTGTGTGTGTGTGTGTGTGTTTGAGTGTCTGTGAGAGAGAGTGTGTGTGTTTAAGTGTCTGTGAGAGAGAGTGTGTGTGTTTAAGTGTCTGTGTGAAAGAGTGTGTGTGTGTGGTTGAGTGTCTGTGAGAGAGAGTGTGTGTGTTTGAGTATGTGAGTGTGCTTGAGTGTGTGTGTGTGTGTGTGTGTGTGTGTGTGTGTGTGTGTGTGTGTGTGTGTGTGAGAATGTGTTTATGTTTCTGGGAAGATTTTCCTCTAATAACTAAAGCATGGAGATGCATTATATTGTGTGTGAGAGTTATTTCTCTTGGCGGTGAAACTATGAATCAGTTTATTGTCATATTTCTGTCACGTTTCATTTGCTTTGATGGCGGTGAAATGATCTTCTGCTGCAACACTCCTCGACTGCATTATATGATTACAGAAACAATAAATACACCAGTAAACAGAGATAATAGATCAGGACGATACTTTTAAAGTTTAAAATCATAATATAAGAAAATAAAGTTGCATGTTTTGAGTAAAGAGCGCCGTCTCTAAATGCACACGTTAAATA
>CM077183.1:1487945-1502931 GCA_039654105.1 Coreius guichenoti
CTTCGTGCTGCGGCCGGCCAGTGGGTGTGGCTAGGAGGCTCATCATCAGAACGATGTCCACCTGTCCTTCCCTCTATAAAAGCTTAGGCTGTGTTAGTGTACTGTAGACCTAGAGCCCGGTTGCTTGTTGCAACCGTACTGACTTCACTATGTCCTCTTTTCATTTGTCGTGGCTTTGAGTCGGTTGTGACAAATGTGGGGTCTCGTCTGGGATATGAACCCGGGACCTCACGAACTAAAGCAAGAATCATACCCCTACACCAACTTCTGATACATATACACTCACCTAAAGGATTATTAGGAACACCATACTAATACTGTGTTTGACCCCTTTCGCCTTCAGAACTGCCTTAATTCTACGTGGCATTGATTCAACAAGGTGCTGAAAGCATTCTTTAGAAATGTTGGCCCATATTGATAGGATAGCATCTTGCAGTTGATGGAGATTTGTGGGATGCACATCCAGGGCACGAAGCTCCCGTTGCTTCAATGCATTTAGGGGTGTGGTCCTGGTCAAGACAATCTCCTGAACTCCAAACTGAATGTCAGAATGGGAAAGAAGGTGATTTAAGCAATTTTGAGCGTGGCATGGTTGTTGGTGCCAGACGGGCCGGTCTGAGTATTTCACAATCTGCTCAGTTACTGGGATTTTCACGCACAACCATTTCTAGAGTTTACAAAGAATGGTGTGAAAAGGGAAAAACATCCAGTATGCGGCAGTCCTGTGGGCGAAAATGCCTTGTTGATGCTAGAGGTCAGAGGAGAATGGGCCGACTGATTCAAGCTGATAGAAGAGCAGCTTTGACTGAAATAACCACTCGTTACAACCGAGGTATGCAGCAAAGCATTTGTGAAGCCACAACACGCACAACCTTGAGGCGGATGGGCTACAACAGCAGAAGACCCCACCGGGTACCACTCATCTCCACTACAATAGGAAAAAGAGGCTACAATTTGCACGAGCTCACCAAAATTGGACAGTTGAAGACTGGAAAAATGTTGCCTGGTCTGATGAGTCTCGATTTCTGTTGAGACATTCAGATGGTAGAGTCAGAATTTGGCGTAAACAGAATGAGAACATGGATCCATCATGCCTTGTTACCACTGTGCAGGCTGGTGGTGGTGGTGTAATGGTGTGGGGGATGTTTTCTTGGCACACTTTAGGCCCCTTAGTGCCAATTGGGCATCGTTTAAATGCCACAGCCTACCTGAGCATTGTTTCTGACCATGTCCATCCCTTTATGACCACCATGTACCCATCCTCTGATGGCTACTTCCAGCAGGATAATGCACCATATCACAAAGCTCGAATCATTTCAAATTGGTTTCTTGAACATGACAATGAGTTCACTGTACTAAAATGGCCCCCACAGTCACCAGATCTCAACCCAATAGAGCATCTTTGGGATGTGGTGGAACGGGAGATTCGTGCCATGGATGTGCATCCCACAAATCTCCATCAACTGCAAGATGCTATCCTATCAATATGGGCCAACATTTCTAAAGAATGCTTCCAGCACCTTGTTGAATCAATGCCACGTAGAATTAAGGCAGTTCTGAAGGCGAAAGGGGGTCAAACACAGTATTAGTATGGTGTTCCTAATAATCCTTTAGGTGAGTGTATATACATACTAAGGCGACATGTATACATACTAGGGCGACATGTATACATACTAGGGCTACATATACATACTATGGCGACATATATACATACTAGGGCTTCGTATATACATACTAGGGTGACATATACATACTAGGGCTACGTATATACATACTAGGGTGACATACATACTAGGGCTACGTATATACATACTAGGGCGACATATATACATACTGTGGGTGACATATACATGCTAGGGTTACATATATACATATTGTCAATAGATTAAAATTTTTAATCATGATTAATCACAGACTTATTGTGAAATTAAGCATACACCATTTATCTTGTTTAACCCATTCATTTTGTCATCATTTGCTATATCCAGCAAAGTAAACATCTGATTGAACGCTGATTCTCACAAAACTGTATTTTCTGCAAGCGTTTTTCAAGGTAAATTTAGGTGTGTTCAAAAAAAGGACACCAAATAACCAAATGATATTTGGTTATTTAATATAATATAAATTAAATATAATTCATAAATTTATGCACACCAAAGCACCTACGAAAAAAAAAAACATTAGAGAAAATAAAAACTTACCACGGAATGGAATCCACAGTGTACGGTATGTATACAGTGCAACAAGAAAGAGCTTGTTTATATTTTATAACAAGTTTACAAGTCAAGTTGCAATACCCACATGGAAATGTCAAAAAAATCCCCTAATCCAACCGCCTTGACCTGACTGCATATACTACAGTACACAGATCCATTCAGAACACTGAACACAGCAACGAACACATGACAAATCAAAACATTATCCTGAAAGTGTGTGGAAACAACGTAAATATACTGAATAGTCTCTGTGCATAAATACAGTGTGCGGTCAGTGCGTCGAGAGCACACATACATTGTTTGTTTGCGCTTCAGAACTAACCGACTCACGCATGCTTACTGTACGACTTCTGTACGTCACCGTGATCGCCTTTACCTCGATTGCAATCCTCATCAAAACTTTACTAACGAGACGCTGGTTTCCTCTATTCAGCTGAGAAACGTTATTTGCGTATCATCTGGTCATACAGCGGTTTCGTTCAGTCTGTATTTCACACAGAGTAATGCGTGAGGGCTTGCCTCTTCAGAAACGCTTTAAGAAACCCAGCACACATCTGAACACACACACACACACACACACACACAGACGGATGAAGTTAGTATCTGCTGAAAGCTTCGGCTGGAATCTGTCTGCATCAATTACCTCACCTCATTGTTCTCGGCTGCTGCGGTAATTACCCGGCGACCTGTTGCCGTTGCCACAGGCCCGAGAGCAGACGCAGATAAATCCAGACGCGCGGCAGATAATTGTGTCTGTGATTATTAAGCAGTTGATCTATAACAAACAACATAAACATTGATCAGATCAGCTGATGTGCGACAGATTTAGTGTGTGTGTGTTGTCGCTATTACACAAAACACATGCATTATGCACAAGATAAATGTATTTAAATGTTTTTCCATGCAAAACACAATCACAGCTCTTTTTTTTTTTCAACGAGCAGCGTAGTTGAACTTTATGCAAATGAGCAGTGATGATCTGCGAGTTGAAGCGTCTACCAGCAACATCAGTGACTTCACAACCTCCAGCGCTTTAATAGCTGTCAGTGTGAACGGCGCTTTAGTGTGTGCGTGCGCGCCAGGTCACATGTGGTGACCTCTGCCCCCTCACCCTCCCACACATATTGACAGTTGCCATGGATACAGCATGTGTGGTTGTTGTTGACTAATTGACGCCAGCGACCGAGTGAACAAACCCCTCGTTAGAGCTCAACTGATGGACTCACAAACATAACGTTCAACACGATACAACACACACTAGCGTTCAAAGGTTTGGGGTCGGTAAGATGGAAAACAATTTGTTTCATTTTTAAGGTTTTATACTCCACATTATATTTGGCATGTCATTTCCAGATACTAACCCATAAATGGAAAAATATTTTTAAACTAAAATTTTTAAAAACTAAATATAAATAAATAAAACATTTCATAGGGCCTTATTATTGTAAAGATAAAGAAATAAATTAAAGTTTTCTGAATTCAATTGATTAGACATACTTTTTGATTATTACAATTTTAATTAAAATAAATTCATATAAATTTATATTTACTCAAATGTATTATAAATATATTTAAATGTATATACAGTATGTATATAATTTATTTATTGTTGTAAAGAAAATAAATGATTAAAGTTTTATGAATTCAATTGATTAGACATACTTTTTGGTTATTACAATTTTAATTAAAATAAACAAATTTATATATATTTATATTTACTCAAATGTATTATATAATTGATTTATTGTAAAAAAAAAAAAAATGATCAAAGTTTTATGAATTCCACTGATTAGACATCCTTTTTTATTATTAAAATAAATGGAAAAAGACACATTTTTTCATGTTTTTTTTCACATTTATTTTTTTATTTATTTTATTATTTTTTATGTTTTTTGTGTTTTATTAATTTGTTTATTTCATGACCTAGAAATAGTGGTGAATCTTATATAAGATTGTGTTTTGTTACACCATGCAGTTTCTCTAATTCAACTGTATTTCTGGGTTATATATAAATTTCGACACCCACAGTAATGTGTTCTCAGACTTTTGCATGAGAGAATATGTGTGTTGTGACTGAGGCTACATCAGCGGAGCATCAATATTTCCGCCTACAGACCTGCAGACAGTCCTGATAACGTCTCCAGTCAATCAATATGGATATTAATAACCTTCTTTCTGTCTCCCTCGCAGGTAAAGCCTTGACGTTTCTCCTTCTGCAGCCGCCCAGTCCCAAGCTGCCCCCCCACAGCACCATCCGCCGCACAGCGATCGATCTGATTGGCCGAGGGTTCACAGTGTGGGAGCCGTATATGGACGTGTCCGCTGTTCTCATGGGCCTGCTGGAGCTGTGCGCCGATGCCGAGAAACAGCTGTCCAAGTGAGACTCGCAGTAACACTCGTACAGTAGAGCTTTCAGAACCCTGGGATTTCTGCGATGCGGAATCTAAAAATGGAATTTTCTGTATAACGCGGAATGTCATGGAATTTGGCAAATTTTGGATGAATAAATCAAAAGTAGGGCTGTACAATGAATCAAATTGCGATATGGATTAGTGTCTGTGAGTATTAAAGCATTTCACAATTTAATCTGAGAAACTATCGTCAGATACACACACAAACTCAAGCTCTTCTCTACAACCCGCCAAAATAAAAGTTTGGTTTAACTTAAAGAAATTATAACAGATATATATTACTATTGTACAGTAGAATGTACATATTCAAAGTAATAATAATAATAACATTATTAACTTTATTTTTTAATAAATATCACATAATGTTTTCTTCTGTTTTTTTAATAGTAAACCTCTGTTGTGCCGCACTTTGTTTTCCAAAAAATAAAAGTTGTTGCTAATTTTTATTTGATTACATTTTAAAAGATTAAATACATTTTATGCCTTCATTTGATTACCACAATTTTTGATAACACATTAAATCATAAATCCAGAAAGTTAAAACTGACAAAACAGAATTTCTGAAAAATAAATAAATAAATAAATAAATAAAACATTTCATAGGGCCTTATTATTGTAAAATAAATAAATTATTAAAGTTTTATGAATTCTGTTGATTAGACATCCTTTTTGATTATGTAAATGTATATTTACTCAAATGTATTATAAATATATTTAAATGTATATACAGTTACAGTATGTATATAATTTATGTAATTGTTATTGTAAAAAATAATTATTAAAGTTTTATGAATTAAATTGATAAGACATCCTTTAATTATTAAAATTGTAATTTTAATTAAAATAAATAAATTTATATAATTATTTATATTTAAATGATATATACAAATATTTTTAAATTATTTATATTTAAATTTATATACAGTATTTATATAATTTATAATGTAATTTTATTTATTCTTTTTTTTTTTTTAATATTAAAGTTTTATGAATTCAATTGATTAGACATAATTTTTGATTAATACAATTTTAATTTAACCATTAAAACAGAATCCAGAACGTTTAAAAGGGAAAACACAGAATTTGAGAAAAATTTAATGGAATTAGGGAAAAAATAACATGCATTTAATTTCATAATTTTTCTTAAACTTTTAATAAATTGTTGTTGACATGCTTTTTGATTGCTTTGATTTTTTTTAAAATGGAATTTAAAAAATTTAAAACGAGCAAAAAAAAACTGATGATGATGAAATGGAGTTTCAAATGGAGCTTCGGATGAACTGAACCGGATTTGATAGCGCTCGAGGTTATTTGAACTGTTAGCGTTTATGACTCGACTCACTCTCGGTCGAGGTTTAACGCGGTCCTGAATCCGTTTATCTGCGTCTGAAATCCTTCACAGCTGCGTGGACGGTGTTTTCCTGCGGCCGCCCCCGTGACAGATGAGAGGCAGGCTTTAATCCGATTGGAGCCCATTAATATGATGTAATGATGTCTCGGCCTCAGGATGGTGGAGACCTCGAACCGAAAGAGGAAACCCATACGTCTGGGCCTTAACCTCCGCGCCGAAACTCCCGCAAACGAGGTTAACGTCCAGCCTGAACCCCCCCAGCCCGTGCTCACCTCGTTAAGACGAAACCCGATCCTAAAAAAATTTATTATGAGTACAAATATGTCTGCGTGTAGCGCGTGCTAATGCCGTTAGAGCCAAATGGTGCTCATTTTTCAGTCGTGATTACGGCCAGAAGTGAACGCGTGGCCTAGACGAGAAAAAATGAGACACATATAAATGTCTTGGTCTCTTTCTCTTCACCGGGATGATGATGATGATGTTTCTTCTTTGACCCCCAGACTGAAGCAGGGCAACGTTATCTGCTTTTTAAATGGCAAATCCATTTAACAGCGCTGGAAGACCTTTAGTGTGAGAGCGGGGCAGAAAGTGAGGCGCAGCTTCAGTCGACTGTACTCCACTGATGCTTATTAATGTGATGAGGGGAATATTTCAGGGAATCTATAAGTGCAGCTAAAAATAAGATCAAATAAGGCTAAATTAATCGTTATATAATCTAAATTAACTCGGTGTGAAATGTAGCTACTTTTAAACATCGTTTCCTGTGTGTGTGTGTGTGCAGTATGTAGCTGTAATGCATTATATATAATAATTGTATAATAAATATATGTATTATAATAAATGTATTTATTATAATATATATTAAAATAAATAAATGTATATAAATTTATATTTACTCAAATGTATATATTTAATTTTATTTATATACAGTATGTATATACATTTAAATATATATCTATATATATAATTTATTTTAATATTTAAAAAAATACATTTACATAAATTAAAATTTTACTCAAATATATTATAAATGTATTTAAATGTAATATATATATATATAGTATTTATAATGCATTATTTATATATATTAAAATAAATAAATGTATATAAATTGTTACTGTATATAATGTATATATATTTGTATTTATTTAGTATATATAGAAATAAATACATTTATATAAATTATCATTTACTTAAATGTATTATAAATATATTTTTAAAAATCTTATATATCTTAATTTTATATATATATATATATATATATATTATTATGTTTGTGTGTGTGCGTGAGTGTGTGTGTGTGCGTGGGTGAGTGTGTGTGCGTGAGTGTGCGTGCGTGAGTGTGTGTGTGTGTGTGCGCGCGCGTGAGAGTGTGAGTGTGTGTGTGTGTGTGTGTGTGTGTGTGTGTGTGTGAGTGAGAGTGTGTCTGAGAGCGTGTGTGTGTGTGTGAGAGAGAGTGTGTGTGAGAGAGAGTGTGTGTGAGAGAGAGTGTGTGTGTGAGAGAGTGTGTGTGTGAGAGAGTGTGTGTGAGAGAGTGTGTGTGTGTGTGAGAGTGTGTGCGTGTGTGAGTGAGTGCGTGCGTGTGTGTGTGTGTGTGCGTGCGTGCGAGTGCGTGCGTGCGTGTGTGTGTCTGAGAGTGTGTGTGTGCGTGTGAGAGTGTGTGTGTGTGTGTATCTGCTCCTTTGGAATGTCATCATCATGATAATCTTTTTACACAAAAATAGAAAATACAGATTTTTATCAATACCTCAGGTCGAAGATCAGGATTTTCTAAAGGTCAAAGACCTCATTCTCTGACTTTTGTTGAAAAGGAAAAAACTATCTAGCACACTACACACTACACACTAGTGTTGTATTCTGATGTTTATATGTGTGAATGGATGTGATTAGTCTCTATCACTCAACACAAAAGACAGAAGGAAGAAATGATCCTAATCACTCATATTCTCCCCATCTCTCTCTCTCTCTCCCCGGCGGCTCATAATTTCTGCTGACCGCTCCTGTGATCAGAGTCATTGATCAGATATTGGCGTTCATTAGCTCATTCACACTCAGTTTCTGAGTTATCACCAGTGTTAAAGCTGCGGTGAGTCTCTAGCTGAAGTAGACAGAAGTCGCTCACAGCTGAGCTGAAATGAGAGTTAAGAAGAGCAGATAAATCTTTCTTTGTTCTTTCATTCGGTGTCTTAACGTCAAGAGGAGCTTTAGTTCATTTAAAGCACATCACATGAGATCAGCCGTGCTAAGATCATTTACGTAACTGCCGCGTTTCTCCGGAAACCTGCGTGATTTTCATGAGCGAGGAATGAAAACAGGAGGAATCCGAGCGAGGTCTCGCTGCCTTTGAACAGAATTTATCGACACATTCACTTCAGTTTCAGCAGGGCAATGTTAGGAATAATCCCATTCAGTCAAGAGATCTGAGCGCGTTCTGTGTGTGTGTGTGTGTGTGTGTGTGTGTGTGTGTGTGTGTGTGTGTGTGTGTGTGTGTGTGTGTGTGTTTGTGTGAGGGAAATAGAGCGATGTTAGGAATAATCCCGTTCAGTCGAGAGGTCTGAGCGCGTTCTCACGATGTCCTTCTCTCTTCTGCCTCATCATTTAAAACTAAGACGTGTCTGTGTGTGTTTGTGTGTGTGTGTTTGTGTGTGTCTGTGTGTGTGTCTGTGTGTGTGTGTCTGTGTGTGTGTGTGTGTGTGTGTGTGTCTGTATATGTGTGTTAGGGCTGGACCAGAATATGCAAATATTCGTTCGGTGGGTTGGTGTTCGATTTTCAATTTTGGGATTTGAATATTGGTGGTGTTTTTTTTGTTTTTTTTTCGCACACCTGCCACCCCCCTCCAAACGGTTCTCATTCACGCTTGAATGTTTACACTATAAAATCTGGCTTTTTTTATTTATTTATTTATTTATTTTTTAACAATTATCTTATATAGCCTAGCCGTTTTAATAGGATGGACAGTTGAGGAACCCAACCTCGTTATACTTGATAACTATATTTGCTTCTTCTTAGCCTAAGTGTTCCCTGCAACTGAGTATTCTCTGTCTAGAGCGCACGACTGCATGAGCTTATGCCTGAGCTTGCATTTTGGGATAAGCTGCGTTGGTTTGACATTGTGGAAAATAGAATAAAAGAATCAAAATGTATTCGCCTTTTTACCTGTTATGGATGTGACGGTGAGAACATTTTCCCTCACGTCACATTACAGTGCTTGTGCACCAGTGCGGCCGTGCGCATTTTACTTTCGGTTTAGAATCAGCGCCAATTCGGCTGCAGGTTGCTTGAATGGTGGGTTCATTAGCCTATTATTCTTAATGAAAAACTCAACAACAAAACGGTACAATGACAAACTCACTTAAATAGGCGCTTTTACATTTCGCTTTGAACCCAAATCTTCTGCGATCATCTTGTTAGTCAGCTCTTCGCTCTCTGATGAATGAGATCTGACTCCTGCTGCGTTTGTGCTGCGACTCTCGTTCAGCTCACGCTGTATTGGGCAGACACGTTCAGTTTTTATTTGTAGTGTCTGTTCTCTAACTGAACTAAATTATTTTATTACTATAAAAAAATCTAAACGACGGTGGGGGCGGTGCCGCGGTGGGCAAGTGATGTAACCGGTGTTATGCCTGAACACCGGTAACACCGACTATCGCAGCAAGCCTAATACCCGTTATTATCAGTCTAAATGAATCTACTGCGAAATATAGGAGCTAGTTACTTTGACCTAACAGACCTGTGTGTTTTGTATCATCACTAGTGCAGTGTCCGTTCTCGGAGCATATAAGCCCTGCCCGCGTGAGGCGCGCCGCTTCTCCAGATTCCTGCCTTTATTACAGAGAAGAATATGTTCAGCCCCTCCCTCCGAAGCTTTGAATATTCGTGTATTGACTACTGAAGCTTCGAAGCTCAAAAAATGGTATTCGGACCAGCCCTAGTGTGTGTGTGTGTGTGTGTGTGTGTGTGTGTGTGTGTGTGTGTGTGTGTGTGTGTGTGTGTGTGTGTGTTGTGTGTGTTGTGTGTGTTGTGTGTGTGTGTGTGTGTGTGTGTGTGTGTGTGTGTGTGTGTGTGAGAGAGAGTGAGTGTATGTATGTGTGTGTGTGTGTCTGTGTGTGTGTGTGTGTCTCTGTCTGTGTGTGTGTGTGAGTGTGTCTGTGTGAGTGTGTGTGTGTGTGAGAGAGTGTCTGTCTGTGTGTGTGTGTGTGTGTGTGTGTGTGTGTGTGTGTGTGTGTGTGTGTGAGAGAGAGAGAGTGTGTGTGAGAGAGTAATAAAGAGTAATAAAAATATATAATTTAATATCGTTTTTTTAAGATTTTAAATTATTATATATATATATATATACACTCACCTAAAGGATTATTAGGAACACCATACTAATACTGTGTTTGACCCCTTTCGCCTTCAGAACTGCCTTAATTCTACGTGGCATTGATTCAACAAGGTGCTGAAAGCATTCTTTAGAAATGTTGGCCCATATTGATAGGATAGCATCTTGCAGTTGATGGAGATTTGTGGGATGCACATCCAGGGCACGAAGCTCCCGTTCCACCACATCCCAAAGATGCTCTATTGGGTTGAGATCTGGTGACTGTGGGGGCCATTTTAGTACAGTGAACTCGTTGTCATGTTCAAGAAACCAATTTGAAATGATTCGAGCTTTGTGACATGGTGCATTATCCTGCTGGAAGTAGCCATCAGAGGATGGGTACATGGTGGTCATAAAGGGATGGACATGGTCAGAAACAATGCTCAGGTAGGCCGTGGCATTTAAACGATGCCCAATTGGCACTAAGGGGCCTAAAGTGTGCCAAGAAAACATCCCCCACACCATTACACCACCACCACCAGCCTGCACAGTGGTAACAAGGCATGATGGATCCATGTTCTCATTCTGTTTACGCCAAATTCTGACTCTACCATCTGAATGTCTCAACAGAAATCGAGACTCATCAGACCAGGCAACATTTTTCCAGTCTTCAACTGTCCAATTTTGGTGAGCTCGTACAAATTGTAGCCTCTTTTTCCTATTTGTAGTGGAGATGAGTGGTACCCGGTGGGGTCTTCTGCTGTTGTAGCCCATCCGCCTCAAGGTTGTGCGTGTTGTGGCTTCACAAATGCTTTGCTGCATACCTCGGTTGTAACGAGTGGTTATTTCAGTCAAAGTTGCTCTTCTATCAGCTTGAATCAGTCGGCCCATTCTCCTCTGACCTCTAGCATCAACAAGGCATTTTCGCCCACAGGACTGCCGCATACTGGATGTTTTTCCCTTTTCACACCATTCTTTGTAAACTCTAGAAATGGTTGTGCGTGAAAATCCCAGTAACTGAGCAGATTGTGAAATACTCAGACTGGCCCGTCTGGCACCAACAACCATGCCACGCTCAAAATTGCTTAAATCACCTTTCTTTCCCATTCTGACATTCAGTTTGGAGTTCAGGAGATTGTCTTGACCAGGACCACACCCCTAAATGCATTGAAGCAACTGCTATGTGATTGGTTGATTAGATAATTGCATTAATGAGAAATTGAACAGGTGTTCCTAATAATCCTTTAGGTGAGTGTATATATCAATGTTATCTTTGTATTCATTTTAGATTCATAAGTTAAATTATATTCCTTCTTACTTTGGCACAAACTTTTTTTTTTAAACTCTCTCACTCTCTCTCTGTCTCTCTCTCTCTGTCTCTCTCTCTCTGTCTCTCTCTGTCTCTCTCTCTGTCTCTCTCTCTCTCTCTCTCTGTCTCTCTCTCTCTCTCTCTCTCTCTCTCTCTGTGCGAGTGCATGCTGGGAGTGAGTGTGGAAGGAGCCGGTTGGCGGGAGTGAAAGTTTCTCAGTGAATTTTCTTTACTTTTCTTTTCCATATTTATTTATTTTTAGTTATAGAGTATTTGGTTTGTAGTTTGTAGTTTGTCCTGACTTCGGTCAGTGAGTGGGGATAATGGGGTCGGAAGCGGGGGATTTCTCACAGTTAACACTCAAGCATGGTTGTAAATGTATGCCTGAGGCCGCGGTGTCGGTGGAAGATTGTTTGATAGCCGTGAGCGCGGCGATCGGTGGTGCTAATATTAGATCTGCCTCCCGAATGAACAAAGCCATTGTGTTCTTTCTCAGTGAACGGCAAATGGTGGACGAACTGATTGAAAATGGGTTGGTAATCAAAAACATTTTTGTGCCTGTATTGCCTTTGTCAAGCCTAGCCAAGAAAGTTATTTTATCAAACGTACCGCCGTTTGTTACAAATGAAAAACTGGAACAAATACTCCAGAGGTATGGTAAAATAGTGAGTACTATTAAAATGATTCCTCTTGGATGTAAAAATCCCGAGATTAAACACGTGATGTCTTTTCGTCGTCAGGTTTTTATGATTCTAAATTCACAGAGTGATCCGTTAAATCTGTCAGCGAAACTAAGCATCGATGGCAAAGATTACACGGTTTTTATTAGTTCAGAGTCAATGAGATGCTTTGTTTGTGGTGATTTTGGACACGTCAGGCAAACCTGCCCGAGGCGAGACAGGCCGGCGGGCCTCATTGCGGCTCCGGCTGCGGATGCGGAGAACAGCGAGAGGGCGGCCGGCGCGGATAGTGCTGCGACTGCTGGGGCGTCAGAACCCCAGCCGAGCGGAGCGCTTTCGGCGTCAGGTGACATGCCCGAAGGGAGACCGGTGCTGGAGGCCTCTGGAGGTGGCCTGGCGGAGGCCGCTGAGGAGGCGGCCGGCCCGGGTCATATCCCCGCTGTACCGCAGGCAGAGACGAGCTCGGGTCAGGTGTGCTTGCAGTCCGTGTCTGAAACGGAACTGATTCTTGATGCAAAACAAACGCAGCCTGATAAAACTGAAAATGAGACGACTACTGATGACTCGTTTAGTCAGAGTCAAGATGACATGTTATCTCAAGAACCTGTGGATTTAATGGATGACTCTGACATTGAACACGAAGATGCAGATATAATGGGGAATGACGCGGTGGATTCAGAGCTTGTCTCTGGAGGTAAGACCAAACTTTACTCTGTTCAGCAGATTAATCATTTCCTTGATACTACTAAGGGCCATCGTAAACCTAAAATTGAGTTGTATTTTCCGGATGTAAAGTTGTTTCTGTTGTCTGGTACGATGGCGATGAGAAAAGCTTCCTTGGAAGAGCTTGACAAACCCAAACGCTACCGTCTTAAGAAGCTTCTTAGTAATGTTAGAAGTTCTTTGAATTCGCAAGTTAAAAAATGAGCATGGCTTGGTTACTTAATAACTCTTGTGGATTAGTTTTATTTTGTGTTAATCTTATAATTTTTTTCATGGCACCTTTGAGACTTAGTTCATTGAACGTTAATGGGTGTCGTGATGCTGTGAAAAGGGCTAGTCTGTTTGATTATATAATGATGAAGAGTGCTGGTGTGGTGTTTCTACAGGAAACGCACACAGATGAGAACAATCAGATACAGTGGTTGAGTGAATGGAAGGGCCAGGCTATATTGAGTCATGGCTCTAGTGTCAGTGCAGGGGTGGCTATACTGCTGACACTGAATATAAAGAGCAGCCGCTCAGTGTCGTTGAAGTGATTTCTGGTCGTTTGCTGAGAGTTGATGTAACTATTCAGGGTAATCATTTTTCTTTTTTCAATGTGTATGCACCCAATATTGGGTTAGATCGGGTTGGTTTTTTTGAAAAACTTAAATTGCTCTAAGTGATGTTTCTCATGATAGGACCATTGTTCTGGCCGGGGATTTTAACTGTACTTTAAGTCATAATTTGGACAGGAATCATGAAGAGCCACATAGTCAATCTGCAGATGTGCTTAGGTCTTTAATTGTTTACCACAATCTTGTAGATGTTTGGAGAGAATCATTTCCTCAGGTCAGACAATATACCTGGGTGAAAATAAACTCCAATATGGTATCTGGGGCAAGGCTGGACAGGATATATGTACAAAAAGGCAAAAGAGATCATTTCTATAATAGCTGTATATTTCCTACTGCTCTGTCTGATCACCATTTTCTATCTGTTGATGTCACTACTGCAGAGAGCACGTTCAATACATCTTTTTGGAAATTTAATAATAGATTATTATTAGATCAAAATTTTGTGCACTCTTTCACTTATTTCTGGGAGATCTGGAGAGAGAGGAAAACACAGTATAAGTCCTTGAGCCAGTGGTGGGACATCGGAAAAACTCAAATTAAACTGTTTTGCCAGAGCTACTCTGCTTACAACAAAAGCTTTTTGGACAAAAAGATGGCACAGCTTGAACAGGAAATACTTCTACTTGACATTGAAGGGGATGTTGTGGATACCACTGAGTCTTTGAAACGCAATAAATTTATTTTGCGGAATCTACTGGAGGAAAGAGCCCAGGAGACGCTGATTCGTGCAAGATTTTCTTCTTTTAATAGCATGGATGCTCCTACAACTTTCTTTTTTAACCTGGAGAAGAAGACTGTGGATAAGAAGATTTTAGGCTGTTTGAGGCTTCCAGAGGGAGGAAAGTTACTGATGGTCATGGCATTATTTCTTACACACTGTCTTTTTATGAGGATCTTTACAGAGCTGAAACTTGCGATGAGGAGATGGCTGAACTTCTCTTTCAGGATTTACCTCAGCTTTCGGAAGGGGAGAAATCTAAGCTTGACGAACTATTGACTTTTGATGAACTATCTGTTGCTGTTAAAGAACTGTCTTCTGGCAAAGCTCCGGGATTGGATGGACTTAATGCAGAATTTTATAAACATTTATGGCCAGTCATTGGAAAGGATTTGTTTGCTGTTTTCATGGAGAGTTTAAAAGAGGTACACTTCCACTGAGTCTAAGAAGAGCTGTGGTCACTCTATTACCTAAAAAGGGTGATCTTGAAGACATTAGATGTTGGCGTCCGGTCTCTTTACTCGGAGTTGACTATAAGATACTTTCAAAATCTTTAACCAACAGAGTCAAACTCTACATTTCCTCGGTGATTCATCCAGATCAGTCATACTGCATTCCAGGAAGGACTATTTTTGATAACCTTTCTTTGATTCGAGACTT
>CM077183.1:1505931-1513431 GCA_039654105.1 Coreius guichenoti
GAGTCTGCAAATCCTGCCACTTCTCACGTGTAGAACAAGCACAGCTGAGGTCATGTGACTTACTCAACTAGTAGAAACAGGCCCAGCGTGTCAACCAATAGCAGTTAGTTGAGTAGTTGATGTGTGTAACTCGTGTGTGTGTGAACTGAGCTGCTGGTGTCCTGCAGGTGATGGACATCATCATGTACTGTATTGAAGGGTCTCTGGTGAAGAAGAAAGGCCTGTCCGAGTGTTTCCCGGCCATCTGCAGGTCTGTGTGTTTGTGTGTGTGTGTTTTCATCTACATGCATTAAAAATGAATATTAATATAATCTACTGCTATTTTGGTATTATTCACATACTATTACAGTTTTTAATTTCTTTTATTCTTATAGTTTCAGGTTTCAGTATTTTAATTTTGGTAAAATTTATTTTGCAATTTTTATTATTTATATTTTTAAAAATAGTTCTAAATGGTTAAATATTTTATTTAAGTTTTAGTTCATTATAAGTTAGTGATTTTAGTACTTCATTTATTTAAAGTTTAAGCTTAACTTAATAATATTTTTTTAATTTTAGTAAAATTTCTTTTGCAATTTTTATTAGTTTTTGTTTTTATTATTATAAAATAAAAAAATTATTATAAAATAAAACTAATATTATTACTATCTTGAAGCTTGTAATTTTAGCATTTACTTTATTTAAAGATTAAACTTAAAGTTATTTCAGTTACAGTAGTTGCCAGGGCAACATTTCTCATTTTCATTTAGTTTTACGGTTTTTATTTAATATTTATATATGTATTCAGATTAGATTATATTTTATTTATAATCCTGTGTTTGATTACCTGTTCGTTTAAAACTTAAAATTCAACATCAGAGACTGAATATAGTTTTTATATTTTTTTTATATTCATGTAAGAATTATAGAAATGAATTGATGAGTAAAGCAGTGAATATTACAGTTAATGTCCAGATTGAGTAAATAACGTTAATTCTGTACTTCAGTGATTAGTAACGTGTCTTTTGTGGTGTTTTATTAATTGGACACTGATATACTTATGAAACTGATGACGGGTCAAACGAGCAGCTCATTGATTTCAAAGGTCAGAGGTCAAACCTCAGCTGACAGCGATTGATGCATATTTGATGGATTAAATCCTTATATCGGCTGAACCTAATCTGCATACTAGCGTTATAGTGTATATGAAGTATGCAACATGAACTTTTTCAAATGCTATTCATTTATCTCAGAAATAAATTTTGTATTTTTGTATGTATTTTATATGACAAAAAAATAATTATAATAGAAAATTCATTACTGAGTGAATTATTATTATTATATATATTATTCACTACTAAGTAAATGAAAATTATGCATAAATTAATTTTGTGAATACTAATACTAATTATGCATTCCATTCAATTACCTCAGAAAAAATTATATAATTTTGTGTCTTTGATTGCATTTTTATAGCAATTTTTTTTTATTAAATAATATTTATTTATTAAAATTAATTAATTATTATTAAATCAATTTTGTAGAAAAATAAATTCATTAAAATGATTTATGAATTAATTTTGTAGAAAAATTACGAGTAATTTATATTTTTTTATAAATTAATTTTGTAGAAAAATAGTTAATTAAAATTATTTATAAATTAATTTTGTAGAAAAACAAATTATTTAAAATGATTTACAAATTAATTTTGTGGAAAAAGTTAATTAAAATAATTTATGAATTAATTTTGTAGAAAAATTGTAATTATTTTTGTAAAAAACAAAGTAATGAGCCAAGAAATAGATTAAATCGTGGTTGATTTATCGCAGTTGAGTTGTAGTGTGAAGTCGAGCGCATGAATGCACGCGTTACACACGCAGAGGTTTGCTCGTGTGCGGTTCTGAGCGAGGCTGTGAGTTGGTATGCGTGTGTGTTTCTCTCTGTGATGTTTTCAATCTCTCTCTCTGCAGGTTTTATATGGTGGCGTATTGCGATCGCAGTTACCGCATCGCTGTCGGCGCCCGTCAGGGTTCAGTGGCCCTTTATGACGTTCGCACTGGAAAATGCCAGGTAAGCGCACGGCCCTGTGTGTGTGTGTGTGTGTGTGTGTGTGTGTCTGTGTGTGTGTGTGTGTGTGTGTGTGGCTGTGCGGTGGGAGGGTGGTGTTCACCTGGTGTGCAGGTGTCCGCTGGAGGGCAGAGGTGCATGATGGGAACCGCTGCCCTGCAGAGCTGGAGATTGTGCGATCGATCCGGTCCAGCATCATGAACACGTGCCCAGGTGACCGTGATGTCACAGCTGGGGTCACATGATGAGCCTGAGCTCTGTGTGTCACACACACGCTCACTCACTCACACACACACTCTCACTCACACACACTTACTCACACACACACACACATTCTCACACACACACACACACTCTCACTCACACACACTTACTCTCACACACACACACACACACATTCTCACACACTCTCTCACTCTCACACACACACACACTCACTCACACACCCACACACTCTTACTCACAGACACACACACACACGCGCACTCATACACACACACACTCTTACTCACACACAAACACACTCTTACTCACACACAAACACACACTTACTCCCATACACACACACACACATTCTCACACACTCTCTCACTCTCACATACACACACACTCACTCACACACCCACACACTCTCACTCACACACACACACACACACACACTCACTCACACACATACACACACTCTCCCTCACACACACATACACTCAGTAGTTGTAGTGTGTGTGTTTGAGACAGTTAGATTCGGCCTCACAGCTGAATTGATTGAAGGATTGATTTTAGGCTGTTTACAGTTCTGAAGATCAAATCTCTCTGAAATCGCCGTCTGGGGACCCCAGCGATCAGATCATATGCACATCCCATAATGCTCTCAACACGAGCACAGGCGATCGCTGATCACATGATCTTCATCAGAATTTGAAACACAAACACTGATCTGAAGAGAGTTACGTCCTCCACTGTGTGAGTGTATGTATGAGTGTGTGTGTGTATGAGTGTGTGTGTCCGGTCGGTCCGCACAGCCATCTGTCCTTCCTTTGATCTGTGAAGTGGACACCCGGACTACAGACGTCTGCTGCATCTACTAATTAAACACAGTGTGTGTGTGTGTGTTTTTTGTCCGAATCTCCTGATGCAGCACATTTTCCCATCAGCTTCTCTAGCACGATTGTTGTGTTTCATTGGTCGCTGTGGTGTTCATACATGTAGTCCCACTTCAACAGGAAGTGACCGTCTGAAACTCCTGCAGTGAATTCAGCCTGAACCGTTCAGACTCACTTCAGACTTTGTTTTGTGGATCACTGTAAAGCCTGACAGATGAAGTAATAGCCTGGAGAAAATGTAATTATTTGAATGTATTATCTTTATTATTCAGCTGTGTGTGTGACATCGTCTTCATGGGTTTTAAAGCACACACAGAAAGTCATAAATGCTGTAGTTTATTTTATGAAGAACGTGTGTTTTGCCGTCTGGTGGAGTTTTCCATGAGGCGTCGTGATCTGACAGGCCAATATTTCTGCCGTCAGATTTTCATTTCACGCGCGGGTCAGGTGACGCTGTTTTCATTGCGTTTCACCTTTAATTGTGAGAGATTACTTTAGTTCTGTGCTCTCATAAAGGCGTGTGTGTCTTTAATCCAATCGCTCCGTGATGAGGGCAGATCGCGCCGCTTCTCCTGACAGGTAGGACGGGTTATTGCGTTACACCGTCTGTTTGTCATTCCCAGAGATGAGCTGATGCTGATTCGATCAAACACACATTTACTGGCGATTAAACAGACATCTGTGAGCAGATGAAGCTCTGCTGTTGAGGAACGTGTCCTTACATTCAGAGTTGTGTGTGTGTGTGTGTGTGTGTGTGTGTGTGTGTGTGTGTGTTCATCTGAAGGAAAAAAAAACATCTGAGTTTGGTCATGAAAACTTTTAACTTAGAGGAGAAAGCTTAACAAAACACAACTGTTGCAATATTTTATAATGCTAGTATCAAGAAATTAATTCCATATTAAAATAAGTATAAAATGATGCTATTGTAATGAATACACAACTATAGAAATTACAGTAACACATAAACCTGTGGCGGTTTTTATTTCCACAGCATATTCACGGGCATAAAGGACCCATAACGGCGGTTTCCTTCGCACCGGACGGACGTTACCTGGCCACATACTCCAACACTGACAGCCACATCTCCTTCTGGCAGGTAAAGACCCCTGACCTCTAGCTTGAAGAAGTCACTTATGTGTCATTAGAGGCTCAGAACGGCTATAAATATATTTAAATATAAATATATACATGTAATTATTATAAATAAGTAGTGCTGTCAAATTGATTCATTACATCTAACATAAAAGATATACATACATATATTTATATATATATATATATATATATATACCGATCAGGCATAACATTATGACCTAATATTGTGTTGGTCCCCCTTTTGCTGCCAAAACAGCCCTGACCCATCAAGGCATGGACTCCACTAGACCCCTGAAGGTGTGCTGTGGTATCTGGCACCAAGATGTTAGCAGCAGATCCTTTAAGTCCTGTAAGTTGTGAGGTGGGACCTCCGTGTATCGGACTTGTTTGTTCAGCACATCCCACAGATGCTGGATTGGATTGAGATCTGGGGAATTTGGAGGCCAAGTCAACACCTCAAACTTGTTGTTGTGCTCCTCAAACCATTCCTGAACCATTTGTGCTTTGTGTCAGGAGCATTATCCTGCTGAAAGAGCCACAGCCACCAGGGAATACTGTTTCCATGAAAGGGTGTACATGGTCTGCAACAATGCTTAGGTAGGTGGTGCGTGTCAAAGTAACATCCACATGGATGGCAGGACCCAAGGTTTCCCAGCAGAACATTGCCCAAAGCATCACACTGCCTCCGCCGGCTTGCCTTCTTCCCATAGTGCATCCTGGTGCCATGTGTTCCCCAGGTAAGCGACGCACCCGGCCATCCACGTGATGTAAAAGAAAACGTGATTCCTCAGACCAGGCCACCTTCTTCCATTGCTCCGTGGTCCAGTTCTGATGCTCACGTGCCACTGTTGGCGCTTTCGGCGGTGGACAGGGGTCAGCATGGGCACCCTGACTGGTCTGCGGCTATGCAGCCCCATACGCAACAAACTGCGATGCACTGTGTATTCTGACACCTTTCTATCAGAACCAGCATTAACTTCTTGAGCAATTTGAGCTACAGTAGCTCGTCTGTTTGATCGGACCACACGGGCCAGCCTTCGCTCCCCACGTGCATCAATGAGCCTTGGCCGCCCATGACCCTGTCGCCGGTTCACCACTGTTCCTTCCTTGGAGCACTTTTGATAGATACTGACCAATGTCATAGGTGATAATATTATGCCTGATCGGTGTGTGTGTGTGTGTGTGTGTGTGTATATATATATATATATATATAGTATAAACAAAATGTTATGTTAAATGCAATTAATAAATTTGACAGCACTATAAATAATATAAATAATAGAAGTCTAAATATACATGTAATTAATATAAATTAATATACAAGTTTAAAATACAACACATACGTGTGTCTTATTTTACTTGTGCGTCAGCAACGCTTCTATCACTTGTTTCTGCTTCTTCTTCTGTTTTGATCAGGAGATTCTGTACTATTTCAGAAGATGTGTAATAGCGCCCCCTACCGTATAACAGTGAAAACATGGATTGCCGGAAAATTCTGCCAATGACACAGAAAGAGTTCCATATATAAGAATTCAGACATTAACTATAAGAGTAGTGTATTTTATGTTTGTATTTGACATGTGAAGCATGAATAGAGCGGCTGATGTCTCGTGAGCGTGTCTTGAGCAGGTCTTTCAGAAACACTGTTGAGTCGTCCTCTTTTCCTGTGTGTGTGTGTAAGAATGTCTTCCAGGCTAATGGTATCATTACTGTAAGGGTAAACCAGGCCGTCTGAATTGTGTGCGTGTGCTAATGAATTCTCGAGTCCTCCAGGGTCCGCAGGCGTCCGGGGCTGCCGCCTCTCGGTTGCCCAGGCTGGGTATGAGGGCGACTGGCCGTCTGACACCGCTGTAGCCCTACCCCTCTCTGGAGCACTGGAGGAACACGCAGCCGTGTGTGTGTGTGTGTGTGTGTGTGTGTGTGTGTGTCATGTTTTTGAGGGTTTGTAGACTGACTGACTCAGTGTGTGGGAACTCTATAGCTTCCTGTGTATGTGTGTGTGTGTTTCTCTTATCTTACATGGTATCATCTTATGTTCAGATTTGTCATATTTGTTCAGATTTTCCTGTTTTTTGCAGTATCGTGTAACTGGCATCTCTCTCAATTCAAGCAGAATCCATCCATCCATTCATCCATTCATCCATCCATCCATCCATCCATCGTTCTATCTTTTGTTCTATCTATCCATCCGTCTGTCTGTCTATCTATCGTTCTATCTATCTATTGTTCTATCTAACCATCCATCCATCATTCTATCTATCCATCCATCCATACATCATCCATCCATCCATCCATCCATCCAGCTATTGTTCTATCCATCCATCCATCGTTCTGTCTATTGTTATATCTATCCATCCATCCATCGTTCTATCTATCCATACATCCATCCATCCTTCTATCTATTGTTCTATCCATCCATCCATCCATCGTTCTATTGTTCTATCCATCCATCCATCCATCATTCTATCTATCATCATCCAAACATCCATCCATCCTTCAATCGTTCTATCCATCCATCCATCCATCCATCGTTCTATCTATCTATCTATCATTCTATCCATCCATCATCTATCATCTATCGTTCTATCATCCATCCATCCATCTATCCATCCACCCATCCATCATCCATCATCTATCTATCCATCCATCCATCTATCCATCCATCCTTCTATCTATCTATCTATCTATCGTTCTATCCATCCATCATCCATCGTTCTATCCATCCATCATCCATCCATCTTTCTATCTATCTATCGTTCTATCTATCCATCCATCCATCATTCTATCTATTGTTCTATCTATCCATCCATCCATCATCCATCGTTCTATCTATCGTTCTATCTATCATCCATCCATCCATCATTCTATCTATTGTTCTATCTATCTATCCATCCATCCATCCATCCATCATTCTATCTATTGTTCTATCTATCCATCCATCCATCCATCATTCTATCTATTGTTCTATCTATCCATCCATCCATCCATCATTCTATCTATTGTTCTATCTATCCATCAATATATCGTTCTGTCTATCCATCCATCGTTCTATCTATCTATCCATCCATCCATCGTTTTATCTGTCTATCTATCCATCCATACATCCTTCTATCTATCGTTCTATCCATCCATCCATCGTTCTATCTATTGTTCTATCTATCCATCCATCCATCGTTCTGTCTATCCATCCATCGTTCTGTCTGTCTATCTATCCATCCATACATCGTTCTATCTATCGTTCTATCCATCCATCCATCCA
>CM077183.1:1518431-1523431 GCA_039654105.1 Coreius guichenoti
AGTTGTGTTGAAATGCCGTGAATTTCAGTTCATCCTTCATTCCAACTATTTTTGCCTCACGTAACTAACGGTAAAAATAAGTTTCCATTAAATACGATACCTAATCATGAATAACATAAGTGCTTTTATATATAAATAAAATTCAGAAACATTCAGTATTTGAAACAAATAATAAGGATCAATAAATAAATATTGAAACAAAAAAAAGCATAATAAATGACATTTATTGATTACTGATTTTGTTTGACATGCACAACACGGACCGATGGGACAGATGCACACAGCGGCGCGCTGTTTTGGACGGGTTCGTGTTGAAGAGCCGCTAATAAAGTAATCTATTCACATAATGTTTTCTCTCTTAAAATGTAAGCGCGTGTATGTCAGCATTATCATATACATGTAAAGAATTGAAGTCTGTCATGTAAAACGAGCTTATTGATACAGTTCAGTCTGCCTGCTATATTATTCCAACCGTTACTCCTGATCGGAGGCTTCCGTAAATATTTAGTTTATACGTAGAGTTATGCTTCAGCTAAGTTTATTGGTGCAACGCAAAAATATTTAGTAGTGCACAAGTTGTAACTTAGTGCTCATTTACGTCAAAACTAGGCTAAGT
Source organism: Coreius guichenoti (assembly GCA_039654105.1). Lineage (NCBI taxonomy): Eukaryota > Metazoa > Chordata > Actinopteri > Cypriniformes > Gobionidae > Coreius > Coreius guichenoti. The sequence goes on from CM077183.1 coordinate 1,519,048, forward strand.
TATAATTTACGCACAGCTGGTGCAACCGGCCCCAGATCTCAATCCAATCGAGCATCTGTGGGATGTGCTGAACGAACAAGTCCGATCCATGGAGGCCCCACCTCGCAACTTACAGGACTTAAAGGATCTGCTGCTAACATCTTGGTGCCAGATACCACAGCACACCTTCAGGGGTCTAGTGGAGTCCATGCCTCGACGGGTCAGCAAAAGGGGGACCAACACAATATTAGATTTTAGAATTAGGTCATAATGTTCCTGATCGGTGTATATATACAGTGCTGTGAAAAAGTGTTTGCCCCCTTGTTAAATATGATCAACTATGGCTGTAAAAAATAAATCTGCATTGTTAATCCTTTTGATATTTTATTAAAAAAATTGGCAAAAATCTAACCTTTCATTGAAGCAAAAGAATGGAAAGTGGAGGGTAAATCACATTATGAAATAAATGCTTTTCTCCAAAACACGTTGGGAACAATTATTCGCACCCTTTTATTAAATACTTTTTGCAACCTCCTCCACTTACAACAACCCATAGTAAGTGTTTGCTGCCAAAAAAGCTCTTTTGTTTGTTTCCTCTGACCATAGAACCCGTCTCGTTTGAAGTTCCAGTCGTGTCTGTTACTTTTCAAACGTTCTATGGTCAGATGAAACAAACAAAAGAGCTTTTTTGGCAGCAAACACTTACTATGGGTTTGGTGCACACAGGGATAAAAAAGTACCCCGTGTGTAAAATGAAATACTCTGCTGTATCTTTAATCTTGCGGGCCTAATTTTCTGCCAGAGGTCCTGGACATCTTGTTCAGATATATGGCATCATGGATTCGATCAAATACCAACAGATAAAAAAATCAAAACCTGACGGCCTCTGCTAGAAATCTTATAATGGGCCATGTTTGGATCAGGACAGTGATCCAAAAACAAACATCAAAATCAACACACAAATGTGTCACTGAGCACAAAGCCAAGCATCTGCAATGGCCATCCCAGTCCCTGACCTGAACCCTACAGAGAATGAGTGATGACCTGAAGAGAAGATCTGGGGATCTGAAGGATCTGGAGAGATTCTGTATGGAGGAATGGTCTCTGATCTCCAAACTCATCAGGCGTTACAGAAGAAGACTCAGAGCTGTTATCTTGGCAAAAGGAGGTTGCAAAAAGTATTTAATAAAAGGGTGCCAATAATTGTTCCCAACGTGTTTTGGAGAAAAGCATTTATTTCATAATGTGATTTACCCCCCACTTTCCATTCTTTCACTTCAATGAAAGGTTAGATTTTTGCCAATTTTTTTAATAAAATATCAAAAGGATTAACAATGCAGATTTATTTTTACAGCCATAGTTGATCATGTTTAACAAGGGGGCAAACACTTTTTCACAGCACTGTATATATATTATTGTTTCTTTAATTAATTTATTGCAGATATCCACAGCTCAGTCAAACATTTCATCACATTTTTAAAAATTGCAATATTATTGTTTTTATTTATTTAGCTGTTTTGCAGAAATCAGCAGTGCAAAGTCAAATATTTTACCGCATTTGTTTTATTTTGATTGTTTTTATTTATTATTTTGCTATTTTTTGCAGACATCAGCTTAAAGTCAAACCTTTTATCACACTTGTATGTTGTATTTCTCATTTTATTTATATTTAGATATTTTTGCAGACATCAAAAGCATTTTATTGCAATTTTTTATTTTATTGTTTTTAATTAGTTAATTTCTTTATTCATTTATTTTGCTATTTTTGCAGATAACAGCTCAAATTTATTGATTCATTTTGCAGATATAAACTCTCAAAGTCAAACATTTTATTTTTATTTTATTTTATTGGTTTTATTTAGGAATTTCGCTTTTTTTGCAGATATCAAAAGCTCAGAGTGAAAAATGTTATCACACTTTTATTTTGTTGTATTTATCTTATTTTATTTATATATTTAGATATTTTTTGTTTTATTGTTATTGTTTTTAATGTATTTATTTATTGTAATATTATTTGCAGATATCAGCTGGTTTGGGTCTGGTTTTATTAGTCGATGGGTATTTCAGACAGAAATCAGAAACAATAGTGCACTGTGTGCGGCGCAGGTGAAGGAGTCCACAGGGACGCGTATGGGTTTGAGTCTGTCCATCGTTTGCACTCCATGCTCTCAGACTCTAATAGAGAGCATCAGTTTACTTCAGTCTCCACGCTCTCCTGTCCAGCCTAATGTGCTTTTCTGGGAGTGAATAAATACGATTTTATTTTCAAGCCTTTTGGTGGAGATTTTATTCCTCTCAGGGTCACGAGAACCAGTTATGCTCTGAACGGCGGCTCATAGATTCACTAAACCACAGTGAGAACAGATGCACGTCCTCACAAACGCTTTCAGTTTGAAATATTATGCCTGTTATCAGCGCTGCGAGAGAATTCATCATTTTAAGAGTGAAAATACAAGCCCAGAGCGTCTGAGCGGAGGAGAAATGAAGATCAGGCTTCATCTGAGCGGCTCATTAACACACCAGATTGATGATGAGGATGAGGATGAAGATGATAGCAGGCAGACGATCAGCTAAACTCTGTCAGTGACATTTGAATTCCCTGATATTCTTCAGAAATTAATAATGTCAATATCTATGTAAATCAACTTGTGTGTGTCTATACGGCTCAAAAGTCAAACATTATTTTATTGCTTTTATTTATGCATTTAAATTGTTTTTGCAGATATCAGCTAAACATTTTGCTTTCATTTTATTTATTTTGCTATTAAATGTTGATATAAAAAGCATTATTAGTTTAGTTTTTATTTTTAGTATTTTTTGCAGATATCAAAAGCTCAGTCAAACATTTTGTTGCAGTTTTTTAATTTGATTTTATTGTTTTTATTTATGTATTTTGCTTTATTGACGATATCAACCGTCTAACATGTTATCACAATTTCTCATTTTATTTATATATTTATTTATTTTGCTAAATGTCAAAATTATTTTATTACAGTTTTTATTTTATTGATGTTTGGGTCAAATATTTTATTGCAATTTTAGTTTGTCTTTATTCATTCATTCATTCATTATGCTTTTTTTTTGCAAAAAATAATGTCAATATCTATTTAAATCAATAACTTGTATATACTCATGCATGTGTGTGTGTGTGTGTGTGTGTGTATATATATATATATATATATGGCCTGCTCCCGAGACTCATGTGGCTTCTTACTGTAAATGAGGTGCTCCTATCAACTGTTGAAGAAATGGAGAGGAAGTTCAACAAGCACCTTAGAAGATGGTTGGGAAAGGCTTTACATCCTTGGGGCTCTACATAAGGTCGGGCCAGCTCCAGCTTCCCGTCATCAGTGGTGGAGGAGTTTAAAGTCGCCAAATGCAGACTGTCCCTGACATATAGGGACTCTGAAGACCAACTCACCAGGGAAGCAGGAGTTAGAACAAGATCTGGCCGTAAGTGGGCCGCCAGCACGGCAATTAACCAGGCAGAATGTTCTCTTAGGACCAAAGATATCATCGGAAACCCTTGCACTGGAAGACAGAGTCTAGGAACAGCACAGTTCCAGCAGTGGTCAAAGTCCACCCCTAGGGAGAAGAGAACCATGATCCAGGATGAAGTTCGAAACCTTGAAGAAGAAGGGAGAAGAGCAAAATCCATCGAGCTCACAACTCAAGGCGCCCAAGAGAACAATCACATGGAGTGAACTGTGGCGGCTGGAGCCCTTCCGTATATCCTTTCTACTACGAGCAGTGTATGACACCTTACCAACCCCAGTCAATTTGCACAGGTGGGGGAGGAGGGAGGACCCGCTGTGCAGGTTGTGTGGCGGGAAAGGAACAATGGCGCACGTTCTGTCAGGGTGTAAGATCGCATTGACACAGGGGAGATACAGGTGGCACCATGACAAGGTGTTGGCAGTGCTCGCAGACATCCTGGAGCAAGAAAGGAGGAAGAAACAACCAGCCAAAGTAAGACCTCTGCTGAGCACCACTGCCTTTGTGAAAGAGGGCCAAAGACCTGTCAGAGGGCCAGAATCTCCTGCAGTCAGCCCAGGGATGGGAAATGGAGGTTGACCTCGGGAGGAAACTCCAGTTCCTCGAGGCGGTACTGTCCACAACTCTAAGGCCCGGTATCATCATGTGGTCTCCTGAGGGAAAGAAGATCATCCTGGTGGAGTTGACGGTGCCGTGGGAGGAGGGCTGTGAGGAAGCTACAGAGAGGAAAAGAGCCAAATACCAGCAACTTGTCCAAGACAGCCGGGACAAGGGGTGGACAACATGGCTGATGACAGTGGAAGTCGGATGTCAAGGATTCCCAGCTCAATCTGTGTGGAATCTATTGACAAAGGTTGGACTGAGAGGCCACTTGAGGAAAGCAGCCGTTCGTAGGCTGGGAGAAGCGTCA
>CM077183.1:1528431-1703431 GCA_039654105.1 Coreius guichenoti
TACAGTGAAAGTCAGAGGGGTCTAGTGTGGTTTTGGACCAAACGGTTCTTCAAAATATCTTTTATGTTTCTCAGAAGAAAGAAAGTCATACGGGAAACGACATGAGAGTGAGTGAATGACAGAATGATCACTTTTGCATTAACCATCCCTTTAAATATCTGCTTATTATATCATATAATAATCATTATTATACATGCATTTGTATGAGCTCATATTAATTGAGAGAATGCTTGGAAAATATATTTGTGCATTCATTTGTCACATTGCAGGATTATTTAAAGGAGGGTCTAATGCTATTTCATGCATTCCGACTTATTTACACAGTTAAAGAGTTGATTCTCATGATAAACATGGAGAAATAAAAAAAAAATGAGTTGGACGCATGATGGAGTATTTCTGTGCCAAATACACTCCTTCAGGATTCGGACAAGTTTCGGAAAAAAAAATTTCCCGAGCATGGCCCTGTATGACATCATAAAGGGTGGAATTCCTTGTATGGGCACTTCTCCCGGATGAGCGTGCACACACACACACATACACACGAGCGAGAGCGTGTCCATCAACGAGCTTCGTTCGGGTTACGGGAGCCGTCGGCGGCGCTGGCGTTGTGTTTTTAGACACGAGATCAACAATGTCACTAAAGAAGTGTGTTTCTGGTGTGAGGGAAAGATCACCTTGTTCAGCTTCCCAAATAACCCAGCGTTAAGGGAACAGTGGATGCAGTTTGTGTTTCCGGAGTTCTGCAAGTGTGTGTGTTTGTTCCCGGTCATGAGTGGAAACTGCAGCCGGTGAGTGAAACTGCATCAAATGTGTGTGTGTTGTTGGCAATCGGCGCGTAAGTGCATATAATGTGAACAACACCAACGTATCGTGAATCGAGAGTTATCCAGGGATAATGTTATGATGTATTGTGTGTGTGTGTGTGTGTGTGTGTGTGTGTGTGTGTGTGCTCGTGACTCTTTAGCTCCGCCCACTGCACGCCTCCACGGACTCGGCTGTTTTCAGAAAGAATCGGTACAGTGTATCTGTCTTTTATAAATATGATAAAACTAAAGACTCTTGAGAGATATGAAGGATCAACACTACTCTATAGATACTCAAGATTAACATGAGAAACTGTGTGTTATGTACCTTTTAAGTGAAATGCAAGCAGCCAAAATACTCATATGTGCATATAGTTGATAGCTCTTGGACATGTCATTGGCGTTTTCCCTATGAATATTCAAATGAGTGGTCAGATCATGTGACTGGATCATGTGTCTGATGCGACGGTCCTGTAGTATAACCAGACTTTAGTTAAGCAGTGTGTCAGGAGGAATGCCGATGTTTGATGCTGTGGTCAGTGCGGCAGGGGCTCAGGGGGCACATGGAGAACAGGCTTTATGACTGGCAGATGTCGCTCGGAGCTTTAAAGCCGTCTGTAATCCTATTTGCCCACTCAAAGGATCTTTAACGACCTGAGTGCGCCTGCAAAAGAGGAAAAGTCACGAGGCGACAGCTTGGCGTTTTAAAACCTGCCATTACCAACACTTTGGCGAAAGGTTAAAGAGAATTGGATCTCTCAAACGGTCTGCCCTGAATAGCCCTTTTATTTATTTATCATCAGCATCCTTAACAAAACTGATAAAATAATGAGTATTTTAATAGATACATTTTACTGAAGAATTCTGATGTTAAATTACAGTATTAAATGTATGTTCACTTTTGAACTGGCTCATTTTTATAAATTCAGTTATTTACAGTCTTGTGGACTATATGTAGAAACAAAATATACAGAGTTTAGATGCATTAAATATAAGTAGTTTATATATATATATATATTTAAATATATATAAATATCATATATAAAAAAAGATTTTTTTTAATTATAAACAATTTACAGCTTCTGCAAGGTGTATGTAAATGTAGAGCATATATATATACACACATTTTTATAAATTTTTAACATATATATTATATATATTATTTAATTGTATTAAATAATGTACATATTATTTAACACATAATATTACAGAATAATGTGAAATATATTAAATAAAATATTTTTATATAATATATATTTTATTTTATTATAAAAAAATTTAAATATAACAATTTTATTTTTATTAAGTAATTTTTTCCCCTACTCAGACTTTATTTTATTGGCATAGGAAAAATAGTGAACATTAGCTTTGCATTGCCTAGGCATTAATATATAACACATATTAATCTCTCACTGTATGTTATCATGACTCATCCTAAAATGTTTTATTTGCATTTGATTTTCGTGATATAGTGATAGGCAGGTCAGAGGTCATGACCCCAGGGATCTAGAATTGTGCCGCACTGGTCTGGGTAAACAAGAGGGCTTTCACAAAGATTAAAGCACAAACTGAGCAGCAGCTTTGTGTGTGTGTGTGTGTGTGTGTGTGTGTGTGTGTGTGTGTGTGTGTGTGTGTGTGTGTGTGTGTGTGTGTGAGTGTGTGTGATTCACAGTAATTCGTGTAAATGCTTGTATGAATGTGTGTGTATGAAGTGTGCATATGTTGAAATCTAGCCGAGAGGATGTTTAGAGACTGAGAGCAGGAGGCGGAGCTGAACGGTTTAGTTTGTGCCCCCTCTGTTAGGGGCGTGACCTCCACACGTGGGGTCACATTTAATTAGCATACAAGCCCCTCCCCTAACACACTTCAACCAGGGCCACCCACCACTGAAACACTGTGAGTGTGTGTGTGTGAGAGGAAGTGTGTGTGTGTGTGTGAGAGGAAGTGTGTGTGTGTGTGTGAGAGAGGGAGTGTGTGTGTGAGAAAGTGTGTGAGAGGGAGTGTGTGTGTGAGTGTGTGAGAGGGAGTGTGTGAGAGAAAGTGTGTGTGTGAGAGTGTGTGTGTGAGAGAGAGTGAGTGTGTGTGAGAGAGTGAGTGTGTGTGAGAGTGTGTTGTGTAAGAGGGTGTGTGTGAGAGTGAGTGTGTGCGTGAGTGTGTGTGTGTAAGAGTGTGTGTGTGTGTGTGTGATATATACATACATTTTACATTAAGACAAATTGCAAATAATAACATTATTACTTATTTTTTATATATGCGTGTGTGTGTGTGTGTGTATATGTGCTAACTGTAAAAGAATAGCTACAATATTTTTGTTTTGAAAAATGCATTTTACATTTAAGACAAATTGGAAATTAAAGTTATTAATAATTAAATAAATTAATAATGATGAATTAAATACAATTAATAATTGTAATATATACACATACTTATTGGAGGTAGTTATTAATTTTAATATTTCAAAATTTTCTTAAATCAAATTTATGTTTCTTGCAGTTAGCGCATGTAATTATTTTCGGACACAATATACATATATATATATATATATACACACAATTTTCTGTGTTGTGACACAGTGTGTTTCTTTGTTTTAATCTGTTAACAACAAGAGGTCAATGAAGTGACCTCTCTTCTACTTCCTCTGTCCACTCAGAGGTCAAAGGCCAGAGTTGAGAGGTCAGAAGATGTCATATGGGGGTGGGGTGAGTTAAAACGGTGCCCCTCCCCCTATTTAGATCTAACCTCGACATGAACTGCACTCGTAATCCCATCATGCCCGTTTGAAGAGCGCAGGGGTCAGCGGCGTCCATCGGTCGAGCCGCACTTATTTAAGCATCATTCCTGGAGAAGGTTTTCCTGGTTAATGCTGAGTGTGTGTGTGTGTGTGTGTGCGCTTGCTACTTTTGAGCCATATTGGAATTCACTCTATTATCGTGACACAGCGTGTAAAACTCATCAATCACATTTATGTGCAAAATATTATTCATCGTTTTCCAGCCTGATTGCTGAACATGCAAATGGGTGTAATTACTTACTGCATATTTAAATCATGACGGCCATTTATCTCCAAGTCAAGCTCTCAGTGGCATAAACGGCATTTTAATGGCCTGCGCTCTGAATATGAGACTTGAAAAAGGAGCAAAAGCCACTTATGAAGATCTGGATGTTGAGGAGCGTCTGCTTTAGACAGACTGAACGGTGGGTTGCTGTGCAGATGTGAACCATGGTCATTTGCTATTATAGCAGGTGTAATTCTTATTCTAGAAAGCATTTAATTGGACAAGAATTTGAATACGCCTCTCAAAGCAAGATCACGTTATGAATATTTTGGGTCACTCCAGCAGAAGTATGTTTGCTGTTCATTTTCTTTATTGGCATTTTCAGTCATTGCAGTAATTACTTTGATGTAATTTTTTTTTTTCATGTAATTAATTTTTGTAGTGTCTGAAAATAATTACAAATAGCTGCAATATTTTCATTTTGAGACATACATTTTACATTTAAGACAAACTGGAAATATTTAAGTTATGAAGAAAATTATTAATAATAAATGTACTAGTAATGTGTCATATTCTAATATATATTATTAAAACCGCCCTGACCCGTCGAGGCATGGACTCCACTAGACCCCTGAAGGTGTGCTGTGGTATCTGGCACCAAGATGTTAGCAGCAGATCCTTTAAGTCCTGTAAGTTGCGAGGTGGGGCCTCCATAGATCGGACTTGTTTGTTCAGCACATCCCACAGATGCTCGATTGGATTGAGATCTGGGGAATTTGGAGGCCAAGTCAACACCTCAAACTCGTTGTTGTGCTCCTCAAACCATTCCTGAAGCATTTGTGCTTTGTGTCAGGAGCATTATCCTGCTGAAAGAGCCACAGCCACCAGGGAATACCGTTTCCATGAAAGAGTGGACATGGTCTGCAACAATGCTTAGGTAGGTGGAACGTGTCAAAGTAACATCCACATGGATGGCAGGACCCAAGGTTTCCCAGCAGAACATTGCCCTGGCTCGCAGTCTCCGCTCTAATTCATCCCAAAGGTGTTCTATCGGGTTGAGGTCAGGACTCTGTGCAGGCCAGTCAAGTTCCTCCACACCAAACTCGCTCATCCATGTCTTTATGGAGAGACGCTTTGTGCACTGGTGCGCAGTCATGTTGGAACAGGACGGGGCCGTCCCCAAACTGTTCCCACAAAGTTGGGAGCATGAAATTGTCCAAAATGCCTTGGTATGCTGAAGCATTAAGAGTTCCTTTCACTGGAACTAAGGGGCCAAGCCCAACCCCTGAAAAACAACCCCACACCATAATCCCCCCTCCACCAAACTTTACACTTGGCACAATGCAGTCAGGCAAGTCCCGTTCTCCTGGCAACCGCCAAACCCAGACTCATCCATGGGATTGCCAGACAGAGAAGCGTGATTGGTCACTCCAGAGAACACGTCTCCACTGCTCTAGAGTCCAGTGGTGGCGTGCTTTACCCCACTGCATCCCACGCTTTGCATTGCACTTGATGATGTAAGGCTTGGATGAGCTGCTCGGCCATGGAAACCCATTCCATGAAGCTCTCTACACACTGTTCTTGAGCTAATCTGAAGACCACATGAAGTTTGGAGGTCTGTAGCTATTGACTCTGCAGAAAGTTGGCGACTTCTGCGCACTGTGACCCTCAGCATGCGCTGACCCCGCTCTGTGATTTTACGTGGCTTACCACTTCGTGGCTGAGTTGCTGTTGTTCCCAGTTGCTTCCACTTTGTTATAACACCACTAACAGTTGAGCGTGGAATATTTAGTAGTGAGGAAATTTCAGGAATGGACATATTGCACAGGTGGTAACCTATCACGGTACCACGCTTGAGTTCACTGAGCTCCTGAGAGCGACCCATTCTTTCACAAATGTTTGTAGAAGCGTCTGCATGCCTAGTGCTTGATTTATACACCTGTGGCCATGAAGTGATTGAACACCTGAATTCAGTGATTTGGAGGGGCGTCCCAATACTTTTGGCAATTAGTGTATATACATGTGTGTCTTTATATATTTTTATTCATATATACAGTGTATATTACTTTTTTTCATCAGATTTTGAGGTTATGAAAGGGGTTTATAAAACCATATACTAGCCTGTACAGGTGAGCCCAAAGCTAACAGATATGGTCTAGTTTTGATTTCATTGTCTCTTTGGACGTTTATTCATGTTTCTGGACTCAGCCGGAGGCGACAGAGTCACAAGCACCGGCATCTTTTCCTGCGAGGCGTTCAGGATCGTCTTCTCTTTAAAGCTGCACTTAAGGTCTGAAAAACGCACTTCCTTTATAAGGCGAGCGCGGCAGACAGTAAGCTTCTGTCTCAGTGAATTATTTATCCAGGTATCAAGCGGACAGCTGCCACAGATCGCCCGGCCAACAGGAAATAGGGATCCTAATTGTTGTCTATTACACTTTGGCTGGGCTAATGGCGATGTGGACCTCTCTCTCTCTCTCTGTGTGTGTGTGTGTGTGTGTGTGTGTGTGTGTGTGTGTCTCTCTCTCTGTCTGAGCCGTCTGCAGGATAAGAGTGCTAATGCTACACTGGCAATTATCTCCCCTCAACAACCGCACAAGCATCATATCAGACCCTCTTCAAAGTGTCTCAGATCTGCATGTTTCAGTGTCATTAGTCCGTCTGTCTGAGAGGGAAGTGTTATTTTCCCCTTGCGATGGTCTGTTAATGGCGTGTGCTTGTGTGTTTGTGTTCAGGGGGTTTGATTCTGTCACAGGCGCTGATGAGTTTCTCTTCCTCTGAGTTTTAAGTTCATCTCATTATATGAATATTTCACAAACCAGTCCAGTGTGTGTGTGTGACGCCTTCTTCCAGCGCAGTATGGCATGTGGCGTCGCCGTGTCGATCGATCTCGTGTGTGTTTGTGCCGAGAGGGCTGAAGTATCTGGTTCCTGTTCAGACGCTCTCGCAGCGCAGATGCGGTAAACTGCAGGAGCAGGAAGAAATTCAGACCAAAATACTGGAATCTAAACATGAGCACATACACACACACACACTCACTCACTCACACACACTCACATACACACACTCACTCACACACTCACGCTCACTCTCACACACACACTCACTCTCACACATACATAGACACACACACTCACTCACACACACACACATACACACACTCTCTCACACACACTCACACACACACACACACACTCACTCACACACACACGCTCACTCTCTCACACACACACACTCACTCTCACACATACATAGACACACACACTCACTCTCACACACACTCACTCACACACACACTCACTCACACACACACTCACTCACACACACACACTCACTCACACACACACTCACTCTCACACACACACTCACTCACACACACACTCACTCTCTCACACACACACACACACTCACACAAACTCAGACACTCACTCACATACACACACACACACAAACTCAGACACTCATTCACTCTCTCACACACACACACACACACAAACTCAGACACTCATTCACTCTCAAACATACACTCACACATTCACACACTCACTCGCTCACACACTCACTCTCACACATACACAAACACACACTCACACTAACACACACAAATTCACTCTCTCACACACTCACCTACAGACACTCACTCACACATTCACACACACTCGCTCGCTCGCACACACACACTCACACACACACAAACTCAGACACTCATTCACTCTCACACACACACTTTCACACATACACTCACACATTCACTCGCTCACACACTCACTCACTCTCACACATACACAAACTCACACTAACACACACGCACACAAATTCACTCTCTCACACACTCACCTACAGACACTCACTCACACACACTCACTCACACACAGTCTCGCACACACACTCACTCACACAGTCTCGCACACACACTCACTCACGCACACACATTCACTCTCTCACACACACTCACTCTCACAAACACTCACCTACAGACACTCACACACAAACAAACACACACACTCACTCTCTCTCTCACACACACACACACACACACACACAAATTCACTCTCACACACGCTCACGTTCTCACACACTCACTCTCTCTCACACACACACACACACACACACACTCATACTCTCTCTCTCACACACACTCACTCTCTCCCACACACACACACACAATCACTCTCTCACACACACACAATCACTCTCTCTCACACACTCTCTCTCACACACACTCACTCACACACACACACTCACTCTCTCACACAACACACAATTACTCTCTCTCACACACAATCACTCTCTCACACACACACTCCCTCTCTCACACACACACACACACACTCACTCACACACACTCACTCTCTCACACAACACACAATCACTCTCTCTCACACACAATCACTCTCTCACACACACACTCACTCTCTCACACACAGACACACACACACACACTCACTCACACACACTGCCTAAAGTTTCTATGATGTGAAGGTGAAGGGTTTGTTCAAATCACATCAGTTTTGTAAAAATGCATATAAACCTTGAGAGTTTTTTCTTTTCTTTTAATACTTCTCCTTCTCTCCAGTCTGGTCTTTACTGGAGTAGGCGAGTGTGTGTGTGTGTGTGTGTGTTAGTGAATCGGTCTCGGTTTTGCTGAGATGGCAAAGTGCCGTTTAGTCATTTGTCCATGTCAGCACAAGAAGCTAAAATAACTAAGACTGTTACAAACACACATTTTGCCCAATCTTAAAAAGTTTTAAAGCAATAGAACCAATTTTTTTTACAAATACAGTGCTGGGGTGAGAGGATACACGATATCGGGTTCGTGAGAACAAGACAATATATTTAAGAAACACTATATTATTTATGAAATTTTCAGTGACAAAATATGACTGGAAAAGTCTTTTATTCGACTGAAAGTCACAAAAACGCAAAACAATGAAGGTGCATTTTACTTATTTAACTAATCTAAGGCTGTCACTAACAATTATTTTGGTAATTGAGTAATTGGTCAATTATTTTGACAATTAATCTAGTAATCAGATAATATTTTTGTGGTAATAAAAATAGACCTAAGTGAATACCCTTTAAAATGGCTTAAAATACATATATATAATAACAACAAGGCAATAATAATTGTTTTACATAAAGTATCAAAAGCCAATAATTTTATGCTTTTATTGAACAAAGCTGTTAAAATACATAATGTAATATACATAATATAAACAATTATCAAATGCCTGTAGAGGCCGCTAATGGCCTGTGATTGTTGTTGTTACACTTTACAGCAGATCAAATCCTCCTTTACTATTGGCCAAACAACATTTAATTGTTCACTTAATCTTTAATATTTGGCCACTTCTTTATGATAGAAATGCTATAGCCGAACATGTGGACATCATAACATGCAAACTCAGAGCGAGGGTTAAAACTTTTATTTTGAAATCGTGGTGAACAATAATTTGCATATTTAGAAACATATTGATGTATTATCCTGTGTTAGTGTAGGTTTATAAATGATATCAATATGCTATGCTATATTATGATTTTTAACTATATCGTACAGCCTTAGAAAACGATCTAATAACGCGCTTTCTTGGAACTGATGCTGGTAGGTCACATGATAATGACAACATGGCGGATGAAGTACGTTCGGATTACATTACATTCATACTATATACACATTTTAGCGGTCGTGAAGTAATTACTTATTCAAAATAAGTACGTACTCAAGACAGTATTCGATTTTGGACGTCTGATCATGGTCTGATCAATAATGCCGCTCATGTTCTGATTGGTCACTGTTGGGTTAAAAACAACCCAAATTGGGGTGAAAATGGACAAACCCAGCGATTGGGTTGTTTTAACCCAGCGGTTGGTTTAAATATTTGCCCAACGTGCTGGGCAGTTTTATTTAACCCAACTATTGTTTAAAAATTACAATATGGCGGGCTTAAAATGAACCCAAAATAGGTTGGAAATTAAAAATCAGACACATAATTACTAGAGGCAACAATAATAATCAAAAGGTGAACATTTATTAATAAGCAATTTATTATTGTTTAATTATTATTCATTAAACTTATTAATAATGTTCATTTATTAAACATATTAATAAATGTTAATTTCCAACAAGCAAGCAATACAGTAATTTTTAAACAATAGTTGAGTTAAATAAAACTACCCAGCAGGTTGGGCAAACATTTAACCCAACCGCAGGGTTAAAACAACCCAATTTCTGGGTTTGTCCATTTTCAACCCAACTTGGGTTAAAAACAACCCAGCATTTTTTAGAGTGATTCATGTATCAAAATCAAAGACGGTTTGGTGTGAAGAACAGAAAAGATCATGAAGTGAGGAATAATTGATGGGCTGTTGAATTATTGAGAATTTAACACACACCTGAATGTAATGCAGCCAGGATACAAAACATTTCTCAGGTTTTTGTAGGCCCAGGCTACCTAAAATGCTCTTGTGTAAAAATTTCTTACACTAAAGTAAAAAGAGGCTGCGTCTCACTGGAAAAGAAAAGTATCTCACTAGAAACTAGTAACTCGATGACTGCTTAATATTCCTCATGTGTGTTAAATTAAAGCTCTGAGAAGTATCTCCCTTCACAAAAGACAATAGATTCAAACATGTAAAAAGAGGGATTTTCTCTTGAAATCAATACCAAACATTTAAAAGGTTTTTCTCTTTTCTTCCGTGAGAGTTTTGTAGCTTTTATCAGTCGAGTGGAGTTAAAGTTCAAGAGCGCGCTGTTTTAACCGCCGTTTAACGGCTCGCCTCGTTAAAACACAACACGCGTCGCCTCAGTCTTCACATCTGCTCGTCATCTTAAGCTCACTTTAAGCTTTTATTCTGCTGAAATTGAAATGTATCTTTAAACGTACCAACAGGCGATTTCTTTTGGACAGGTTCCGTTCGCGTGAGAACACCGTGGAAACGGATTCACCTGCGCGCGCCCCCGGAGCTGTTACCGTGGCAACTCCCGCGGAAGTAAAGCTGAGGACTAGCAAATGGACCCTTTTCACAGACTATGATGACGCCTTTTAACGGTCATCAGCATCGTAAATCCTGCAAAGTTTTTTATATTTTAATTTTTTTTTAAACGTATGTACATTTATAACACTATACTTTATATTATATTACCTTTGCATTAAATTACAACAAAAAACTAGTTAATACTGTGAGGGTGTGGGAGTGACGGTAAAGTTGACGTAGCCTATTTCTCTCTTCTGACTGCCGTTATCAATCTCTCTCTATTTTGTTACTCTTTTTGAAAGTTGTAAAAACAATATTGTGGTGTTTTTCTTTTGCTATTTGTGCAAATGGGAACACGAAAAAATATATTTAATGTATTCTCTCATTCACTGTTATAGAATTTTACCGAACTATGACGACTTCCGCTTCTGAGAAACCCGAAAATGAGAAAATGGTCAGCGATGGGTGAATGATTTTTGTTGATAAACACTTCAGATCAGATTATGTGTGAAAGTTAAGATTATTCTTACAAAAAGTGACCTTTAATTAACAAAGTTTATGCCAAAATGGCGTTTTAAGGCTATGTGATCTCATTCAAACATTGATTTCAAAACATTGTTTTCCTTTTTTCCACAATTACTGTAGTAACAACGACTCTACTGTTACTATGGCACTATGTTTACCATGGTAAATTTATAAATTAGCCTATTTTATTTTCATTTATGACTTTTAGCAGAATCTCATAGGCTAGGCCTACTATTTACTAGAATTTATTCTTCATCTTTCACAACCTTTTAATGTTCATACGTTTAGCAACTGTTTTAATGTCATATTTTTAGTGCACTAGCTCCAAGAGGCAATAATAATAATAATAAAGTAAAGGATACCTGAACACTTTGTCAAAAAAAACATAATTTGTTCCTAAACAACACAGAGTATCCTAATATTTGTATTATAAATTAATTGTAAACTAAATATTATTTTGCCTATCCATTATTTTTTCCTCAACCACTTTAAGGGTTTTCTTGGTTTTAAAGAACATTTTCATATTTTTTCCATTGCATGTTTAGTCAGAAACACAATCATACTGCTGCGGTACTTTCTGTAAAGTGTTATAATTCATATTTTATACATTTTTATTTTGAATATCCATGAAAAAACAAGCTAACCTTCATCTATGTCCTCTGTTTTATTTTGCAGGCGCTCATTTTGTTAAAAAACAAAGGTTTGCAAAATTATTTGTAGGACACAGCGTTTAATGCTCTTGAGAGAGTGGATTCTTAAAATACTAAACGGTGAACGGAGTTGTTTTTTTGATAAATATTTGATGTCTCATTTATCAATGAGTTAGCAGGTGATTTATTCAATACCACAAGTGATATTGAATAAACACTCCGACGGGCGTTTATCGATTAACCGCTTGAATTGACTTCAGCCTCACATAAAAGACATACGAACTTACAGTATCAAGAGCAGAAGAGAATGAATCTTGTTTTATTTCTCTCTCTCTCTCTCTCTCTCTCTCTCTCTCTCTGTCTGTGTGTGTGTGAGGAATTCTCTGTGCCTGCATTATTTGAGTCCATTAAAGCTCTTCTCCCTTCCCAAGGATTTGATTTCTGTCCCATAACCAGCGACTGTGACTGGGCATCGAGTCGGCTCTTTAAGACCAGACCACCAGATCGATGGCGCTAGCTTTACCAGGGCGCTAACAGCCTCCGCAGTGTCTACGTTAGATCCACAGGTTTGCACTGGGAAACAAGGGCCGCCTCTGACCCCTGAAGAAGGTCCTCAAGGGCCCTCCTGAAGAGAGGAGGAGCGAGAGTGAAGGAAATTGCTAGTTGCTTATGAGTGAGTACACGTGATTATTATGGAGTTGTGAGTGTGTGAATGAATGGGCGATGGCTGTGAGTGTGTGTGTGTGTGTGTGTGTGTGTGTGTGTGTTGCGGGGTGTGACTGGCCAGTAAATTGAGATGGTTAATCTCAGATGAGGAGAGTGTATTGGTCCTTCAGACAGACATGTGAGGGCCACTCCACACGGCTGCCCATTTAAGAGCCCGCTTACAAGAGCCCGTCCGTGCGTGTCTTTGAAGAGCTCGACCTTATGTCTGCAATTCACCCCTTTTACACACACACACACACACACACACACACAATTCTGTCTGCACTGCAGCGTTTCATTGCAGCGTTTTCCCCAAATGATTCAATGGAAACGATGCATTCCTCTCAAGAGAAAAATATCATTAATTGGCTTCAGCACCATCAATTAATCAGGCTTTACAAAAAGTGCTTTAAATAATGGCATGGTATCAATGCGGTGCCCTGTTTCTATGTCATCTGGGGGACCCCCTGGGGGCCACAAAGAAGTGCTTGGGGCCCGTGAATGTGATTAGAGAAAAAAATTTATAAATATTAAAAAGATTAAAATAAATAAATATTAGATTTTTTTTTTAATTATTCATAAATTATAAATTATTAAAATTAACTGAAAAAAAAAAAAAATAGATTAAAATGAATAAATAATAAAAAGAAAATTAAATAAATATAAACAGTTATATAAAGTTTATATAAATAAAATAAAATTCTTTTATATTAATAAATGAGTAAAACATAATAAATAGATTAAAATGAATTTTAAAAGTTAAATGAAAAAATTAAGTAGATTAAAATTAATAAATAATAAAAAGATTAAAATAAATAAAAGATAGCCAAGTATGTGATATAAATAAAACAATAAAATAAATAAATATTAGATTAATAATGAAAAGATTAAAATAAAACACTATTAAATATTTGATATTAATAAATGATTAAAATAAATACATATTAGATTTTTTTAAATCATAAATTATAAATTATTAAAATGAACTGAACAAAATAAATAAAATGAATAAATAATAAATAAAAATAAAATAAAATAAATAAAACAGTTTTGATATAAATAAAATTAATAATTAGATTAATAATAAAAAGATTAAAATAAAACATTAAATATTTGATATTAATAAATGAGTAAAACAATAAATAGATTAAAATGAATTATAAAAGTTAAATGAATAAATGAAGTAAATTACAATTTATAAATAATAAAAAGATTAAAATAAATAAAAGATAGCTAAGTATTTGATATAAATAAAATAAATGAATAAATATTAGATTAATAATAAAAAATATTAAAATAAAACATTATTAAATACTTGATATAAATAAATGAATAAAATAAATAAATATTAGATTTTTTTAAATATTCATAAATTATTAAAATTAACTGAATAAATAAATAAAATAGATTAAAATGAATAAATAATAAAAGATTAAAATAAATAAAAACTAAAATTAATTCATAAATGAATAAAATAAATAATAAAAAGATTCAAATTAATTATAAAATTAAATGAAAAATATTAAAATAAACCAATGTATAATACATTGTACAGTACTATAGTAAAAAAAAAACTTAATAAACTAAATATTTTCCAAATAATATTTTACACTTTATTTATAATATTTATTTTTGCATATGCATTTATATGCATAAAAAGTTGCATAAGAGTGAAAACCCCTGATATAAGTCATAGTAATAATCTGCACTATTTATCAATCAATATCCATCAGTCAATAATGTGGAGTATTGTTATTTATGTGTGGAAATAATGATCTTAGAAACTTTAACTTGTTATTTCCTGGCCTAAAAGTTGTATTGCACTAATGTTTACCACGGGGTATTGTTAACAAAACTTAAATATATGATATATTCAGGATGTCCTAACAGAGCTAAATTTTTCATTCTAACAACGCAAAAGCTTTCTTGTAGGGTTTGTGTCGGTCTGTGATGATTATGATTAGCTTTATATAATGCATAAGTTTCTCATATGTCCTCGCTCAGACAGAATTCAGTGAGTGTGTTGTTTGTCTGTATGTAACCTTGTTGTGGTCTAGTTTTGGGACTAGTTCTGTAGTGTTTATTGATTTACCAGTGTGGTTATGTAGCTACAGGAGGAATATGATTTAATAAAACATCTCTCCCCTCATTCTCACGAACAATTAATTCACACAAACTAGTTGAAGAAACAAGATAGGTGTACATAAACAGACAGACACACACACACACACTGGCAGCAGGAAGGAGAATGCCGTCACACACACTCAGATGTGGTTGAGTTATAGATAAAATACATACAAAAATGCTTTTAAATGAAACATGAAACGTAAGCAGAGAGCCTGTGCTTCATTCGGTCTGTCCGTCCGTCCGTCTGTCCGTCATCACCGAGAGCGAATGAGTGTTTGAGTGTGAGCGAGACGGTCAGAACGAGACAGACCGGACTGTCTTCCTGTTTCTCTGCGCTGTGCTCTTAATGCTGCATGTTTAATTAGCAGAGGGAGTGTGAGAAAAAGTGGCCAGACAGTCAGTCAGTGTGTGTGTGTGTGTGTGTGTGTGTGTATGTGTGTGTGTGTGTGTGTATGTGTGTGTGTGTGTGTGTGTGTGTGTGTGGCTGGAGTCTCCATTAGTGAGCAGTCAGACCTGTTGTCTCCTACATTACTGCTAATGGAGGCTCTGCTGACAGGAAAGGTGGTTTCCTTTCATGCAAAAGGGCGTCACCAGCCTGTGTGTGTGTGTGTGTGTGTGTGTGTGTGTGTGTGTGTGTGTGTGTGTGTGGTACGCAGGACCGTTTATCAGTTTATTAATGACATTTATTTTATATTTAATCAATTGTAAAGTGCTTTATTGGCATGATTTGTTTTGCTCACAATATTGGCACAGCATCAACTACAACATAAAATAAATGACAAAAACATGATAAAAATAAATGCTTGATTTGACAAAAGTTGCCAGGATGTTGTTATTCAGCAGGAATATTATCGTTAACTAAAACTAAAACCATAAAACATTTTATTTATTATTATTACTTATTATATAAACAAAGATATTATGTATTATTTTTATATAATAATAGCAATAGTAATAATAGTCAAAATAATAATAACAACTATGAATTTATTAGTATCATCATCATTATTATTATTATTATTATTATTGTTATTATTATTATTAAAATAATGAATGAATAAATAAATACATTCCAGATATTGTTATGGTTCATTCTTATAATAGTAATAATAATAACTTATTGTTGTTGTTAAAATAATAAATATTTAAAATAATAAATAAATTCCAGATATTGCTATGATTTATTCTTTTAATAATATTAACAATAATCTTATTATTTTTTATTAAAAGAATAAATAAATAAAGTAATAAATGCATTGCAGATATTGTTATGGTTTATTCTTATAATAATAATAATAATAATAACTATATTATTATTATTATTATTAAAATAATGAATAAATAAATACATTCCATGTATTGTTATGGTTCATTCTTAAAATAGTAATAATAATAATTATTAACTATTATTGTGGTTGTTGTTGTTGTTAAAATAATAAATAATTTCCAGATATTGATATGGATTATTCTTTTAATAATTTTAACTATAATCTTTTTTGAATTAATAAATAAAGTAATAAATGCATTCCAGAAATTATGATTTATTCTTATAATAGTATAAATAATAATAATAATAACAATATTAATAATAATAATAACTATTATTGTTTTTGTTAAATACATTACAGATATTGTTATGGTTTATTCTTATAATAATAATAATAATCATAATAACTATAATCTTATTATTATTAATAATAAAATAATGAATTAATAAATAAATACATTCCAGGTATTGTTATGGTTCATTCTTATAATAATAATAATAATAATAACTATTATTGTTGTTGTTGTTGTAAAAATAATAAATATTTAAAATAATAGATAAATTCCAAATATTGCTTTGGTTTATTCTTTTAATAATATTAACTATATATATTTTTTTATTTAAAATTAATTTGCTCTTAGGCAGTTAGTTGGGCAGCTCTGGTCGGGGTCCTGAGGGGGAGATGGTCTTCGGAAACAACAGACCGGGATCAAGTGGTGCTGTCATTTCCCATCACATCAGTGTTTGTGTGTGTGTGTGTGTGTGTGTGTGTGTGTGTGTGTGTGTGTGTGTGTGTGTGTGTGTGTGTGTGTGTGTGTGTGAGTGAGACACTTTTGAGCTACAGCTGCTATCAGTCACATCACATTTCTGTGCTCCAGTAGCCATGGGCGCACATGACCTTGAGTGCACCCTGTCTCACACACTGTCTGTCTCTCTCACACACACAGACGCTGGCTCTGTCTGTCTCCTCTGAGCTGTCTCTGGTCCTCCTTGACCCGGTGGAAGGTTGAGTCCATTTACTGCATGTCACCATCAGTCGGCGTCTTGGCTTAAAAATGGAGCACTCCGACCATGAGCTGTGAGTATTAGCCGATCAATATGCATCACACACACTCACACACACACACACAGATGAAGGATATTATTAACACATCTTTAAACCTGTGAACCACAGACAGCCTCAAGGGCCTCTATGTACAGAAACAGAACAAGTGTTCCTTTTGAGATCCTGGAAAATATACAGCCCTCCCAAAACAGATGTGTTCCAAACCCCTAGTGAGTCGCCTACCTAGACAGCATCATAGGGCATCACAGCAGTATATACATGTTGGATTTAAAACAAAATCACTAAAAATAACGCTAATTATATATTTATCTAATTATTTAACACCATAT
Source organism: Coreius guichenoti (assembly GCA_039654105.1). Taxonomy (NCBI): domain Eukaryota; kingdom Metazoa; phylum Chordata; class Actinopteri; order Cypriniformes; family Gobionidae; genus Coreius; species Coreius guichenoti. Next base: position 1,545,875 of record CM077183.1, read on the forward strand.
CATATCTGTCTACACCGGATGTGACCGTTGTCGCTCGCGTCACAACAGCTAAAGGCTGTCCACACTGGACGTGACTAAGCGCCCGTGTCAAAGCATTTGTCCTCCGTGTCAGTACGTCATAGATTATGGAATGCCATGACTGCCAAAATTAAAAATAAATAAATACATAAATAAATATACAAAGAAATGTAAAAAAGCAAAAATAAATAAATAAACATACATAGAAAAGCAAAAAAACTAAAATAAATAATTATTTATACATTTATTTCCATATTCATGTATATATTTATTTTTTCCCACATTTATTTATTTATTCTTTTATTTATTTATACATTTATTCATTTCTATTTTTATTTATTTCCACATTTATTCATTTATACATTTATTTATACATTTATGCATTTTTACATTTATGTATTTCTACATTTATTTATTTCTACATTTATGCATTTTTACATTTCTTTGTCCGTAGGGTAATGAGGAGGGCGTGGTTTACCTCAGACACAGCAGTCGAGCTCAGAGTAGGCGAGGGCGAAGCGTTGAGGCCACAGTGACACCTCAAAAATATGAGGGCACTCGACAGGTGCTGTTTGAAAGAGGATGATGCATCTGTGTATGTCTAATGCATGGCGTGTGTGTTTCACCAGCTCCGTTTCCATGGGCACATTTGATTTATCTAATTCTGGATATTTCCAGATGATAACTTAGCCTAAGACGTGTGATTAATAATAAGACCACACTAAGAAAACCCCATTATACTCAGTGATGCTGTGACTGTCCACACGTGAAGTGACGCGACAAAATGTTCTCCTGTAACCGACGCCTCGTTCTGTTTTGGATCTTTGAAATATGCGTTGTATTTTAAGCGTTTGTCACATGTTGTGCATGTACAAATAGGAAATATGAATGTGAAGTGAATTTGTGTTCTCGTTTCAAATGCATTGATCAATATGCTTGCGTCGACTTCACTGTAGCCTATATGTGCGCTGCTTCCTTTCTGTGTGTTCTGACCGGTAATGGAAAATATCAAGCGCTTCTATTTCAGAGTCCCTGTTATCAGATCTGTTGAAGATGTTGCTGTTCATGTTTGTTAGCCCAGGACATTTTACAAATCCAGACCAGGCGATGTTCTACGGATATGTCCGGAATAAAGAGTAGTCTATCCATGTCACACAGTACAGTTAGGGTGATATGACTTAACCTGTGATATAAGATTTGGCCATATACCTATCCAAGTCATTCATCACAGACAGTATCAACGTCAGTAGGCTATACTTATTGTATTTCGGCTGCACCACAAGGTGTCACTGTGGCCTCAACGCTTCGCCCTCGCCTACTCTGAGCTCGATTGCTATGTCTGAGGTAAACCACGCCCTCCTCATTACCCTACGGACAAAGACATGTAAAAATGCATAAATGTAGAAATAAATAAATGTAGAAATATATAAATGTAAAAATAAAGAAATGTAGAAATAAATAAATGTAGAAATGAATAAATGTGGAAATAAATAAAAATAGAAATGAATAAATATAAATAAATAAAATAAATAAAAGAATAAATAAATAAATGTGGAAAAAAAATATACATAAATAAGGAAATAAATGTATTAATAATTATTTATTTTAGTTTTTTTGCTTTTCTATGTATATTTATTTATATATTTATTTATTTAATTTAGCTTTTTTACATTTCTTTGTATACTTATTTATGTATTTATTTATTTTTAATTTTGGCAGTCGTGGCATTCCATAATAGATAGAACGAGGCATCGGTTTACTGTCGGAGATTTGTCATGTCGTGTCGCGCCGCATCTGATTATAATAAGTTTTATTGTTTTTAGCCGCATCGCGTCGCACCGCCCGCGTCCGGTGTTAGACAAGGTGTTATCCTCTCATTGTATTGTATCTATCCATCCATCCATCTACCCATCTATCCATCCATCCGAATATCCATTCATTTGAATATCCATCCATCCATCCGAATATCCATCCATCTATCCAAATATCCATTCATCCGAATATCCATCCATCCATCCATCCATCCATCCGAATATCCATCCATCTATCTGAATATCCATCCATTCATCCGAATATCCATCCATCTATCTGAATATCCATCCATCCATCCGAATATCCATCCATCTATCTGAATATCCATCCATTCATCCGAATATCCATCCATTCATCCATCCATCCATCTACCCATCCATCCATCTGAATATCCATTCATCCAAATATCCATCCATCTATCCGAATATCCATCCATCCATCCGAATATCCATCCATCCATCTACCCATCCATCATCCAAATATCCATTCATCCGAATATCCATCCATCTATCTGAATATCTATCCATCCATCCATCCGAATATCCATCCATCCATCTACCCATCTATCATCCAAATATCCATTCATCCGAATATCCATCCATCTATCTGAATATCTATCCATCCATCCATCCATCCGAATATCTATCCATCCATCCATCTGAATATCCATCCATCATCCATCTGAATATCCATCCACCTATCCGAATATCCATCATTCATCCATCCATCCATCCGAATATCTATCCATCCATCCATCTGAATATCCATCCATCCATCTGAATATCCATCCATCCATCTGAATAACCATCCATCCATCCGAATATCCATCCATTCATCCATCCATCTACCCATCCATCCATCCGAATATCCATTCATCCGAATATCCATCCATCTATCCGAATATCCATCCATCCATCCGAATATCCATCCATCCATCCGAATATCCATCCATCCATCTACCCATCCATCATCTGAATATCCATTCATCCGAATATCCATCCATCTGAATATTTATACATCCATCCAAATATCCATCCATCTATCTGAATATCTATCCATCCATCCATCCATCCGAATATCTATCCATCCATCCATCTGAATATCCATCCATACATCATCTGAATATCCATCCATCTATCTGAATATCCATCCATCCATCCATCCATCCATCCGAATATCCATCTGAATATCAATCCATCCATACATACATCCATCCGGATATCCATCCATCCATCCAAATATCTATTTATCCATCCATCCGAATATCTATCCATCTGAATATCTATCTATCCATATATCTGTCCGTCCGTCTGTCTGTCTGTCTATCTATATCCATCCATCTATCCATCCATCCATCCATCCATCCGAATATCTATCCAACATCCATCCATCCAACCATCCAAATATCCATCAATCCATACATCCATCCAAATATCCATCCGTCCATCCAAATATCTATCCATTCATCCAAATATCCATCCATCCGAATATCCATCCATCTGAATATCTATCTATCCATATATCTGTCCGTCCGTCCATCTGTCTGTCTGTCTGTCTATCTGTCTGTCTATCTATATCCATCCATCTATCCATCCATCCATCCGAATATCTATCCAACATCCATCCATCCAACCATCCAATTATCCATCAATCCATACATCCATCCAAATATCCATCCATCCGAATATCCATCCATCTGAATATCTATCTATCCATATATCTGTCCGTCCGTCCATCTGTCTGTCTGTCTGTCTATCTGTCTGTCTATCTATATCCATCCATCTATCCATCCATCCATCCGAATATCTATCCAACATCCATCCATCCAACCATCCAATTATCCATCAATCCATACATCCATCCAAATATCCATCCATCCATCCAAATATCTATCCATTCATCTGAATATCTAACCATCCGAATATCTGTCCATCCATCCGAATATCCAACCATCCATCCATCCGAAAATCCATCCATCCAAATATCCATCCATCCATCCATCCATCCATCCATCCATCCGAATATGCATCCATCCATCCATTCATCCAAATATCTATCCATCCGAATATCTCATCCATTCATCAATCCAGATATCTATCCATCCAAATATCCATCCATCTATCCATCCATCCATCCATCCATCCATCCATCCGAATATGCATCTATCCATCCATCCATCCGAATATCTATCCATCATCCATCCATCCAACCATTCGAATATTCATCAATCCATACATCCATCCGAATATTCATCCATCCATCCAACTATCCATCTATCCGAATATCCATCAATCCATCCATCCGAATATCCATCCATCCAATCAAAAATTTCTATCCATCCATCCGAATATCCATCCATCCAAATATCCATCAATCCATACATCCATCCGAATATCTATCCATTCATCCATCCATCCGAATATCAATCAATCCATACATACATATATACATACATCCGAATATCCATCCATTCATCCATCCATCCAAATATCTAACCATCCATCCAAATATCTATCCCTCCATCCATCTGAATATCTATCTACCATCCATCGATCTGAATATCTATCCCTCCATCCATCCATCCATCCATCTGAATATCTATCTATCTATCCATCCATCTGAATATCCATCCATCCATCCATCCGAATATCTATCTATCCATCTGTCTGTCTATCTATCTGTCTATCTGTCTATCTGTCTATCTATCTATCTATCTATCTATCTATCTATCTATCTATCTATCCATCCATCCATCCATTCATCCATCCATATATCCATCTATCTATCTGTTCGTCTGTCTGTCAGTCTATCTATTTATCCATCTGTTTTTCGGTCTATTTACTATCTCAAGTAAAGAGCACTATTTGTGTAACAAAGAGTTGAACCCTATGGAGAGTGTTAAAAATTACTTATGAGGTTCATTTCAATTAGGATATAGGCAGTAGACATGCAGTTCACTAGAGCAGATCTAGTGTGTATGTGTGTGTGATGTTGACCCGCCTCTAATGGCTCAGATGATAGATCAGTTGTGTGCTGATGATAATTAATTCTCTCTGTGTGTTTTCAGGAGGGGTCGGCGCTGACGGTCTGTCAGTCAGATGGTTCTCAGGAGAGTCTTTTGTTTTGAATAGGGGGAAAATCTGAGCCGCGGAGAAGAGATTCCCAGCCCGATCAATTCCCTCTAACTACACTATTGATTAGCTGCAGTAACATTTTTCATTTATTAATTATGAGGAATATGTACTTGGAAGTGTCTCTCTCTCCTGATAGGGTCATCAGCCATGAGCTGATATCATTTGGTGCTTGTATGAATGTGTTATAGACATATTGTCGTCATTAAGGACACACTGACACGTCTTTGTCTCTGAAATATGACACTGCACCTTCTATACGTCTCTTTCTGACAAGGAAGGTTTTATTTTTATGTTTCAGATGATTAAATGCTGCTTTTAATTGTGTTTCATTGGTAGAACATATAGTACAGAGGTAATTTACACAAAAACATTCTAATGTCAGTGAATTAGTTGACAAAATATGAAGGCATGTGTCATTTATTGTAAACAAAGATGCATAAATACACTTTATTATGCAAACATTTGACAAAAAGTTAAAAAATCTATCTATCTATCTATCTATCTATACATACATCCAAATATCTATCCATCATCCATCCAAATATCTATCCATCTATTCATCCATCCATCCAAATATCTATCCATCCATCCATCCGATTATGCATCCATCTATTCATCCATCCATCCAAATATCTATCCATCCATCTGAATATGCATCCATCCATCCATCCAAATATCCATCCATCTGAATATGCATCCATCCATCCATCCATCCATCCAAATATACATCCATACAAATATCTATCTATCCATCCATCTGAATATTCATCCATCCATCCATCCAAATATCCATCCATCCATCCATCCATCCATCCATCCGAATATGCATCCATCATCCATCCTTCCATCCAAATATCTATCCATCCATCTGAATATGCATCCATACAAATATACATCCATACAAATATCTATCTATCATCCATCTGAATATCCATCCATCCATCCAAATATGCATCCATCATCCATCCTTCCATCCATCCAAATATCTATCCATCCATCTGAATATGCATCCATCCAAATATACATCCATACAAATATCTATCTATCCATCCATCCATCTAAATATCTATCCATCCAAATATCTATCATCCATCCATCCGTCCGTCCATCTGAATATGCATCCATCCAAATATACATCCATACAAATATCTATCTATCCATCCATCCATCTAAATATCTATCCATCCAAATATCTATCATCCATCCATCCATCTAAATATCTATCCATCCAAATATCTATCATCCATCCATCCGTCCGTCCATCTGAATATGCATCCATCCATACATCCATCCAAATATCGATCCATCCTTCCGAATATCTATCCATCCATCCAAATATTTATCCATCCATCCATACATCCATCCGAATATCCATCCATCCATCCAAATATTTATCCATCCATCCGAATATGCATCCATCCATCCATCCAAATATCTATCCATCCATCCATCCATCCATCCATCCATCCAAATATCTATCCATCCATCCATCCAAATATGCATCCATCCATACATCCATCCAAATACCCATCCATACATCCATCCAAATATCTATCCATCCATCATCCATCCATCCAAATATCTATCCATCCATCCGAATATCTATCCATCCAAATATGCATCTATCCTTCCATCCATCCGAATATCCATCTATCCATCCGAATATCCATCCATCCATCTGTCCGTCCATCCCTCCTGTCTGTCCGTCCATCCATGCATCCATCCGACGTTCTGTCTGTCTGTCTCTGTCTGTCTATCCATCCATCCATCTGTTAATTATGGCTGTGACTTTCATCTTTTCAGGAAGAATACAGCTGTGAGTCTGAAAATCACGTATCTTTCCCAAGGACGATACACTCCCGCTAAACAAAGAATGACGGCCCGCCTTTGGCCAACAGATCTCACGCTCGAAAGATATAAAACCTCACCAAGGTATGTCTGCAAGTTACCCAATAAAACACCTACACGTCCCCCCAGATAGACTCTTGAAAATAGAGTTTACTAAGAACAAAAGCGTCAAACCTGCCAAGCTCAAAATTAATAACCTGGCTCTTGGAAAACAAACTCTTACTGCATTTAGGTAAAACTGAACTAACTTATATATCAAGGTAGGGGACTTTGTATTATCAAATAGAACCACTGTTAATTATCTTGGATGTGTTCTTGACAATGATTTAAGTGGTGCAAGTATGGCTATGAAAATTTTAGGGAAGGTCAATGCTAGGACAAAATTTCTTGCAAGATGTGGTAGTTTTTTGGATAAGCAAAATTTAAAATTACTTGCATCATGTCTAGTGCAATGCCATTTTGAGTATGCTTGCATTTCTTGGATGTCTGATTTGTCTCGTGCATGGCTGGACAAGTTACAGAAATCTCAAAATAAATTGATACGGTTGGTTTTAGGTTTTAGTAGTTTTACACATATTGATGTTTCCCATTTTAGACATGTTAAGTGGTTACCTATAGAAAGCAGTACACTAAAGTTGTACACTTTAAATTAAAGATGGTACACAAGATAATTAATAAAAGAGCTCCTACATAATTTAATATGTATTTTTCTAGGTATGTGAGAAACATTGTTATAATACTAGGCAGAGTCTAATGGATATCACATTATGTCGTTTTAAAACAATGTACGGTCGCAGGTCTTTCGAATACTCAGGGGCCCAAGAGTGGAATAAGTTGCCTCTAGATGTAAAGAGTATGTCAAATATGGTTGGATTTAGTATGGAAGTTAAAAATTGGCTATTAAATTTGTATTAGTGTTTTTGGGTGGATGATTAATTGTGATATACATTTTGGAAACGTGTGTTTGTAATGTTGTGTTGTAATCATAATAGTATGCAATGCCTTTATAACCTGTCACCAGGAGTGAAGTTGTGCTTTACAGCAAGGACCACAATGGAAACAAGTTTTGTTTAAACTTTATTGTGCTATCCTTGACAAATGAGTGTATTTTCACTATTATGTTGTCTAATAACATTGGGGTTCGGGGGGTTCGAACAAACATAAATTTTTTGTAATAAACAAAGACTGTTTTTTTGTAATAAACAAGTGTTCTTTTAAGTAATGACAGCCAATAATTTGAATCCGGACCTCTGTATTTTTCCGATGTGTAGGCTATATAATAAATGTTGTGAAATAATTGCCTAATATAGTATTAACACTACTTTAATGCAGCAAAGATACTGCACAGCACCAAGATCTTCTCATCTGAGCTGCCTGCGGTCTGTCAACGCTCGCTCGTCAACGTCAGCGCGACGCTTCAGCAAACGGTCATAAAGTGCGAGATAAGATGCAAGTAGCTAAACTAAACATTTCATATTTGGCAGCTGTTTTAGGATTGAAATGTTAAACTACCGACAAAAATAATCAGGCAAACTAATAAACGTTTGTCTAATTTCGCCATTTTGAATTGAAAATAGGCCTATATAATTTACGTGATTCATGTAATGTAATAATTAGCAACTGTCAATGTGAGAGGACAAGAAACATTAACGAAGCTTTCTTCATATAAGGCATAAGATGATTAATAATGAATGTGTACATATTGTGAATAAATTTAAAAAAAAAAATATTTAAATAGCATTCGTAGCCTTCAGTAAATTAACTTGTCTTAGAAAGTGATTAATAAAAAATATTCTAAATATAAATTGACCCTATGTTTACTTTATTGACTGCTTTAGGAGGGGAAGAGACAGGGCAAGATAAGGAGAATGAGAGAAAAAGAAAGAGTGATGGAGATGAGGAGAGAGCAGGAATTGACAAATAATCTACTGCCCACTGACTTGGTTTTAAAGCTATTTCTCATTCATTTTTTGGCCTTCAAACGTCTTAAAATGTACATATGTAGATCAGAGAAATCTAAATTTTCTGACTAGCACCCCTGACTAGCTAGTGTGTGTGTGTGCGCGCTTTATTAATAAATAAAGCACCTTTGTTTGCTGACTAATTAGTGATCATACAAATGTTAATTGAGTGACTTTCTTCAAAACTTCAAGTTCACAACATGAAACAAAATATGCATAAATACACTAATATACACTCCACACAGTGTGTGTTTGGACTGAAAAAGGTGGTACATGATCTTGGTTAGCACTTTGACAACATTGTATTAAATAAGCATGCTTTCTGATGCACAGAAAATAGCCTGTTAAGAAACCAGCAGACAAGATAATCCAGCACAAATTACTGCATAAAAAGTAACTAAAATGAAGTATTTGAACCTCATAATTAAATACAAAATGGAAATGGGACTGAAAAAGGTCGACTTTTTGAAAAAAAAAAACCCCCCTTCTACTAGGCTGGCTACGGGCCTGCTTACTGACCCCCAACACTTTTGCAAAAGACAAAAATGCTGATAATTGTTGAATACTTGTTGAGAACAGCCACCGTCATAGTTAAATTAGTAGCATCACTAGGGTTAGTTAGTGACTGACCATCACTGCCGGCCACAGAGAGATAAGAAGAGCGAGACAGCAGAGGCCAGCACTATAACCTTGCCAGAAAGAGTGTTAGGCCTCTAAAAATATCCCTGATTACTGGTGCAGCCCTGCAGCTCCAGAGACCCAATGAAAGTATTGATGAGTGAATCCCAGCCTAAGAGAACATGGAAACAACCGCTGGCCAGCGGCCATAGTAAACCTATTGATCCAGAGCCCGGCCTATCTCTCTATGACAGCCTATTCCCACCTCACACACATTACTGTATCGGCTGCTCATGTGTGTGTGTGTGTGTGTGTGTGAGAGAGAGCTCTCTTTCTCCACCCGTCCTCTTCCTACGAGAGTGTTTGAATGTTTTGTGGCCTGGTTTTACAGCCTGGTATCAATCAGTACTCAGCTGTGTTTATTGTACTGTGTGCTGCATACTGTGCTGTATTACGCCTTCATTTATTTTAAATTGAATATGAAGTATACAGTATGCACTATGCTGTCCAGTTGTCATTCTGAATATAATTATGGCTTTAATGGTTAGTTTTAAATGTCATAATTGCGTACTGTTGCCTGTAGATTTATATGAAAGTATATGAAACAGTATGCAATTTTCAACAGTAAAATAGCAATTCGTTTTATAAATATTAATATTAAAATATTTTTATATTTAATGTTGAATATATATATATATTTATAAAGCTCTGATTACAATATGTATGTATAGCAATGAAGCAATCAGAGCTTTATATTAATACTAAAATATTTGTATTTTTTTGTATTTTATATTTTTAAAAGTGTTCAAAAGTTTGAGGTCAGTATGATTTTTTAAATGTTTTTTTAAGAAACCAGTGACATTTCCCAACAAGTATTCAGTGATTATAAGCATTTTTCTCTATATAGTAAAGTGTAATTTATTCCTGTGATCAAAGCTGAATTTATCATCATTACTCCAGTCTTCAGTGTCACATGACCCTTCAGAAATCATTCTAATATGATTTATGATTATTATCAATGATTGTGAATCTATGATACTGTATTTTCTCAGGATTTTTTTTTATAAATAGAATCTTTTGTAACATTATAAATGACTTTATTTTTTCCATAAATTTAATGCATCCTTTCTGAATAAAAGTATCAGTTTCTTTCAAGTCAAACATTTAGTGCATACAGTGGGGAGAACAAGTATTTGATACACTGGCGATTTTGCAGGTTTGCCCACTTACAAAGCATGTAGAAGTCTGTAATTTTTATCATAGGTACACTTCAACTGTGAGTGACGGAATCTAAAAATCCAGAAAATCACATTGTATGATTTTTAAGTAATTAATTTGCATTTTATTGCATGACATAAGTATTTGATACATCCGAATAGCAGAACTTAATATTTGGTACAGAAACCTTTGTTTGCAATTACAGAGATCATACGTTTCCTGTAGTTCTTGACCAGGTTTGCACACACTGCAGCAGGGATTTTGGCCCACTCCTCCATACAGACCTTCTCCAGATCCTTCAGGTTTCGGGGCTGTCGCTGGGCAATACGGACTTTCAGCTCCCTCCAAAGATTTTCTATTGGGTTCAGGTCTGGAGACTGGCTAGGCCACGCCAGGACCTTGAGATGCTTCTTACGGAGCCACTCCTTAGTTGCCCTGGCTGTGTGTTTCGGGTCGTTGTCATGCTGGAAGACCCAGCCACGACCCATCTTCAGTGCTCTTACTGAGGGAAGGAGGTTGTTGGCCAAGATCTCGTGATACATGGCCCCATCCATCCTCCCCTCAATACGGTGCAGTCGTCCTGTCCCCTTTGCAGAAAAGCATCCCCAAAGAATGATGTTTCCACCTCCATGCTTCACGGTTGGGATGGTGTTCTTGGGGTTGTACTCATCCTTCTTCTTCCTCCAAACACGGCGAGTGGAGTTTAGACCAAAAAGCTCTATTTTTGTCTCCTCAGACCACATGACCTTCTCCCATTCCTCCTCTGGATCATCCAGATGGTCATTGGCAAACTTCAGACGGGCCTGGACATGCGCTGGCTTGAGCAGGGGGACCTTGCGTGCGCTGCAGGATTTTAATCCATGACGGCGTAGTGTGTTACTAATGGTTTTCTTTGAGACTGTGGTCCCAGCTCTCTTCAGGTCATTGACCAGGTCCTGCCGTGTAGTTCTGGGCTGATCCCTCACCTTCCTCATGATCATTGATGCCCCACGAGGTGAGATCTTGCATGGTGCCCCAGACCGAGGGAGATTGACCGTCATCTTGAACTTCTTCCATTTTCTAATAATTGCGCCAACAGTTGTTGCCTTCTCACCAAGCTGCTTGCCTATTGTCCTGTAGCCCATCCCAGCCTTGTGCAGGTCTACAATTTTATCCCTGATGTCCTTACACAGCTCTCTGGTCTTGGCCATTGTGGAGAGGTTGGAGTCTGTTTGATTGAGTGTGTGGACAGGTGTCTTTTATACAGGTAACGAGTTCAAACAGGTGCAGTTAATACAGGTAATGAGTGGAGAACAGGAGGGCTTCTTAAAGAAAAACTAACAGGTCTGTGAGAGCCGGAATTCTTACTGGTTGGTAGGTGATCAAATACTTATGTCATGCAATAAAATGCAAATTAATTATTTAAAAATCATACAATGTGATTTTCTGGATTTTTGTTTTAGATTCTGTCTCTCACAGTTGAAGTGTACCTATGATAATTACAGACTTCTACATGCTTTGTAAGTAGGAAAACCTGCAAAATCGGCAGTGTATCAAATACTTGTTCTCCCCACTGTATATTAAATATTTTTTGGAAGGAGTTCATTCAAGTGAACTGATTCACTAAAATGATTCGGACCATCCAGTGCTTCATATCAGAGAGTGGAGGTTTGATGTGAGCGTTTGATTATCGCCTACATCATTCCCAGTATGCTTTACAACGATGAGAGAGAGAAATAGACACACTGTCCTTGAAACACTGGAACAACATGCCCAGTAAAAACTATACAAGAACATGAACTCTCCTGATTTATTACACCTCAAAAATTACCGTTCAAATGACTTCAGACTCCCAAAGTTATGGATCGATCAGCACGTGATCTGTGATCAACAGCCAGAGAAATGCCACACGGAGCAGAAGGGATTATGGGTCCTGCGGTCATGATGCTCTACAGCTGACTGAGGCATGATGGGAAAGAATAACACCCACACACACACGCACAAACACACACATCTGAGCAGTATTGATTATCTCCCAGGCTGTTTTACTCACTCACACACAAACACACTCACACAGACACACATACTCATTCACACACACTCACTCACACACACACACACACTCACTCACACAGACACACACTCACTCACACACACACACTCTCACACACTCACTCACAGTCACAATCACACACACACTCACTCACATACATACACACACACATATACTCACACACTCACACATACACTCACTCATACACACACACTCACTCACACGTACACACACACACTCAGTCACACGTACACTCACACATACACTCGCTCACACATATACTCACTCACTCACGCATACACTCACTCACTCACACACCCTCACACACACACACACGCTCACATATACACTCACACACACTCATACACTCACACACACTCACTTAAAAACTGTTACATTTACACAGATTACTCAAGTATTTATAACAACGTAGAAAAACGCATGATGGTGGCATCAATCAGAAGGACCCGAAGGGAACATAAATATTGCAGTAAATGTGATTATATTAAACCTGTTAATGTTTCTATCTCCTTTATTTTATGTTATTATTGGGCCTCTTCTTTCTTTCTGCTGCTTGGCCTTGTGGGTAATATTATTTTATATGTGATCTGATGAGCTGCAGGTGCCTCGTTCTCTGCTGATAGACCTTTATTTCAAGTAATGAATCTTTTTTTATGGTTGTAGTTTTATATTTAGTTAATGTTTGACTCAGATGATCGTGTGTCAGTTTCCTCAGTGTGATTCGTCTGATGTTTTTCAGCGGCTCACACTCATCTCATGACTCACCTTTCCCGCCTCCCTCGGCCAGACAGAAATTACCCTGAAACTGATTCTACGATCAATAACAACATACCCACCAATCAAGCGGGCCGACCCGGGGCTAAGGACCAATCAGCAGCTCAACACACCTCCTGTTTCAAGTGTTCTGAGGGAACGGAAACAACACAATTTACAGGTGAGAACAGAGACTTTATACAGCCATAAACAACCAGGCACAACATGTGTGTGTGTGAGAGAGAGTGTGTGTGCGTGTGTGTGTATATTCACTGATAATATGAAATTTTGTAACATCATGAAAACAAATATTGTAAACTATACATTAAAATACAGTATTCGTCTATGACATAAAAACATTATACACACACACTCACGCGTGCTCACACACACACACAGAAACTAGAGAATGACTGTTGACGCAGTGATGCTTAGCTGATGTGTGTTCTTCTTATTTTGGTGTCATTTACAGAAATGACGTGAGAACGAGGCACGAGTGACAAACACAAGAACCCACTGTCAGAAATGAAAGTGGACGTCTCTAACTGACCATGTGCAAAAGGTCACGCCTGTTCCCGTGGAGACGGGCCTTTAGAATGCAGCTGTCAATCATAGCTGTTGCCACGGGAGACGTGAGAGCGAAACATCTAGAAAAACAGAAGAAAGACACACTAGAGTGAGTCCTGTTTGAATGGGCTTATATAATCACTATAATACACAAAAAATTATATAAATTAATATCAACATAAAAATGAATTGCACCTCATGAAAACGCTTTAGTATGAAGCACGTTTCTGAATCTGCAGCAACAGAGTCTCTGTTTGACTTTGTCTCAGTTTTGTCCTGTAAAGAATAACGAGTTTGCTTTATCAGAGGTCTGATGGTCTCTCCGCAGCCGGACCTCATTTTCCCCGTAAGTGAATTCCCTTATTAGTGGCCGATCTCAGGAAATATGATTTGCTCTCTTGAACACGCCGCAATATTTCAGGCCGGTTCGGGCAGGTTTCTGTCAGACGGCGAAACTTGGCGACAGTTTCCCGTAAAATATGTCCCTATTCAGCGCGCACCCCAACGCAACCCCAAACAAGCCTGGCGCGCGCGGAGCAGCGAGGGGTTAATGAAACGCTGCTCCTTCTTTAATTGAAAAGAGAGAGCGAGGCGGCCGCGGTCGTGTTATTGCCGCTAATAAGTGGGCTCTGCGAGATGAACGGTTCACCTGCGTGGAGGTTAATGAAGATCTGCACGTGCTGCGCTCGCTCTGGACACAAGGGTTAACCGCTTCCCCCCCTAACTCTGCCCTGCACCCCCGCTCGTTCATCTCGGGAAGGACAGGACAGGACAAGATAAAGATGGACGTGGACTCCGGGTGACCACAAACCTTATGCTGTAGGTGCGCGTCTATAATGTCCCATATTATTGTGCTCGCATGGTGGTCAAAAATGGCACAAAATGTCATCTCAGCACTTTTGATGAATGGCTATGCTATTTTGTCATTTCATCTGAATAATCAACATTTGTGAGATTTAGTCAGTTGAAACAGGTTAATTGATCTGCGTGAGTGTGAGAGAGAGTGTGTGTGTGTGTGTGTGTGTGTGTGTGTGTGTGTGTGTGTGTGTGTAAGTGTGTGTGTAAGTGTGTTGATCTAATTTTGTGTCTCTTGAAAATAGTGATCTATGACCATGTAATATGTTGAATATCACATTTTTTGTTTTTAGATTTGTGGAGTAAAAGTTGTTTTTATTTTGAAGTAAAAAGACATATTCGCTTTCATTGAAACCTATAGGTTAGTTGAGTGAAATCATTAAATTTACATTCATAGTGTTGCTATTGTGACATATCTTCAATTTAAATATGTAAAAATTTGGCTATATGAGTCACAGAATTATTTTAACTTTCAGATGAATCTCTTTTACTGCGATTCTGCTTTGTCTGACATTGGTTATTCAATTAGTCAACTAAATTGTCAAAATTCAATTTTAAATAGTCATAAATATAATATACTAAATGAACTATTCTGTTTAAAAATATTTAAATCTTATATATTATTTAAGAGGTCTTCTTACCCCAGGTGGGGGTCAACTTACCCCAGTAGTGAATTACCCCTCTTTGAATAATTTTACATTTTGTTCTATAACAGCTAAATTAGCAAAAGTTTCTATTTATTTCCTATAATAACACACTAGGTGATGCGTCATCATCCTGCACATGCTAAACTTATATCTAAATATATGTAGTTTAAAAGTAAATCTGCACTGTTCAGATCAGACAGTGCATTATATAGGAGATAGGGAACGATCAGACAGTGCACTATATAGGGGATAGAGAACGATCAGACAGTGCATTATATAGGAGATAGGGAACGATCAGACAGTGCACTATATAGGGGATAGGGAACCGATCAGACAGTGAACTATATAGGGGATAGGGAAACGATCAGACAGTGCACTATATAGGGGATAGGGAACGATCAGACAGTGCATTATATAGGGGATAGGGAACGATCAGACAGTGAACTATATAGGGGATAGGGAACGATCAGACAGTGCACTATATAAGGGATAGGTAAACGATCAGACAGTGCACTATATAGGGGATAGGGAACGATCAGACAGTGCATTATATAGGGGATAGGGAACGATCAGACAGTGAACTATATAGGGGATAGGGAACGATCAGACAGTGCACTATATAGGGGATAGAGAACGATCAGACAGTGCATTATATAGGAGATAGGGAACGATCAGACAGT
The DNA here is from genome assembly GCA_039654105.1 of Coreius guichenoti. Taxonomy (NCBI): domain Eukaryota; kingdom Metazoa; phylum Chordata; class Actinopteri; order Cypriniformes; family Gobionidae; genus Coreius; species Coreius guichenoti. The sequence goes on from CM077183.1 coordinate 1,562,039, forward strand.
GCATTATATAGGGGATAGGGAACGATCAGACAGTGAACTATATAGGGGATAGGGAACGATCAGACAGTGCACTATATAGGGGATAGGGAACGATCAGACAGTGCATTATATAGGGGATAGGGAACGATCAGACAGTGAACTATATAGGGGATAGGGAACGATCAGACAGTGCACTATATAGGGGATAGGGAACGATCAGACAGTGCATTATATAGGGGATAGGGAACGATCAGACAGTGAACTATATAGGGGATAGGGAACGATCAGACAGTGCACTATATAGGGGATAGGTAAACGATCAGACAGTGAACTATATAGGGGATAGGGAACAATCAGACAGTGCACTATATAGGGGATAGGGAACGATCAGACAGTGCATTATATAGGGGATAGGGAACGATCAGACAGTGCATTATATAGGGGATAGGGAACGATCAGACAGTGCACTATATAGGAGATAGGGAACGATCAGACAGTGCACTATATAGGGGATAGGGAACGATCAGACAGTGCATTATATAGGGGATAGGGAACGATCAGACAGTGCACTATATAGGGGATAGGGAACGATCAGACAGTGCATTATATAGGGGATAGGGAACGATCAGACAGTGCACTATATAGGGGATAGGGAACGATCAGACAGTGAACTATATAGGGGATAGGGAAACGATCAGACAGTGCACTATATAGGGGATAGGGAACGATCGGACAGTGCACTATATAGGGGATAGGGAACGATCAGACAGTGCATTATATAGGGGATAGGGAACGATCAGACAGTGCACTATATAGGGGATAGGGAAACGATCAGACAGTGCACTATATAGGGGATAGGGAACGATCAGACAGTGCATTATATAGGGGATAGGGAACGATCAGACAGTGCACTATATAGGGGATAGGGAACGATCAGACAGTGCACTATATAGGGGATAGGGAACGATCAGACAGTGCACTATATAGGGGATAGAGAACGATCAGACAGTGCATTATATAGGAGATAGGGAACGATCAGACAGTGCACTATATAGGGGATAGGGAACGATCAGACAGTGCATTATATAGGGGATAGGGAACGATCAGACAGTGCACTATATAGGGGATAGGTAAACGATCAGACAGTGCACTATATAGGGGATAGGGAACGATCAGACAGTGAACTATATAGGGGATAGGGAACGATCAGACAATGCACTATATAGGGGATAGGGAACGATCAGACAGTGCATTATATAGGGGATAGGGAACGATCAGACAGTGCATTATATAGGGGATAGGGAACGATCAGACAGTGCACTATATAGGGGATAGGGAACGATCAGACAGTGCACTATATAGGGGATAGGGAACGATCAGACAGTGCATTATATAGGGGATAGGGAAACGATCAGACAGTGCACTATATAGGGGATAGGGAACGATCGGACAGTGCACTATATAGGGGATAGGGAACGATCAGACAGTGCATTATATAGGGGATAGGGAACGATCAGACAGTGCACTATATAGGGGATAGAGAACGATCAGACAGTGCATTATATAGGAGATAGGGAACGATCAGACAGTGCACTATATAGGGGATAGAGAACGATCAGACAGTGCATTATATAGGAGATAGGGAACGATCAGACAGTGCACTATATAGGGGATAGGGAACCGATCAGACAGTGCACTATATAGGGGATAGGGAACGATCAGACAGTGCATTATATAGGGGATAGGGAACGATCAGACAGTGCACTATATAGGGGATAGGTAAACGATCAGACAGTGCACTATATAGGGGATAGGGAACGATCAGACAGTGAACTATATAGGGGATAGGGAACGATCAGACAATGCACTATATAGGGGATAGGGAACGATCAGACAGTGCATTATATAGGGGATAGGGAACGATCAGACAGTGCATTATATAGGGGATAGGGAACGATCAGACAGTGCACTATATAGGGGATAGGGAACGATCAGACAGTGCACTATATAGGGGATAGGGAACGATCAGACAGTACACTATATAGGGGATAGGGAACGATCAGACAGTGAACTATATAGGGGATAGGGAACGATCAGACAGTGCACTATATAGGGGATAGGTAAACGATCAGACAGTGAACTATATAGGGGATAGGGAACGATCAGACAGTGCACTATATAGGGGATAGGGAACGATCAGACAGTGCATTATATAGGGGATAGGGAACGATCAGACAGTGCATTATATAGGGGATAGGGAACGATCAGACAGTGCACTATATAGGGGATAGGGAACGATCAGACAGTGAACTATATAGGGGATAGGGAAACGATCAGACAGTGCACTATATAGGGGATAGGGAACGATCAGACAGTTCATTATATAGGGGATAGGGAACGATCAGACAGTGAACTATATAGGGGATAGGGAACGATCAGACAGTGCACTATATAGGGGATAGGGAAACGATCAGACAGTGAACTATATAGGGGATAGGGAACGATCAGACAGTGCACTATATAGGGGATAGGGAACGATCAGACAGTGCACTATATAGGGGATAGGGAACGATCAGACAGTGCATTATATAGGGGATAGGGAACGATCAGACAGACCACTATATAGGGGATAGGGAACGATCAGACAGTGCATTATATAGGGGATAGGGAACGATCAGACATTGCACTATATAGGGGATAGGGAACGATCAGACAGTGCAGTATATAGGGGATAGGGAACGATCAGACAGTGCACTATATAGGGGATAGGGAATGATCAGACAGTGCACTATATAGGGAATAGGGAACGATCAGACAGTGCATTATATAGGGGATAGGGAACGATCAGACAGTGCACTATATAGGGGATAGGGAACAATCAGACAGTGCACTATATAGGGGATAGGGAACAATCAGACAGTGTAAATATGCTTTCCATTGGGGCGAATTAAGTCTGGTTTCGCCTTAGTGTCAAGTGAACCGCCGCAGCAGATCATATGATCGAGTCGGTGCATAAAACATATCGCACCTGTTTGAATTCTGCACAGAATGCTGTATTTTAAAGCGATATGGAGGAGATTAGGAGGAGAAACGGCTAGAGATCAGGAGGAAACTGCGGCTTTACCGAGCTCAATGGCTCTGGCCGAGCTGTGATATAAACTAAATGCTATTGGCTATTTTAAAAAAAGTTGTTCGGTATGTCAATCAAATGAACTGATGTATGAATAGCTTATATTATGAGTTTCTTATATTTTTGCTTCAGTTCAGTTTATAGTGACAGCCAAAAAAACACGTTTATTAATTAATTGCATTGGAATCGTCTGAAATGGAGCTTGTTTGGACGATTATGACACTCCCATTTAGTTTTACTCATCTTAAACTTTGATTTGATGGTGAGGGGGGAGGGGGGGGTACTAATATCACACCATCCCATCTACTGGCATCATTTATTCATGGCCAGAAATGCACTGGAGACATTAGTAATTACGATCGCAGGCCGCGCTTTATTTTCTGGTGGATAAAACCACTCCAGAGGAGGAAACACTTCCTCATTAGCCGCTCGCTCTATTTCCTCCGGTGGATTCCGCACACAATCATTTATTCATGCAGAAACCCCCATCATCTCCTCATCAGCGCGTCCCAAAAGCTGCGGGCTGCAGGACACACACCTTAAAACACTTCAGGGGAAGCGCAGAGGTGATGAAGATGATGAGGAGGTGACAGAGAGATGGAGGGTGTGAAAACCACTCAGATGGACACGAGGGAAGCCCGGCACCTCAGTGACACTATTGAAATGATAATGGAGAGGAGAATGGAGTTTATGAACTGGCCTGAGACTGTTGTGTTCGTCGTCACCTGAAATAAGCATCATTGTCTTTATTTGCTACTGTCTTTCTCCCATAGACCGCCAAGGTCCTCCAGAAGAAGGTCTCCGAAAGTTGAATCTGTGAAATTTACATTATTTAAGCAGACACAAGGCTTACAAATGAAGAACAGCACCAGCAATAATTGCTACATTTTCTGTGTGCAACTTCTACATGTTTTCCATACATTTTCCATACCGGTGTTCGTACTGTTAGGGAGAATACTGTGCCATTATTTCAGTGTGGCAGAACTTTATGACCATCACAAGCTCCAACCTGGTCTGGACTTTGTCAACTTTACAGTATAATGTGTTTATTTCTTAATTGATTTATTTTGTGAGATTGCATGAAGGATGTGGATTATCTTTTGTTATTATTTTCTTTTCTTTTCTTTATTATTATTATTATTATTATTATAGTTTCTATTATGTGTTGCAATATATTTGTTCGTTTATTTATTCTTTGAGTGCATGTAGGATGTGGATAATGTTATTTTATTTGTTATTATTATTATCATAGTTTATATTATGTGTTGTTATTTATTTATTCTGTGAGATTGCATGAATGATGTGGATTATCTTTTGTTATTAATATTATGTGTTGCAGTTTGTTTATTTATTTATTTATTCTGTTAGACTGCATGTAAGATGTGGATTATTTTTTTTAATTTATTATTATTATTATTATTATTATTATAGTTTACATTATGTGAAGTTATTTATTTATTCTGTTAGACTGCATGTAAGATGTGGATTATTTTTATTATTTTATATTCTTCATTATTATTATTTTTTATATTATAGTTTATATTATGCATTATTTATTTATTCTGTGAGACTGCATGTAAGATGTGGATTATTTTTTTGTTATTTTATATTTTTATTGTTGTTATTATTATAGTTTATATTATGTGTTATTTATTTATTTTGTGAGACTGTGTGTAAAATGTGGATTATTTTTTGTTATTTTATATTCTTTATTATTATTATTATTATTATTTTTCTATTATTATGGTTTATATTATGTGTTATTTATTTATTCTGTGACACTGCATGTAAGATGTGGATTATTTATTATTTTATTTTGTATTATTATTATTATAGTTTATATTATGTGTTGTTGTTTATTTATTTATTGTGAGCCTGCATGTTGTTACAAACAGGCAGACACGGAGAACTGGTACAGAGTCTTGGAGCGGCGAAGGTCGGCTGTCATCCTGCGTGTGCGAAGAGCACGTTGAAGTCGATGATGTGCAGAGTCCCAGATCCTCTCACTCTCCCGGAACCAGTAGTCGACCGCTGGTACGTCCGATGGTTCTCCCAACCAGGGGAACAGAGGGGGTTGGTAGCCGAGTACGCACTGGAAAGGAGTGAGTCCGGTGGAAGGTTGGCGCAGGGAGTTTTGCGCGTACTCGGCCCAACCCAGGAACTGGTTCCAGGAGTCCTGATGGCCATGACAGAAGGTACGAAGGAAGCGGCCGATCTCCTGGATCTTCCGCTCCGTCTGCCCGTTCGACTGAGGATGGTATCCAGAGGAGAGGCTGACGGTTACACCTAGGAGGGTGAAGAAGGCCTTCCACACCCTGGAGACAAACTGGGGCCCTCTGTCCGACACGATGTCTTCGGGGATGCCGTAGTAACGGAAGATGTGGTTAAACATTAACTCAGCAGTGTCCATAACAGTGGGTAATCCCTTTAAGGGAAGCAGACGGCAGGACTTAGAGAATCTATCGATTACAACGAAGATGCAGGTACAGTCATCGGAGACAGGGAGGTCGGTGATGAAGTCCACTCCTAGGTGTGACCAGGGTCGGTTAGGAATGGGCAGAGGATGGAGTTTACCGGAGGGGAGATGACGGGGGCTCTTGGAGATCGCGCATTCCTTACATCCCTGCACATACCTTCTGACATCGGATGCCATGCGTGGCCACCAGAAGCGCTGTTTAAGCAGTGAGAGGGTTTCATTGACCCCGGGGTGGCCAGTGCCCAGAGACGTGTGGGAGGAGTGAATGAGAGGAGTGTGCGGGTGACATACTGCAAGCCTGGTGGGCAACCTGGCGGGGGGTTGGTGGAGACATTGGAGGAGGGCAGAGTCTCCTCAGACCAGACAATGGGGTTGACAAATAACTCACCAGGCAGGATGGGCTCGGATTCCTCAGTCTTCTCCTTGGGACTGTGGATGCGGGATAGGGCATCCGCCTTGACATTCTTGGGCCCAGGTCGATAGGAAATCTTGAAGTTAAACCGGGTGAAGAATAATGCCCATCGTGCCTGGCGGGGATTCAGTCGCTTGGCGTCTCTGAGATATTCCAGGTTCTTATGGTCTGTCAAGACGAGGAAGGGGTGTTGAGCACCCTCCAACCAGTGCCTCCACTCCTCGAGGTCCAGCTTGATGGCTAGGAGTTCCCTGTTGCCGATGTCATAGTTTACCCCCGCCGGGTTGAGCTTGCGAGAGAAGAAGGCACATGGGTGGAGTCTACTGGAGTTCCCCTGCTGTTGGGACAAGACCGCTCCCACTCCGGTGGTCAATGCCACTGCGGTCGATGGAATATCCAAGGAACTGCACTTAGGGCTGGTGGAACGAATACTTTTCGGCTTTCAGGAACAGGTGGAAGGTCCTCAGGCATTGCAGGACCTCCGCAACGTGGTGGCGATGTTCGGCCATGCTCCGGGAGTAAATGAGGATGTCATCGATATAGACCAGCACGAACTTATGGAGAAACTCCCGGAGCACCTCATGGATGAAATCCTGGAATACGGAGGGGGCGTTGGCCAATCCATACGACATAACAAGATATTCATAGTGGCCAGTAGGGGTCACAAAGGCGGTCTTCCACTCGTCCCCCTCACGTATCCGGATGAGGTTGTACGCGCTGCGGAGGTCCAACTTGGTGAACACAGTGGCACCACGGAGATGTTCCAGTGCAGCCGGGACGAGAGGAAGAGGATAACGGAATTTAACTGTAATTTTGTTGAGGCCACGATAGTCTATGCAGGGCCTCAAGCCTCCGTCCTTCTTTGCCACGAAGAAGAAGCTCGAGGCAGCAGGGGAAGTAGACGGGCGGATGTAACCTTGCTCCAGTGCCTCTTTGATGTATTCCTCCATGGCCTTCTCCTCCGGAAGTGACAGGGGGTAAATCTTCCCACGGGGCACTGACTCACCCGGCAGCAGATCGATGGCGCAGTCCCATGGCCGGTGTGGAGGCAGCTTGGAGGCTCGTTTGGGGCAGAAGACGTCGCTGAAGGGGGCGTAACAAGGAGGGACGTCCAACGAACGTTTCTCTACTGGACTCTCGATGGACGTGGCGCAGACAGGCAGGTCTTGAGAACACGGAGGAGGGAGGACTGGAAGTGCAGAGAAACAGTTCAGAAGCAGCTGTCGCCCCACTTCAGGACTTCTCCTGTTGTCCAAGAGATGACGGGATTGTGCTGCTCCAACCATGGGCGCCCTAAGATGATGTCAGCGGTGGATTCCTCCAGAACCAGAAATTGTTGATGTTCCACGTGAAGACCCACTTGAATTCGTATCGGAACCACGAAGGAGCAGACTCGTCGTCGACTGAGAGGTTTTCCCGTTATCGAGTGGATTTGGTAGATGGACGGGGTGGCTGTCGTCCGGAGCTTGAGCTGACGGCAGAGGGTGCCCGAGATGAAGTTGCCGGCTGACCCAGAGTCAAGGAGAGCGGTAACTGGAAGAGACACACCGGCAGCAGTAAGGTTTACAATCGTGGTGAGTGGTTGCATCTTATTAAGAGAAGGGATGATGGCACTCACCATTGAACAAGGTGGACGAATGGGGCATTCAGTGATGAAATGCCCAGGGGATCCACAGTACAAACACAGATTCTGGGTCAGCCGCCTCTGCCATGGATAAACGGGAATTCTCTACTTGCATGGGTTCGTGGGCTGGTTCTGGAGGGCTGACAGATTCTGGTCGGCGGAGGGATGGTGAAAACAACGTCTGGCCCTGGTGTTTTTCAATACACGACTGCATACGAGTGGCGAAGCGGATGGAAAGTTGGATGAAACGTTCTAGCCCGATGGTATCCTCGTATGCAGCGAGATGCAACCGCACCCGAGGATCCAAACCCTGTCGGTAGGTCTTCAACAGGGATTGTTCGTTCCATCCACTGGCAGCAGCGAGTGTTCTAAACTGGAGGGCATACTCATTAACAGACATTGATCCTTGTTTTAAATGGTAAAGTTGCTCACCAATCGCTGAATCCCAGGATAAAAAAAAAAGGAAAACTTCTTTGAAATGGGAGGTGAAACTGGAGAGAGATCGGGTGATCGGATTGCTCTGGGACCAGAGAGTTTCTGCCCAACGAAGCGCTTTGCCAGTTAACTGAGAGATAATGAAAGCTATCTTAGCGCGTCATCAGGGTACAGGTGCGGTTGCATCTCCAGGACCAGCGAGCATTGTAGGAGAAATCCGTTGCAATCCTCCGCCGAACCAGAGAAGGGCGCCGGTTTGGCCATGGGACTGGCGTATACCGGTGGCGAAGAAGCGGTGGTGTTGTTTCTGGAAGTGCTCGCTGGTGAAGGTGCAGGCGGGTTGGTGGTGAGAGCTCGACGGAGAATGTCAACGAGCTCTTGGAAGGGATCCGGGGTGCTCATCCTGGTGCTCTGCGGTGTGGTCCAGTCTTCTGTTACAAACAAGCAGACACGGAGAACAGGTGATGGTAAAATGACAGTTTATTGAGATACCAGTTCGTGAGCGGGGCAGGTGAGTGGATGGTGAGAGAGTCAGATGAATAATGAAGATGACTGGATAATACTATACTTCTTGGTTTCAGATGGCGTTGGAGATTGGAATGCTCAATCGAAGGAGACGCTGGAGACTGGAGACAAGACGAGGAGACACACTTGAAGACACGATGGAGAACAGGTAAGTATCGAAGGAGAGTCCTTGAGGTAAGCATAAGTGTGGCTACGCTTCCTCTGTACCAAGCGTGTGCAAACGAGACTGGACGGTGACTGAATGTGAGCGTGGTGCTTAAATGCTGGCAGTGATTGCAGTGATGATGGGATGCAGGTGCGCGTGATCAGTATTCAGGAGAGGGCGTGCGCTGTTTTTGTGATAGGGTGAAGCCTGGCGTGCTTGTAACACATGTAAGATGTGGATTATTTTTTTGTTATTTTATATTTTTTATTATTGTTGTTATTATAGTTTATATTATGTTTATTTATTTATTTATTTTGTGAGACTGTGTGTAAAATGTGGATTATTTTTTGTTATTTTATATTCTTTATTGTTATTATTGTTATTATTTGTATTATTATGGTTTATATTATGTGTTATTTATTTATTCTGTGACACTGCATGTAAGATGTGAATTATTTATTATTTTATTTTGTATTATTATTATTATAGTTTATATTATGTTTTATAGCATTATTTATTTATTTAGTTCTTTTCCTTCTGGTGTATTTTTGTGTTATGAATGTTCTGGCTGCGGTGCAATGAGTCCAAAGCGAGATTCCCTTAGCGGGACGGTAAACTCAATGCATGGCGAATGACTTGTGTTGAGGTTTGTACATCTCTCAGAGACTCGTCTCATTATCCACCTGCGTCTCTTGATCTGAGGACAGACAGTGATGTACAGCACACTATTAGAAGTGTTCGGGGGCTCTGGGCAGATCCTCAACACTATCCTGCAGCTCCTCAGAGACGACAGAGAAACTAACAGGTTTTTATCGGACATGCTGTGATATGACCTCATCTGGGATGAGCTTCTCAATTAAACATGAGTGGAAGTGTGAGATTCCCCCGGTGTCCGGCGATGGTTCGTGCCTGCGCTGTATTTGTATCTCGCTTATTCTTTCAGTTGTTTGTGCATTGGTGTTTGTAGGTTAACATTCACTAGATCAATGCATGAACTTTTCCAGAATAACAATAAGAATCAGCTCATCACATTTGAATTTCTTCTCTAGATCTCAACGTGAGAACTTTCCAGATCGGCACAGGCCATCAGCTCAACTAATGACAGTTTCCTGGACCAGCAGAGAGGATCCGTTGCTTTGGCTGACATCAGCAAGAAAACAGCAATCAGATAACTGGGGTCTGGAATGCTGGGTAATTTTTTTATTTGCAGTTTCAGCTCCCTGAACTCAACCTCTGAGTCTTCAGATCAAATCAAAGCCATATTTTTCTTAATACTCTTAAGGCCTGTTCACACCAAGAATGAAAACTATAACCATAAACTCCACACCATAACTAGGGATGCACCACTTTTTCCAATATTGCATTTGTAATTTGAAAAAAAAAAAAAAATTGGATAGGGAAATCAAAAGAATATGAATCATATTAGTTATTCCAGAATCGGTAACGGTACATCCCTAATCACAACTATAATAATAACGACACAGAGGACCGATATCATTGAAATCACTTTTTAGAGAGGCACCGATAGATATATATATATATATACAGTGAGGAGAAGTATTTGATACACTGCCAGTTTTGCAGGTTTGCCCACTTACAAAGCATGTAGAGGTCTGTAATTTTTATCATAGGAACACTTCAACTGTGAGTGACGGAATCTAAAACAAAAATCCAGAAAATCACATTGTATGATTTTTAAGTAATTAATTTGCATTTTATTGCATGACATAAGTATTTGATACATCAGAAAAGCAGAACTTAATATTTGGTACAGAAACCTTTGTTTGCAATTACAGAGATCATACGTTTCCTGTAGTTCTTGACCAGGTTTGCACACACTGCAGCAGGGATTTTGGCCCACTCCTCCATACAGACCTTCTCCAGATCCTTCAGGTTTCGGGGCTTTCGCTGGGCAATACGGACTTTCAGCTCCCTCCAAAGATTTTCTATTGGGTTCAGGTCTGGAGACTGGCTAGGCCACTCCAGGACCTTGAGATGCTTCTTACGGAGCCACTCCTTAGTTGCCCTGGCTGTGTTTTTCGGGTCGTTGTCAAGCTGGAAGACCCAGCCACGACCCATCTTCAATGCTCTTACTGAGGGAAGGAGGTTGTTGGCCAAGATCTCGCGATACATGGCCCCATCCATCCTCCCCTCAATACGGTGCAGTCGTCCTGTCCCCTTTGCAGAAAAGCATCCCCAAAGAATGATGTTTCCACCTCCATGCTTCACGGTTGGGATGGTGTTCTTGGGGTTGTACTCTTCCTTCTTCTTCCTCCAAACACGGCAAGTGGAGTTTAGACCAAAAAGCTCTGTTTTTGTCTCATCAGACCACATGACCTTCTCCCATTCCTCCTCTGGATCATCCAGATGGTCATTGGCAAACTTCAGACGGGCCTGGACATGCGCTGGCTTGAGCAGGGGGACCTTGCATGCGCTGCAGGATTTTAATCCATGACGGCGTAGTGTGTTACTAATGGTTTTCTTTGAGACTGTGGTCCCAACTCTCTTCAGGTCATTGACCAGGTCCTGCCGTGTAGTTCTGGGCTTATCCCTCACCTTCCTCATGATCATTGATGCCCCACGAGGTAAGATCTTGCATGGTGCCCCAGACCGAGGGAGATTGACCGTCATCTTGAACTTCTTCCATTTTCTAATAATTGCCCCAACAGTTGTTGCCTTCTCACCAAGCTGCTTGCCTATTGTCCTGTAGCCCATCCCAGCCTTGTGCAGGTCTACAGTTTTATCCCTGATGTCCTTACACAGCTCTCTGGTCTTGGCCATTGTGGAGAGGTTGGAGTCTGTTTGATTGAGTGTGTGGACAGGTGTCTTTTATACAGGTAACGAGTTCAAACAGGTGCAGTTAATACAGGTAATGAGTGGAGAACAGGAGGGCTTCTTAAAGAAAAACTAACAGGTCTGTGAGAGCCGGAATTCTTACTGGTTGGTAGGTGATCAAATACTTATGTCATGCAATAAAATGCAAATTAATTACAAACCCGATTTCAAAAAAGTTGGGACACTGTACAAATTGTGAATAAAAAAGGAATGCAATAATTTACAAATCTCATAAACTTATATTTTATTCACAATAGAATATAGATAACATATCAAATGTTGAAAGTGAGACATTCTGAAATGTCATGCCAAATATTGGCTCATTTTGGATTTCATGAGAGCTACACATTCCAAAAAAGTTGGGACAGGTAGCAATAAGAGACCAGAAAAGTTAAATGTACATATAAGGAACAGCTGGAGGACCAATTTGCAACTTATTAGGTCAATTGGCAACATGATTGGGTATAAAAAGAGCCTCTCAGAGTGGCAGTGTCTCTCAGAAGTCAAGATGGGCAGAGGATCACCAATTCCCCCAATGCTGCGGCGAAAAATAGTGGAGCAATATCAGAAAGGAGTTTCTCAGAGAAAAATTGCAAAGAGTTTGAAGTTATCATCATCTACAGTGCATAATATCATCCAAAGATTCAGAGAATCTGGAACAATCTCTGTGCGTAAGGGTCAAGGCCGGAAAACCATACTGGATGCCCGTGATCTTCGGGCCCTTAGACGGCACTGCATCACATACAGGAATGCTACTGTAATGGAAATCACAACATGGGCTCAGGAATACTTCTAGAAAACATTGTCGGTGAACACAATCCACCGTACCATTCGCCGTTGCCGGCTAAAACTCTATAGGTCAAAAAAGAAGCCATATCTAAACATGATCCAGAAGCGCAGGCGTTTTCTCTGGGCCAAGGCTCATTTCAAATGGACTGTGGCAAAGTGGAAAACTGTTCTGTGGTCAGACGAATCAAAATTTGAAGTTCTTTTTGGAAAACTGGGACGCCATGTCATCCGGACTAAAGAGGACAAGGACAACCCAACTTGTTATCAGCGCTCAGTTCAGAAGCCTGCATCTCTGATGGTATGGGGTTGCATGAGTGCGTGTGGCATGGGCAGCTTACACATCTGGAAAGGCACCATCAATGCTGAAAGGTATATCCAAGTTCTAGAACAACATATGCTCCCATCCAGACGTCGTCTCTTTCAGGGAAGACCTTGCATTTTCCAACATGACAATGCCAGACCACATACTGCATCAATTACAACATCATGGCTGCGTAGAAGAAGGATCCGGGTACTGAAATGGCCAGCCTGCAGTCCAGATCTTTCACCCATAGAAAACATTTGGCACATCATAAAGAGGAAGATGCGACAAAGAAGACCTAAGACAGTTGAGCAACTAGAAGCCTGTATTAGACAAGAATGGGACAACATTCCTATTCCTAAACTTGAGCAACTTGTCTCCTCAGTCCCCAGACGTTTGCAGACTGTTATAAAAAGAAGAGGGGATGCCACACAGTGGTAAACATGGCCTTGTCCCAACTTTTTTGAGATGTGTTGATGCCATGAAATTTAAAATCAACTTATTTTTCCCTTAAAATTATACATTTTCTCAGTTTAAACATTTGATATGTCATCTATGTTGTATTCTGAATAAAATATTGAAATTTGAAACTTCCACATCATTGCATTCTGTTTTTATTCACAATTTGTACAGTGTCCCAACTTTTTTGGAATCGGGTTTGTATTTAAAAATCATACAATGTGATTTTCTGGATTTTAGATTCCGTCTCTCACAGTTGAAGAGTACCTATGATAAAAATTACAGACTTCTACATGCTTTTTTAAGTAGGAAAACCTGCAAAATCGGCAGTGTATCAAATACTTGTTCTCCCCACTGTATATACACTCACCTAAAGGATTATTAGGAACACCATACTAATACTGTGTTTGACCCCCTTTCGCCTTCAGAACTGGCTTAATTCTATGTGGCATTGACTCAACAAGGTCTGAAAGCATTCTTTAGAAATGTTGGCCCATATTGATAGGATAGCATCTTGCAGTTGATGGAGATTTGTGGGATGCACATCCAGGGCACGAAGCTCCCGTTCCACCACATCCCAAAGATGCTCTATTGGGTTGAGATCTGGTGACTGTGGGGGCCATTTTAGTACAGTGAACTCATTGTCATGTTCAAGAAACCAATTTGAAATGATTCGAGCTTTGTGACATGGTGCATTATCCTGCTGGAAGTAGCCATCAGAGGATGGGTACATGGTGGTCATAAAGGGATGGACATGGTCAGAAACAATGCTCAGGTAGGCCGTGGCATTTAAACGATGCCCAATTGGCACTAAGGGGCCTAAAGTGTGCCAAGAAAACATCCCCCACACCATTACACCACCACCACCAGCCTGCACAGTTTCTTTCCCAATTTCTTTCCCATTCTGACATTCAGTTTGGAGTTCAGGAGATTGTCTCCTGAACTCACCTAAAGGATTATTAGGAACACCTGTTCAATTTCTCATTAATGCAATTATCTAATCAACCAATCACATGGCAGTTGCTTCAATGCATTTAGGGGTGTGGTCCTGGTCAAGACAATCTCCTGAACTCCAAACTGAATGTCAGAATGGGAAAGAAAGGTGATTTAAGCAATTTTGAGCGTGGCATGGTTGTTGGTGCCAGACGGGCCGGTCTGAGTATTTCACAATCTGCTCAGTTACTGGGATTTTCACGCACAACCATTTCTAGAGTTTACAAAGAATGGTGTGAAAAGGGAAAAACATCCAGTATGCGGCAGTCCTGTGGGCGAAAATGCCTTGTTGATGCTAGAGGTCAGAGGAGAATGGGCCGACTGATTCAAGCTGATAGAAGAGCAACTTTGACTGAAATAACCACTCGTTACAACCGAGGTATGCAGCAAAGCATTTGTGAAGCCACAACACGCACAACCTTGAGGCGGATGGGCTACAACAGCAGAAGACCCCACCGGGTACCACTCATCTCCACTACAAATAGGAAAAAGAGGCTACAATCTGCACGAGCTCACCAAAATTGGACAGTTGAAGACTGGAAAAATGTTGCCTGGTCTGATGAGTCTCCATTTCTGTTGAGACATTCAGATGGTAGAGTCAGAATTTGGCGTAAACAGAATGAGAACATGGATCCATCATGCCTTGTTACCACTGTGCAGGCTGGTGGTGGTGGTGTAATGGTGTGGGGGATGTTTTCTTGGCACACTTTAGGCCCCTTAGTGCCAATTGGGCATCGTTTAAATGCCACGGCCTACCTGAGCATTGTTTCTGACCATGTCCATCCCTTTATGACCACCATGTACCCATCCTCTGATGGCTACTTCCAGCAGGATAATGCACCATGTCACAAAGCTCGAATCATTTCAAATTGGTTTCTTGAACATGACAATGAGTTCACTGTACTAAAATGGCCCCCACAGTCACCAGATCTCAACCCAATAGAGCATCTTTGGGATGTGGTGGAACGGGAGCTTCGTGCCCTGGATGTGCATCCCACAAATCTCCATCAACTGCAAGATGCTATCCTATCAATATGGGCCAACATTTCTAAAGAATGCTTTCAGCACCTTGTTGAATCAATGCCACGTAGAATTAAGGCAGTTCTGAAGGCGAAAGGGGGTCAAACACAGTATTAGTATGGTGTTCCTAATAATCCTTTAGGTGAGTGTATATTGAATAGGGAAATCAAATAAATATGACTCCTATTAGTTATTCCAGTATCTGTATCGGTACATCCCTAATCACAACTATAGTAATAACGACACAGAGGACCGATATCACTGAAATCACTTTTTTTAGATTTTTTTTTTTTAAAATTGAGATTGTATGAATTCATACGAATTAATTATTAACACCAAGAATAACTATAACCATAAACACCATAACTAGGGATGCACCAATACCACTTTTAACAGAACGAGTCCGATACCGATACTTTTATTTTTAGTACTTGCCGATGCTGATTAACGATACTTGTGTTTTCATTGTATTTGTAATAAAAAAAAAATAATTGAATAGGGAAATCAAATAAATATGAATCCTATTAGTTATTCCAGTATCGGTATCGGTACATCCCTAATCACAACTATAATAATAACAACACAGAGGACCGATATCATTGAAATCACTTTTTTAGAGATTTTTTTTTTAGAAATTAAGATTGTACGTATTCATACGAATTAGCCACCAATTCAGCACACATAAAATAGTTACGAATTGCCTTGAGATTGTGTTGGCCATTCACTTGACCTTTCGAGATGGATCGTTTGACCTCAGGAAATCTGCTCTCCTGTTATTCTAACTTGGATTTGACCCAACCTCTTATTTTGCACCCTAGATAGTAACTAGTATGCTATAACCCACACCACACTGGAATTGTACATTACTTTGCTGTTGTTCCATTGCAAAAGCGTTATCGTGTCAGGTCAACACGAGACTGGCTCACTATCTCTTCCTCTGTTCAAGCCTGGACTAAAATCTCTCCTTCTCTCGTTTGGTTATGAGTCTTGAATAAATATATGACTGGTAGGTGCGTTTGAGGAGATGAGCTCACGGTGACCAAGATAGTTAATAAGAAACCAGAGAATTAGATTACAGGATCAGAAAAGACGCTCCCTTAAACACAGGTTTATCAGCGTTACTGACACACGCGTCTCGCTTCCTACAAACGTAACTTGAGTTATTATCTGTAGAGTCTCTGTGCCTGTCTGACACTGATACGCAGGTTAAGTGCCAAGGATAGAGAGAAGAATGAATGTTTAAGGATTAATCTCTCTGGGAGGAATAAGTAGTGTCCTAAGTGATGCACTATGCACTTATACACTATGTACTTATGCACTATGTTCTGTAGTGTATGAATTTTATAAGGTTATTTTGTCATTCAACACTTAAGCCCCCTCCGCTAGGTAATTAAAGCTGTGACAGTTGAGTGCACTATAAAACGGCATAGATTAGTGTAGAGCTGCACGATTAATCGTTAAAGGGGACCTATTAAGCAAAATTCACTTTTACATGGTGTTTGAACATAAATGTGTCAGCAGTATGTGTACACAACCCCCCTATAATGGTAAAAATCCACCTACTGTGATGTCACATTGCATAGGCCCCGCCCACGACTCGCCCTATTAGCATAGCTCCGCCCCTCAGTGAGCTGTACGCAGTCTACCAAGTTTATTTCCTCGCCAGAGCATTCTAGTAAGAAATGTGTTCTTATTAAAGCTACTAAAGTTATTCAGTCGAGAGCAGTGAGTGATTTTCTGTTTTTCTTTTGTTGTTTGATTCATATTAACAGCAGATATAGCTGTAGATACTGTATATTATCACTTTAATACACAGATCTAATACACACGTGATTTCTTTACGTTCACAGACATAACCGACTGTGTTTATGTGAACTGTGTGTTTTTGTCATAACCTTGTGTGTGTTTGACAGTTTAAGTGCAATAAGACGTGAAAGAGAACTTAGTTTAATACTCATGGGACGCTCCGTCTGACATCCAGCTTTCTGTGTGCGTGCTTCGGGTGTGACTGATATGGCTTTAAACGCATGCAGATCATAAACTTTCGTGATGTCGCGAGTAAGCGTGAGCGCGATAGAGATGATCATCAAACAGATGTTTTAGTTTTTGGCAGAGTATCCAGGGCACCAGCTGTACAGGCTCCGCCCTCTTCTGGATAGGGGGGCGGAGCAGCAGCTCATTTGCATTTAAAGATACATGCATGAAAACAGCATGTTTTTCCTTCCACTCAAAAATGGGCATTTACAACATGGTATAATAAATGATCTGTGGGGTATTTTGAGCTGAAACTTCACACACACATTCTGGGGACATAATAGGTCACTTTTAAAAGATTGCGATCTTATTCCTAAATGAAATTCTCCAGTGTCTATTAAACCTTTGACAAGTGCAACCACAGCGAACATTCAGATCTGCATAAACAGTATTTTCAACCACACACTATCATTATTTCTGTCTTTCAGTCATTCAGATTATCACAGAAGTAATGGATAAAAGTTTATAGTTCAGATATAAACACTGATATCTACAGTAGCGATGGTCAAAATAGAGTAAATCACCTTTTAATAGTAACTTGGCATTTCAAATAAAGATTGTATCAATCACATCGTTACACCAGTAGGTGGAGACAAGAGACTGTTAAAAATGTGAGTCACTGAATCATTCATTCAAGAGATTCGTTCAAAAATACTGATTCATCCAGTAATGAAACAAGTGAAGTCTTTATGAGTGAGTCATTGAATCATTCACTCAAGAGATTCGTTCAGAAACGCTGATTCATCCAGTAATGAAACAAGTGAAGTCTTTATGAGTGAGTCATTGAATCATTCACTCAAGAGATTCGTTCAAAAACGCTGATTTATCCAGTAATTAAACAAGTGAAGTCTTTATGATGAGTCATTAAATCATTCATTCAAGAGATTCGTTCAAAAATACTGATTCATCCAGTAATGAAACAAGTGAAGTCTTTATGAGTGAGTCATTGAATCATTCACTCAAGAGATTCGTTCAAAAACGCTGATTCATCCAGTAATGAAACAAGTGAAGTCTTTATGAGTGAGTCATTGAATCATTCACTCAAGAGATTCGTTCAAAAACGCTGATTTATCCAGTAATTAAACAAGTGAAGTCTTTATGAGTCATTAAATCATTCATTCAAGAGATTCGTTCAAAAACGCTGATTCATCCAGTAATGAAACAAGTGAAGTCTTTATGAGTGAGTCATTGAATCATTCACTCAAGAGATTCGTTCAAAAACGCTGATTCATCCAGTAATGAAACAAGTGAAGTCTTTATGAGTGAGTCATTGAATCATTCACTCAAGAGATTCGTTCAAAAACGCTGATTCATCCAGTAATGAAACAAGTGAAGTCTTTATGTGTGAGTCATTGAATCATTCATTCAAGAGATTCGTTCAAAAACGCTGATTTATCCAGTAATTAAACAAGTGAAGTCTTTATGATGAGTCATTAAATCATTCATTCAAGAGATTCGTTCAAAAACGCTGATTCATCCAGTAATGAAACAAGTGAAGTCTTTATGAGTGAGTCATTGAGTCATTCATTCAAGAGATTCGTTCAAAAACACTGATTCATCCAGTCAGGGGCGTAGCACAAGATCCCGGGCCCTATGCAGAGGCAGTCCTGATGGGCCCCCATGTTCCATGTTAAAATATATTCCAGACTTTTCAAGGGCCCTCTCTCCCATTGGGGCCCTGGTAATCAGTACTGGTTTTACCCCCAGTCCGACGCCCCTGCATCCAGTAATGAAACAAGTGAAGTCTTTATGAGTGAGTCATTGAATCATTCATTCAAGAGATTTGTTCAGAAACACTGATTCATCCAGTAATGAAACAATTGAAGTCTTTATGAGTGAGTCATTGAATCATTCATTCAAGAGATTTGTTCAAAAACACTGATTCATCCAGTAATGAAACAAGTGAAGTCTTTATGAGTGAGTCATTGAATCATTCATTCAAAAGATTAGTTCAAAAACGCTGATTCATCCAGTAATGAAACAAGTGAAGTCTTTATGAGTGAGTCATTGAATCATTCATTCAAGAGATTCGTTCAAAAACACTGATTCATCCAGTAATGAAACAAGTGAAGTCTTTATGAGTGAGTCATTGAATCATTCATTCAAAAGATTAGTTCAAAAACGCTGATTCATCCAGTAATGAAACAAGTGAAGTCTTTATGAGTGAGTCATTGAATCATTCATTCAAGAGATTCGTTCAAAAACACTGATTCATCCAGTAATGAAACAAGTGAAGTCTTTATGAGTGAGTCATTGAATCATTCATTCAAAAGATTAGTTCAAAAACGCTGATTCATCCAGTAATGAAACAAGTGAAGTCTTTATGAGTGAGTCATTGAATCATTCACTCAACCCGATTTTTAAAAATAATTCGTTCAGATTAATTAAACATTTTTAAATAGAATGCTGCAATCAGAACCTTTTTTTATTTATTTATTTTTTTTTATAAATAATTACATTATCTTAAATTACATGTTATTTTGTTTAGATGTCTGTTCAGAATCATGATCTCTATTTAATAATGATTCTCAGTGTATCCAGAATTGTGCTGCTCTAGAATAGTGCATAAGTCGGTTTGCAAACTTCTACAGTGAATTCTACAGAACCACAACCATGTTTTAAAGACACTCGACAAGTTCAGGCAGGACAAATGTTTGTAGCCTTTAGTTATACTGCCTTCGGAATGATCATAAATACGAGTTACCTATTCGGAAAATTGGACATAAATGGCCTCTCAAGTCATATTTATTACTGGGAAACTCATAAATTTGATACACGAGTTTCTGAGTTGGGAAAACATTTGAAACATAGCACAGGGGAGAGCAATTGCTGAACGATTATTAGTTTTTCCCACAACAGCTCGCCTTGTGTTGTCGTTGTAGTAGTGCATATTTACATATATGAATAACCATTTGAAGCATATTGAAATGATGTTCGATTCTTGAACGAATTGTTCTTTTAAGCCAGTTCACAGAATCGATCTGAATCGGACTTTAGTTCCGGTATGATGACACAAGACCCACTTGTGAAGATGGATTACTGAACCAAAGAACTGGTTTGAAATGAACGAATCATTTGGTTCTGTTTGAATCGGACATAACCGAAAAGCAGCCTGTTCAACTCTGCCTGTAGGTTTGATTTGTTCATTTCAAACCGGTTCTTTGGTTCAATAATTGGCTCATTCAGTGCTGTACAAGGAGCGAACAGATGCGTCATCAATCAAGAACTAGATTGATTCAGTTTGATTCTGTGAACTGACTCGAAAGAATGATTCACTAGCATATTGCATGTTTTGTACACAGCAAAAATAGCCTGTATTTGACTGAAGCTCCAGCTTCGTCAGCAAGCTGACTATCTAGATAGTGCCGTGAATGATTATATTGTTGTTAATGAATGGGAAAATTAAACATCTTCAATACATTTTGGCTTTAATAAGATTTTCCCAATAAATAGGCAAGAATAAACCTGGTGTCCTCCAGGATCCCTATTCTTCCCGACAACAAAGCACTTGAATTCCAAATTATGACTTCAGCCGTGTAATATTATAAATATTAAGAGAGATCAGTGTTTTATGTGTGGAGATGGTCTCTGAATGAGGTCTCGACCTGTTAATCATGTTTCTCGTGTTGTTTAATTTATATTTCAGCTGATAATTGATCCGCAGAAGATTGCAATTATTACCTCTGACATCTACTGTCCACCTGTCAAATATTAGTCAGGGACAAATCAATATTTGATCATTTCTCCATATTACTCGGTGACAGGTCAAACGCGTTAAAGAAATAGTTCACCTTGATAAAAAGCTTCTTTTGTGTCATATGATTGTCACTTTTGTGTGAATTATTCCTTTCAAGAGAGCATGATGTTGTTTGCTCTGCGTTTACTGTCATTTATGGCATTCTGGATATTAATTACCTCATCATAAACAGTATGAAGGGATCAGGATCTTAAATGCATCAGGTGTGAGTGTTTAATGTTTCTACAGTGGCAGAACCATCATTATTCTCACGTTATCTCAGCGTTATCTCAGCGTTATCTTAATGTTGCCCACGGTCTTATCTGTGTAAGTGCATGTTGCATCATAAAACTGATTTGTTTCTTGTGCTTGATGAAAAAGGTAGGAAAGGTATTCCCTCATCGTCCGGTAAGAGTCGAGAACTATGAAATATTATAAAGAAGTATTTGTGGTTGTCATTCGTCCCAAAAACAGAGAAAATGACGGCACACTGAGCTGATTTATGTTGACGGGTTGATCATTTGCCTTCATGTTTTGCTCTGTTTGTCTCTCTCTCTCTCTCTCTGTGTGTGTGTGTGTGTGTGTGTGTGTGTGTGTGTGTGTGTGTGTGTGTGAGTTTGTCAAAGGTCTGAATGTGCTGTCATTTTAGCTGCCATTGTTTCCGAGCGTGTTTTAATGTTATCAGTGAAGTCCTTAACATGAGGACAGCAGCAGATCTTATCGGTCTAGAGGCGCACACACACACACACACACACACACACACAGAAGCAGCACAAGAATGTGATAAGACATAAAACACACACAGAGCTGCTGAATGAATCATCTATTAGTGACTGTACACACACACACACACACACACAGATAATAATAACACAGAGTCTTTGTCCGGCTGGATGTGTGTGTGTCGTCAGAGGTTATAAAAGATCATCAGCACATCAGCTTTAACACAAAACTAATATTTGTCCAGGAACATTTCAAGTTAATTTTAGAGAGTTGTGAGCTACTTTCACACTGCACTGTTTGATCACATGTGGCATAAACTCACGTGGCTATTCTTTTAGTTTTAGGAATTTTTAGATATTTTTTCATTTGCTTTAGAAATACTACCGATGAGATGAGATGAGATGATGAGATGAGATGATGAGATGAGATGATGAGATGAGATGATGAGATGAGATGATGAGATGAGATGAGATGAGATGATGAGATGAGATGAGATGAGATGAGATGAGATGAGATGAGATGAGATGTTTCTCTTACAGCAGCAATGAAGACCTTAAAGGGACAGTTCACCCAAAAATGAAATTCTGTCATCATTTATTCGTCATCATTTGGAAGCCCATTTTTGCCATATATGGGAAAAAAACATGTTTTGGTAAATCATAATTATGACATTAAAAGTCGAAAATATGAGATAAAAAGTAATTTTTTTCATGAAATTATGACTTAAGTCAGAATTATGACATAAAAAGTGTGTATGCATGTGTGTGTGAGTGTATATATGTGTGAGTGTGCATGTGTGTGTCTGTTTGCATGTGAGTGTGTGTGTCTGTGTGTGTGTGAGAGAGAGAGTGTGTGTGTGTGTGTGTGTGTGTGTGAGTGAGAGAGAGTGTGGTTGTGTTGTGAGTGTGTATGTGTGTTTCGAGTGTATGTATGTGTGTGTGTGTGAGAGAAAGTGTGGGTGTGTTGTGAGTGTGTGTGTGTGTGTCAGCGAGAGTGTGGGTGTGTTGTGAGTGTGTATGTGTGTGTGTTTTGAGTGTATGTGTGTGCGTGTGTGTGAGAGAGAATGTGTCTGAGTGTGTGTCTGTGAGAGGGAGTGTGCGTGTCTGTCTGTGTGTGTGTGTCTGACATGTCAGTGTGTGTCTGTGAGAGTGTGTGTGTATGCATGCGCATGTGTGTGTGACATGTCAGTGTGATGCATGAGTTCATGGCCACCAGGTTAGATGAGCTTTTACACTGGAGAGAGACAGAGATTGTCTTGTGACGATAGTCGTTATTTGTGGATTATGAATGTCAAACCTTAAATCTCAGCTTCAGGAAACTAAATCAACATCTGTCACAACATTACATTAAATCATACTAATCAACTGCATTGATTTTTAAACTCTATTTAAAAAGAATATATATATAATGTATCAGTTTCCACAAACATATGAACTGTTTTCAACATTGATAATAATCATAAATGAGCATCAAATCCTCATATGAGAATGATTTCTGAAGGATCATGTGACACTGAAGACTGGAGTAATGATGATAAAATTCAGCTTTGATCACAGGAATAAATTACACTTTACTACCACAACCTTTCGAACTGTAATGCACACACACACACACAGACACACACACACACACACCTGTATGGTAGTTCATGGCCTGTGTAAACTGGACCAGACCTTAAAAGTCTGCCTATGTGAGAGCAGTAATACTGGACTTTTACTTCAGACTGTCAAACTATTCAACTGAAGTCCATCACTAAGCCATTACCCCTCGCTCCGTCACACTGTCATTTCTCTTCCTCTGACAACAGCACAAAGCCGAGCTGAGATTGAGGAGTCTTTAGTGAGTGTTTAGCCACTGTAAACTCTCTCTCACACACACACACACACTGTTTCTGTCCTCTGATGAATGAGTGCTGCTGTGATTGACGCTGGTCATTTTCTACACGTGAAAATTAATCCCATGAAACTCCAATCAGATGAGTCTCTCTGGTCAGTCTGTTGCTTAGCAACCGTATCCTTCCCTGGCCTGGTCATCACACACACACACAGGTCTCACACCCACTGACCTCTGAGCCATACATCAAAAACACAGCAGCCGTCTCCTCATATAATGTCCCCATTCATCTGACCCGCGCTTTAGCCGTATAGTTCTGCTCATTTTCACCTCAACGTCTCGCCTACAGACTCATACACACACTTTCCTCATTCTTTACTGACAATAAACAGTTCTGGCAACGTATATAATATATTGTAATATACACTATGATGTAATATAATGTTCATAATTTGATAAAATCTGAATATATAAATATATTGTAAAAATAAATATGACAACATTGTGAAAGTGTTTTGTGTGTATGTGTGTGTATATATAGAAATATTGTTAAGAAAATATATATATTAGTCCTGTCAAATCGATTAATCGCGATTAATCACATCTAACATAAAAGTTTTATGTTAGATACGGTTATTCGTGATTAATCGATTATATATATATATATATATATTATGACCCTACAATTTCAATTAAAATAAGGAAAATATTTTCTATTTTAAAAATATTTTAAATATGAGGGAAGAACAAAACATGGTTAAGGTATTTATCTTGACAATTGTTTTTGGCAAAAAATTATATTTATTAATTATTATATTATATTATTGTAAGATACCCTATGATGTAATGTGTATAATGTTTTTGAGTGTTTTGTATATATAGAAATGTTAAAATTATATATATAATATATATATTTGGTTAAGGTATTCATCTGACAAAATTATCTGGCATATTTTATTTTATTTATTCACAAATATATGATTCACATTTTTAAATGCACATTTTTTCTCTGTGTTTGTTGATGTTGTAGGATCTTCTGAACTAAAACTAAAACCTTAAAAAAAGTTTTCATTGCTTGAAATAAAGTAAACTTTAACTGTAATAAAAAAAAAAAACTAATTTTATTTCAGCTAGCTGCCAAGGCTACATTACTCATTTTCATTTAGTTTAACTTGATGTCCTAAAATAACTAAAACTGAAATAAAAGTTAATAAAAACTATATAGACATATTTATTTTAAAATGAATAATATAAATGTTGGCGGTCTAGTGTTAATGATGTGTTGTCAAAATCATGATTACTTCTGAATGAGTTGTTTTAGTTAAGTAATAATCAACTAAACCTGTTCTTGATGACCATTAAAATGACCATGTGTGCAATATTTTACAATATATGGTACCGATAAGGCATAACATTATGACCGGTGAAGTGAATAACACTGATTATCTCTTCATCACGGCACCTGTTAGTGGGTGGGATATATTAGGCAGCAAGTGAACATTTTGTCCTCAAAGTTGATGTGTTAGAAGCAGGAAAAATGGGCAAGCGTAAGGATTTGAGCGAGTTTGACAAGGGCCGAATTGTGATGGCTAGACGACTGGGTCAGAGCATCTCCAAAACTGCAGCTCTTGTGGGGTGTTCCCGGTCTGCAGTGGTCAGTATCTATCAAAAGTGCTTCAAGGAAGGAACAGTGGAGAACCGGCGACAGGGTCATGGGCGGCCAAGGCTCATTGATGCACGTGGGGAGCGAAGGCTGGCCCGTGTGGTCCGATCAAACAGGCGAGCTACTGTAGCTCAAATTGCTCAAGAAGTTAATGCTGGTTCTGATAGAAAGGTGTCAGAATACACAGTGCATCGCAGTTTGTTGCGTGTGGGGCTGCATAGCCGCAGACCAGTCAGGGTGCCCATGCTGACCCCTGTCCACCGCCGAAAGCACCAACAGTGGCACGTGAGCATCAGAACTGGACCACGGAGCAATGGAAGAAGGTGGCCTGTTCTGAGGAATCACATTTTCTTTCACATCACGTGGATGGCCGGGTGCGTGTGCGTCGCTTACCTGGGGAACACATGGCACCAGGATGCACTATGGGAAGAAGGCAAGCCCGGCAGAGGCAGTGTGATGCTTTGGGCAATGTTCTGCTGGGAAACCTTGGGTCCTGCCATCCATGTGGATGTTACTTTGACACGCACCACCTACCTAAGCATTGTTGCAGACCATGTACACCCTTTCATGGAAACGGTATTCCCTGGTGGCTGTGGCTCTTTCAGCAGGATAATGCTCCTGACACAAAGCACAAATGCTTCAGGAATGGTTTGAGGAGCACAACAACGAGTTTGAGGTGTTGAATTGGTCTCCAAATTCCCCAGATCTCAATCCAATCGAGCATCTGTGGGATGTGCTGAACAAACAAGTCCGATCCATGGAGGCCCCACCTCGCAACTTACAGGACTTAAAGGATCTGCTGCTAACATCTTAGTGCCAGATACCACAGCACACCTTCAGGGGTCTAGTGGAGTCCATGCCTCGACGGGTCAAAGCTGTTTTGGCAGCAAAAGGGGGACCAACACAATATTAGGTCAATATTAGTCATAATGTTATGCCTGATCGGTGTATGTGACTTGTATATATGTGATGGATTTAAAAATTATTAATGGATGTATAAACATATATGTGTTTTGCATGTTTTGTCTGCCATATATCAGATTCCACATTCTCAACAGAAGGCGTTTCAACCGTGTGGTAAGATACAGTACTAGTTATCATGCGGTTATCTGAGTCAGTTATGTTTGTTTTTGCAAATGTTCTTTGTGTATGATATTTGATTTTGCTCTCTCTGGATAATAACTCTCTCTCTCTGCTCCAGAAAGTCGTTTAGTTTAAACTCGACTGCAATCCATTTCGTTTGGTGCTCCACTAAAACTGATCTTTAATTCTCCCTGCAGCCACTGAAATTGATGAGTTTTTCATAATTATTCCCTTTGCAGCTTTTTAACTTTTCATGAGAGAAGGAGCAATTTCGCAGCTTTTATTGTGTTCTGTAGAGAAGTGAGATATAAGATATTGATATTTGTGTGGTTTATATCCTGCGCTGCCTCTAATGTTTGATACAAAAGTGCATTACACATTCAGCATGGTTACAAAAGGCCTGATTCATCACCTGTGTTCACTAATAGCTTTGTGTAATTAAACTTTACAGATTTTAGTCTGTGTTTCTTTAGCAGCAAAAGTTTGTGTATGTGTGAGTTTCAATGCATGCATTATTTAAAAATACTTTTTAAGTACTGAGAGAGCGAGAGAAAAAAAGTTTAGAAAAGTTAGTGATGGTTAACAACTGCACTAGTTTAGTGATGGTTAACAGTAGCACTAGTTTAGTGTTAACAGTAGCACTAGTTTGGTGATGTTAACAGTAGCACTAGTTTAGTGATGGTTAACAATAGCGCTAGTTTAGTGACGTTAACAATAGCGCTAGTTTAGTGACGTTAACAATAGCACTAGTTTAGTGATGTTACAGTAGCACTAGTTTAGTGATGGTTAACAGTAGCACTAGTTTAGTGATGTTACAGTAGCACTAGTTTAGTGATGTTAACAATAGCGCTAGTTTAGTGACGTTAACAATAGCGCTAGTTTAGTGACGTTAACAATAGCACTAGTTTAGTGATGTTACAGTAGCACTAGTTTAGTGATGGTTAACAGTAGCACTAGTTTAGTGATGTTACAGTAGCGCTAGTTTAGTGACGTTAACAATAGCACTAGTTTAGTGATGTTACAGTAGCACTAGTTTAGTGATGTTAACAGTAGCACTAGTTTAGTGACGTTAACAATAGCACTAGTTTAGTGATGTTACAGTAGCACTAGTTTAGTGATGGTTAACAGTAGCACTAGTTTAGTGATGGTTAACAGTAGCACTAGTTTAGTGATGGTTAACAGTAGCAGTAGTTTAGTGATGTTACAGTAGCACTAGTTTAGTGATGGTTAGCAGTAGCACTAGTTTAGTGATGTTACAGTAGCACTAGTTTAGTGATGGTTAACAATAGCACTAGTTTAGTGATGGTTAACAGTAGCACTAGTTTAGTGATGTTAACAGTAGCACTAGTTTGGTGATGTTACAGTAGCACTAGTTTAGTGATGGTTAACAGTAGCACTAGTTTAGTGATGTTACAGTAGCACTAGTTTAGTGATGGTTAACAGTAGCACTAGTTTAGTGATGGTTAACAGTAGCAGTAGTTTAGTGATGTTACAGTAGCACTAGTTTAGTGATGGTTAGCAGTAGCACTAGTTTAGTGATGTTACAGTAGCACTAGTTTAGTGATGGTTAACAATAGCACTAGTTTAGTGATGTTAACAGTAGCACTAGTTTGGTGATGTTAACAGTAGCACTAGTTTAGTGATGGTTAACAATAGCGCTAGTTTAGTGACGTTAACAATAGCGCTAGTTTAGTGACGTTAACAATAGCACTAGTTTAGTGACGTTAACAATAGCACTAGTTTAGTGATGTTACAGTAGTACTAGTTTAGTGATGGTTAACAGTAGCACTAGTTTAGTGATGTTACAGTAGCGCTAGTTTAGTGACGTTAACAATAGCACTAGTTTAGTGATGTTACAGTAGCACTAGTTTAGTGATGTTAACAGTAGCACTAGTTTAGTGATGGTTAACAATAGCACTAGTTTAGTGACGTTAACAATAGCGCTAGTTTAGTGACGTTAACAATAGCGCTAGTTTAGTGATGTTACAGTAGCACTAGTTTAGTGATGGTTAACAGTAGCACTAGTTTAGTGATGTTACAGTAGCACTAGTTTAGTGATGGTTTACAGTAGCACTAGTTTAGTGATGGTTAACAGTAGCACTAGTTTAGTGATGTTACAGTAGCACTAGTTTAGTGATGGTTAACAATAGCACTAGTTTAGTGATGGTTAACAGTAGCACTAGTTTAGTGATGTTAACAGTAGCACTAGTTTGGTGATGTTAACAGTAGCACTAGTTTAGTGATGGTTAACAATAGCGCTAGTTTAGTGACGTTAACAATAGCGCTAGTTTAGTGATGTTAACAGTAGCACTAGTTTAGTGATGTTAACAGTAGCACTAGTTTAGTGTAAACAGTAGCAATAGTTTAGTGTTAACAGTAGCACTAGTTTAGTGATGGTTAACAATAGCACTAGTTTAGTGATGGTTAACAATAGCACTAGTTTAGTGACGTTAACAATAGCACTAGTTTAGTGATGTTAACAGTAGCACTAGTTTAGTGTTGACAGTAGCACTAGTTTAGTGTTAACAGTAGCACTAGTTTAGTGTTACCAGTAGCACTAGTTCAGTGATGGTTAACAGTAGCACTAGTTTAGTGTTAACAGTAGCACTAGTTTAGTGATGGTTAACAGTAGCACATCAGTAGCACATTAGCACTAGTTTAGTGGTAGTAAACAGCAGCACATCAGTAGCACTAGTTTAGTGATGGTTAACAGTAGCACTAGTTTACCACAAATGTCACTGTATTTTTATGACTTCTAAGTAATGAAATTAAATTACATGAGATTACACACAGTCCGAAACTATCCATTAGTCAAAATCCCTGTGACCTTTATTTTGTGTCGGGATTACAGTAATCTCTACCGCTGCACATATTAACATTAAACATTACTGTTCAGGCATTGTGTTTTTTTTTTTTTTTTTATTGTTGTTCAAATTTCTTATATGACAACATAAGTATTATGGTTTACTCTAAACTTGGTTAAGGTATTTATCTGACAGGAAAAAGAAACCTAAACAGTTATTAATATTTCGTGGTTTCTCTCTTGTTTTGCGCGTGTTCTGATTTCTTTGTATGACCGTTGGCACAATTTGTCATTTGGGTGAAGATGTCTCTTTTCCTATATGCCGGACATCACTTTTGGTCAGTACTGTGTGTGTATATATATATATATATATAGAATAACAATATGATTTCATATAACAAAAACATTGTGCACTTATGCAGTACACTGAAGTGCAAAGGTCTAAAAGGCAGAATGTGTTTTGTTATGAGGATATTG
Source organism: Coreius guichenoti (assembly GCA_039654105.1). Classification (NCBI taxonomy): domain Eukaryota; kingdom Metazoa; phylum Chordata; class Actinopteri; order Cypriniformes; family Gobionidae; genus Coreius; species Coreius guichenoti. The sequence goes on from CM077183.1 coordinate 1,591,514, forward strand.
CAGAGTGCAGTGTGTGTGTGTGTGTGTGTGATCATAATCCGTGTAACCCTTTAGTGACCGTGGAGGCTCCAGCGCCTCCATCTGCTGCAGTGACTTGTTTATTTCTTGGATTTCTCTGAATAGGATCGAGTCTCCTTTAAATATCGCCCGGTGTTATATGCATGAGACGGGATGCGAGCGGAGATGTTTACAGCTAAACGCCGATATTCGAGAGAGATCCGGCATGGCAGCGGCCGGTGCTGATGAGAGACGCCGCGGATCCCGGATCTTCATCGGCAGCATCATCATCCTCCTCAGCATCTGAAACGATGGAGCTCACATCCATTATGTTCGTTCTCCGTGTGTGAATCGCAGTGTTTTCTGGGCTGAGATGGTTCGGGTCGTCAGTGTTCTGGGTCTGGTGATGTTCAGCGTCGCTTTGCTCATTTTGTCATTGATTAGTTACGTGTCTATCAAGAAAGACTTCATCTTCACCGGCCCGAAATACGCCAACGGCGGCGGTCCGCGGATGTACATGTTTCACGCGGGGTTTCGGTGAGTGAGCATGTGATTTATCACACACATTTATTAGATATGTCATAACAGGGGTTGTTTATTTCTGTAAAGCAAAAGGGCAACGTTTCTAATGCGCATGCGGGTAAATAAGCGTGCGCTTTGATCACATTTTTGCAAAGGCCTCTTGTCCTTCTGTCATGATGCTCAGTGCGCGTGCGCGTGCGCAGTTCAGTCCTGGATCATGAAGATGGTCTAACCTACATTCTCATATTTCGCAGAGTAATGATTTATGAACAGTCAGATGGCTGCATTCATATTCTATATACGTCATGCGTTCTAAAAGGTTCTATTTATGAAGATTCCATATAGAACCTTTATTTTTAAGAGTGACACAATACTTATATATTGAATGCACAATCAAAAATAAAGGTTCTTTATTGGCATCGATGGTTCCATGAAGAACCTTTAATATCCAAAGAACCTAATAGGTTCTTTATTATTGAAAAAGGTTTTTTTAAAGGCACAATATGTAAGATTTTTTGATTAAAATATCCAAAACCCACTAGAACAATGTTATATATTGTGTTGACTTGTGTACTTACATTATCCAAAATGTTTCCAAGAATGTTTAAATCCAGAGAAATCAGCAATTTTAACCAGGAAACGGACCGTGTCCGTGCGTCACCTATCAATGACATCGTACCCGCGTTACCCTCGATTTCCGGTTTTATTTTGTATAAACCATGGAAACACCAAATATGCATTAAAGGTGCAGTGTGTAGTATTTATGAGACTCTATTGACAGAAATGCAATATAATATACATAACTATGTTTTCAGTGGTGTAAAAAGACCTTACATAATGAACCGTTATGTTTTTATTACCTTAGAATGAGCCATTTCTATCTACATACAACGCGGGTCCCCTTACAGTGAAATCGCATTTTGTGCCGCCATGTTTCTACAGTAGCCCTAAACGGACAAACTGCTCTACAGAGCGCTAGTCACCACCGTAGCTTCTCTATGTGCTTCTAAAGGGAGGGGTGAGTGCTGAGGGATGCAATTCACAACCTCACTGCTAGATGCCGTTAAAATTCACACACTACACCTTTAATATATGATGTGTTTTATTAGACAGGTGAGCAACTGTTTGGATCATTCATGGACAGAAACTAATCATTGTTCTACAGCTCAACAGAGTTAGTCTTATTGATTAAATCTGGTTTTCTTGATTTACCGTGAGTACCATGTTTTACCATGCCTAATATCGCTCTAGCTCACTGCAGTGTGAACAAGTGTCTCATAGTAGCGCTGAGCGAACGCACAGAGTAGCATTATAACATAACTTTAACACACTCAAATGTGTGTAATATGATAAAACAGCGCTGCGTTCCCCCACATACGCGTGAGCGGAAGAAGCGGAAGCGCTCGTCTGTGGCAGAATAAAAGCTCTGCCAAATCAAGACACGCCTTTGTTTTGAATAAGAGACTTCTAGTGGCGGAAAATTACATATTGTGGCTTTAAGAAATGTTTTTATGGCGAATGTTGAGTGATAAACTACTTGACATTTGATGAATTATCAAGAATATGTTTTTAAAAAATACTTGCAAGCCAATTATGAACACTAGCATCACTTCTCAGCCTTTTGTGCATGGAAGTGCATGTTATTCTGCTTTATGTAAATACATATGTTGCAAATAAACACTGTAAAGTGCAACCAAAGCCCAGTTTTAATGTTGTGGCTGAGTGAAACTGAAGGAACGCAGAGGCCCTGAGCGCTGTCCTTGGTCCTGATTTACTCCTCTGGCAGTTTCATCTCCAGTCAGTAATCAGACGCGTTTGCTACAGTCAAGGTTACGTAGCAGGAGTCATTTTGATCTGGCGCTCTTTTATATGACCATATGTTATTCATCACCGATTCGTCATTTGAACTTCCGCCAGGGAAGAGAGAAAATGCCAAAACTAGCAGAACTGCCTTTAATCAGTTAGTGTACCAGAGGCTTGATTTGAATTACTTAACAAGTTTGATTTCAATAATTTCAGTGTGTAAGTAATTGCACATGCCAACAGGTTTACAGCAAATGACTTAAAGAGACCACATTATAACCACTAGAACAGGTTTTTGTTGCATTGTTGCAGCTCCTCTCTTCCCAGTCTGTCAGTAACGCTCTGTTTAGTTCCTGTCTCTATGAAGCCCCTCCTTCTGAAAAGCACACTGTGCTCTGATTGGTCGGCTAGAGCGGTGTGTTGTGATTGGTGTTTGGGAAATGTCCCGCCCCTCACCATAACCACCAGTTTCAACACACTACTAACTAACTCAACCAGGCCCCGCCCCTTTATTCTGCGTATGAATTATTTAAATGAGGAATATTGTGCCGTGTTCGCACATAACCAAATGACTAGAAATTAAGCTAAAATTAACATTAAAACTAAAACTACAAATATTAAAAAAAAAAAAACTTGGTAAAACATTTTAAAAGTATGCTAGCAATGTGCTAAAACATGTTAAAAATGTGTGAAATCATGCTATAAATATTAAAACACGCTAGCAATGTGCTAATTCATGTTAGAAACATGCTAGCAAAATGCTAAATAATGTTAACAACATGTTAAAACATGCTAACAATGTGTTAAATTATGCTAGCAAACATGCTAAATCATTATAGAAACATGTTAACAGTGCACCAAATAATGCTAGCAACATGCTAAATCATGCTGGCAATGTGTTAAATAATACTAGAAACATGTTAGAAAACATGCAAAAACATGCTAACAAATGTTAATGCACGCTATTAATATAGTAAATAATGCTATTAACATGTTAAATCATGTTTGAAACATGCTAACAATGCACCAAATAATGCTAGCAACATGTTAAAATACGTTAACAATTTTAAATAATGCTAGCAACATGGTGGCAATATTAAACCATGCTAGCAAATGTTAATGCATGCTATTAATGTGTTAAATCATGTTAGCAAAGTTAAATCATGCTAGAAACATGCTAGAAACATGTCAAATCATGCTAGAAAATGTTAATGCATGCTATTAATCTGTTAAATCATGCTAGCAACATGATAAATCATGTTAGACACATGATAACAATGCACAAAAAACACATTAACAATGTTAAATCATGCTAGCAATGTTAAATCATGCTAGAAACATGCTAACAACATGCTAAATTATGCGTCTATTCAAAATTCTAGCTTTTAAAACTTAAAACCTTTTAAAAATTAAAACATTCAAACTTAAAGCTGTTAAAACTACTTCAAACTTTCTCAAGCCAACATCAAAGTTTGTCTACAAACTTTATTATCTAGTTCAGTGTTCACTCTTAAAAGTAAACGCTCTTCATTGGCATTGATTGTTCCATGAAGAACGTTTAACATCCATGGAGTCTTTTCATTCCACTGAAGGTTCTTTAGAAAAACTGGTTCTTTTAAGAACTGATCCCTGAAAGGTTCTTTGGGGAACCGATGGTTCTTCTATGGCGTCGCTGTGAGAAAGAGTGCATGAACTGATTGAGTTCCTCTTGAGTCGGCCTGTAAACCTACACAACGCTCTGACCTCTGAGGCCGTAACCCAGACTCAAATAACTCTGGTAATGAAACGGAACAAGCTTTAACAAATGAGAGTGAGAAAATGAGCAGGCGTGGGGTCTAAAAGAGGCTGTTTAATTAGAGCAGGCATCGACTGCCCCGGGCGGGAGGTGACTGACAGGAGTCGGGATGGGTCCGATTGATTGGAACCACTTTCAGCAGCTGCCATCAGCGGGACATCGGGATCGGGCCTTCCTGTGAAGTGGAACAGAAACAGTGTTTTCATTTCCTCTGTCTGTCCATCTTCTCGTCAGGTCCCAACTGGCAATGAAGTTTCTGGATCCTGCGTTCACGTCCCTGAATAATGCCCTGAATGAGAACATACAGGAGTCCAGCAGCTGGAGGTTTAACAAGAGCGCTTATTTAGAGCAAAGGTGAACGTCACACACACACACAGTGCAGAAGATGAGAGGATATGAATAGTTTTAGAATAATCAAGGTCAATGCCATATTTTATTTCGACGCAAATGTAAACAATATATACACTACTGACCAAAAGTTTTAATTGAGATTTTTTTGTGTGTTTTTGAAGTCTCTTCTGCTCACCAAGGCTGCATTTATTTTATTAAAAATACAGTAAAATACAGCAAAATTGTGAAATATTACTCCAGTGTAAATCAGCTGTTCTCTATGTGAATATATAGTAAAGTGTAATTTATTCCTGTGATCAAAGCTGAATTTATCATCATTACTCCAGTCATGATCCTTCACAAATGAAAATCTATTCCCTTAGTTAGAATGATTAATATTAATAATATTTATTAATTTAGTTTTTTAATATGATTAATATTATCAATATTAGTACATATATCACATCACATGTGCACATTTTTTGAAAACACTAACTCACATGTATATTTAATATTAAATATTAATATTTTAAAATAGTCATTTTATTAAAACTTTATGGTTATAGTTATTGTTCTTGATGTTTGTTTATTTTTTAAAGCATTTATTTTTAAAATATGATAAATAAAGTTTAATATTATTCATTTTTAAAAGAATAAAAAAACATCAACTCTCATGTGTATGAGATAAAAATATTTTAATAGTAATATTATTTAAATGTTATGTTATAGTTATCGTTCTTGATAGATATTTTATTCTGAGTTTAGTTTTTTAATGTTTAAATAATTTAATAAAAAACAATTGCATGTAATATTTAATATAAAAACATTAATATTTTAATAGTAATATTATTTAAACGTTATGTTATAATTATCGTTCTTGAAAGATATTTATTTATTTTTTTATATATATGTTTAGTTTTTTAATGTTTAAAGAATTTAAGAATAAAAAAACGTGCATGTAATATTTAATATAAAAACATGAATATTTTAATAATATTATTTAAACGTTATGTTATAATTATCATTCCTTGTATTTATCAAAAAAAATGTTTATAAAACGTCAGCAACACGTGTATGTAATATTAAATATTACTAAATATGAATATTTTTAATAGTAATATTTAAACGTTTTGTTAGTCATCGTTCTTGATAGATATTTATTTATTCTGAGATTAGTTTTTTAATGTTTAATATTATGCATATATTTTTGAAAACACATTTAAAAAAAATGAAAACTCTATTAAAAAAATAAAACAACTCACGTGTATGTAATATTTAATATAAAAACAAACATGAATATTTTTTAATAGTAATATTTAAACGTTATGTTATAGTTATCGTTTTAGTTATTTACTTATTTATGCTAAGAGTTTAGTTTTTAAATGTTTAATATTATTATTATTAATAAATGTATCAAACCAAATGTCAACATTTTTTGAAACCGTATTTTTTAAAACTGTTTATAAATGTCAACTCTCACATGTGTATGTAATATTAAATATGACTAAATATGAATATTTTTAAGTAGTTATATTATTTAAACTTTATGGTTATGGATGGACCTTAAATCTCTTATAAAACAGCTGCTGATTCTTTTGCTTGTGTTGCGACTTTCTGATGTTATTGGGTGTTTTCCAGTAAAGAGATCGGCCAGTACATCGACGTCCCGCACAACTTCACCCTGACCAAGAGCAGCGTTCGCGTGGGTCAGTTAATGCACTACGACTACTCCAGTCACAAATACGTCTTCTCCATCGGCGAGAACCTCAGGTCTTTGCTTCCGGACTCTTCCCCTGTCCTCAACAAGCGCTACAACACCTGCGCCGTAGTGGGCAACAGTGGGATCCTCACCGGCAGCCGCTGCGGCCCCGAAATCGACAAGTATGACTTTGTCTTCCGCTGCAACTTCGCGCCCACCGAGGTTTTCCGTAGAGACGTGGGCCGCCGGACCAACCTCACCACCTTCAACCCCAGTATTCTGGAGAAATACTACAACAACCTGCTGACCATCCAGGACAGAAACAATTTCTTCTTGAGTCTGAAGAAGCTGGACGGCGCGATCCTGTGGATCCCTGCCTTTTTCTTCCACACGTCGGCCACTGTCACACGCACACTCGTAGATTTCTTCGTAGAGCACAAGGGCCAGCTGAAAGTACAGTTAGCCTGGCCGGGAAACATTATGCAGTATGTGAACAGGTAAGAGCTTTTGTACGTCTGTCTGAACCTGTTTAAACCTAATTTGAGAACCATGCTTCTAAAAATATAATTTTGGGTTTTGTATGGAAGCTTGTTTCTGACACGGAATAAAAACATTTTAAAAGGTAATCGTCTTTTTTCTTACAATTGCAAGTTAATGTCTCCCAATTCTGATTGCGAGATGTAAACTCAGAATTCCGAGAAAAAAGTCAGAATTGCGAGATGTAAACTCAGAATTCCGAGAAGAAAGTCAGAATTGCGAGATGTAAACTCAGAATTCCGAAAAGAAAGTCAGAATTGCGAGATGTAAACTCAGAATTCCGAAAAGAAAGTCAGAATTGCGAGATGTAAACTCAGAATTCCGAGAAGAAAGTCAGAATTGCGAGATGTAAACTCAGAATTCCGAAAAGAAAGTAAGAATTGCGAGATGTAAACTCAGAATTCCGAGAAGAAAGTCAGAATTGCAAGATGTAAACTCAGAATTCCGAGAGGAAAGTCAGAATTGCGAGATGTAAACTCAGAATTCCGAGAAGAAAGTCAGAATTGCGAGATGTAAACTCAGAATTCCGAGAAGAAAGTCAGAATTGCGAGATGTAAACTCAGAATTCCGAGAAAAAAGTCAGAATTGCGAGATGTAAACTCAGAATTCCGAGAAGAAAGTCAAAATTGCAAGGTGTAAACTCAGAATTCCGAGAAGAAAGTCAGAATTGCGAGATGTAAACTTAGAATTCCGAGAAGAAAGTCAGAATTGCGAGATGTAAACTCAGAATTCCGAGAAGAAAGTCAAAATTGCAAGGTGTAAACTCAGAATTCCGAGAAGAAAGTCAGAATTGCGAGATGTAAACTCAGAATTCTGAGAAGAAAGTCAGAATTGCGAGATGTAAACTCAGAATTCCGAGATGAAAGTCAGAATTGCGAGATGTAAACTCAGAATTCCGAGAAGAAAGTCAAAATTGCAAGGTGTAAACTCAGAATTCCGAGAAGAAAGTCAGAATTGCGAGATGTAAACTTAGAATTCCGAGAAGAAAGTCAGAATTGCGAGATGTAAACTCAGAATTCCAAGAAAAAAGTCAGAATTGCGAGATGAAAGTCAGAATTGCGAGATGTAAACTCAGAATTCCAAGATGAAAGTCAGAATTGCGAGATGTAAACTCAGAATTCCGAGAAGAAAGTCAGAATTGCGAGATGTAAACTCAGAATTCCGAGAAGAAAGTCAGAATTACGAGATGTAAACTCAGAATTCCGAGAAAAAAGTAAAAATTGCAAGATATAAACTCAGAATTCAAGAATAATTATGAATAAATTGTATTGTAATAGTGTCATATGAAATGATAATATTAATAATCATCAGTCTTTAAAATAAATAAATAAATAATAGAAAATGATTCAAAGGTCATTTTATAATTTTTGAAACTCTTAAAAATGCTTAAATAAGTAAGTAAATAAATGCACTACAGTTCAATAGTTTGAGGTCAGTAATTTTGTTTTTTAATAATTAATACTTATATTCATCAAGAATGCATTAAACTGATCAAAAGTGACAGTAAAGACATTAATAATGTTACAAAAGATTATATTTGAAATAAATGCTGTTCTTTTGAACTTTCTATTCACTTTCAAAGAATACTGAAAAGTGAAATGTATCAGTTTCCACAAAAATATGACATTGATAATAATCATAAATGTTTCTTGAGAATCAAATCATCATATCACAATCATGTGACACTGAAGACTGGAGTAATGATGATAAATTCAGCTTTGATCACAGGAATAAATTACACTTTACTATATATTCACATAGAGAACAGCTGCTTTACACTGGAGTAATATTTCACTGTTTTACTGTATTTATGATCTAATAAATGAGCAGAAGAGACTCTTTCAGCCTGTAGTCCAGTGTTGTTCACCGGCGTTGTGACTCTATTAGAGATGGTGGCTGAACTAACCTTGCTCTGAGCGAATGAACCTCTGGACACACACACACACACACACACACACACACACACACACACACACACACACACACACACACACACACACACACACACACACACAGGAGCAGCTGACCTTCATGGATGTGTTGCCATCATTTTCCTGCAGACACGTGCCACTTTAGGGTGAAACGCATTAGCTTTGTTACCCCGGGGGTTTGTGGGTAAACTCTGTTCAGTGTGCATGCAGTGTTTTACCGCCATTAACTCTATATGAGAATATTTCTCTTAATTCACGATTCATTTAAAGCTGAAGTTCTGTGTTGGAAGGGTTTTGCAGGTGAGATCACGGAGGATTTGTGTTGGCGGAGCAGCAGAACGTACTGAGATCAGCGCTTTGGTGTGGAAAACATGTTGATGACTGTCAATTACCTAAATATCACATAAACATGCCCAGCTCAAAATTACATGTACACTAGTGTTCAAAAGTAAGATCAGTAAGATTTTTTAATGTTTTTAAAATAAATCTCTTCTGCTCACCAAGGCTGCGTTTATTTGATCATAAATACAGTAAAACAGTGAAATATTACTCCAGTGTAAATCATCTGTTCTCTATGTGAATATATAGTAAAGTGTAATTTATTCCTGTGATCAAAGCTGAATTTATCATCATTACTCCAGTCTTCAGTGTCACATGATCCTTCACAAATCATTCTAATATGAGGATTTGATGCTCAAGACACATTTATGATTATTATCAATATTGAAAACAGTTCATATTTTGTGGAAACTGATGCATTTTTTTTCTCAGAATTCTTTGATGAATAGAAAGTTCAAAAGAACAGCATTTATTAGAAATAGAATCTTCTGTAACTTTATAAATGTCACTTTTGATCAATTTAATGCATCCTTAATGAATAAAAGTATTAATTTCTTTAAAAACAAATCTTACTGACCTCAAACTTTTGAACGATAGTGTATAATGAAGTGCAGTTTGACATTTTATCCAGAGTTATTGATTTTTATTCTGGTTTACAATTTGAAAAATAAATTAATTAATTATTTAAATAAGAGTTTTTTTATTCATTGGTTGATGAATATAATTTTAATAATATAATAATGTAATTTTTAGTGCTGGGCAATCGATTTATCGCGATTAATCGCATCCAAAATAAAAGTGTTTACATAATATATGTGTGTGTACTGTGTATAATTATTATGTATATATAAATACACACACATGCATGTATATATATTAAGAAATATTTGCATGTATATACTGTATATAGATTTATATAATTTTTCTTATATATAAATATAACATATTTTTCTTAAATATATACATGCATGTGTGTGTATTTATATATACATAATAATTATACACAGTACACACACATATATTATGTAAACACAAGCTTTTATTTTGGATGCGTTTGGATTCATCGCGATAAATCGATTGCCCAGCACTGGTAATTTTATAAAAGACTTTATAATTAATTTTCTGATTATTGCTCACCATAATGCAAAAAAAAAAACATTTTTTGTGAATAAACAAATAAGTAGGTTTTATATTCAGCTAATACACACTTATTGATTTTGTTAATACTATTTCCAATTTGTGACATCGAAAAATATTAAAAATAGTTTGTTTAAACCAAAATTGAATAGAAAAAAGCTATATATATATATATAAAACTGTTCAAAGCAAAATTCTATTTTGGAGTGAAACATTATGTTAATTTCCATAATGCTAATAAATACATAAATAAATAATCACAGGTTTTTTCTATGAAAAATATAAAAAAATAAAGATGTTTTGTATTCATTGGTTGATGAATATAATTTTAATATTTTAATAATATAATTCTTTTAAATAATTTTGAATATAATTGCTTTACACTTTTTTGATTTTCACATTATTGTTGACACTGATAAATACCATAATGCATATATATATATATATATATATATTAATCTCACAGGTTTTGTGAGATTCAGCCAAACGCTCAGATAGAATCTAAGACTGTCAGCTAAAACACACTTATTGATTTTGTTAATCCTATTTCCAATTTGTGACATAGATAGTTTGCTTGAATCAGAATTGAATGTGAAAAAATGATGTTTGAGATGCTGTCGTGTTGTTTGTCTGCAGGTACTGGAAGACGAAGCAGCTGTCTCCGAAGCGGCTGAGTACGGGGATCCTGATGTTCACGCTGGCCTCGTCCCTGTGCGATCAGGTCCACCTGTACGGCTTCTGGCCCTTCGGCTGGGACCCCAACACAGGCAAGGAGCTGCCGTACCACTACTACGACAAGAAGGGCACCAAGTTCACCACCAAGTGGCAGGAGTCGCACCAGCTGCCCACCGAGTTCAAACTGCTCTTCAAGATGCACGCAGACGGCGTCCTGAAACTCAGCCTCTCCCACTGCGCCTAGAGGGCAAAGGTCAGGGTCAAAGGGTCAGCGGTCAGGACTCAGGGTCGTTTGGCTTGGCTAATGGACGCTTGTGGTGAATCGTGAGTTTTATTTCTGCAACTATCGACATCAACTTCAGTAACTAATGATATCAGTGTTACTAATGAACAGCATCATGTTACAATATAACCACAATATAACGCAAATATTACTAAATATAATGCACATCAAAGAAATGCTTTCGTTTAATATCCCTACGAAGGTTTTCTTTGAGTATATATATCTACAGACCAGAAGATGAGGTCAACTCAAGTACGTCACCACCTAGCAACCAACAACAACACCCTAGCAACCGCTTAGAAACACCCTGGCAACGACCCACGACGGCGACTTTTGCAGGGGCAAACCCAGCTCAGATTTTCTTCAGAGGAATCTAGTTTTGTATATAGTGACAGAGGACAAGGGTATGGAAGCTTATTTCTGCCATGGAATAAAAAGTCATAAAAAGTCGCAATTACGTTTTTTTACTTCCGCTGTGGAAACAAGCTTCCATAAAAACACTATGCTTATTGTCTGCATGCCAGGTTAAGGCTGGTCTAATGTTTCTGAATTATTATATAGGCACAGTTAAGTCTAATCGAAGCGTTTTTTAGACATGACCTGTGTCAATCAATCCGATTGCTCTAGTGGGCGGGGCATTCTCAGCGAGAGGCTCTGATTGGCTCGTTGAGCTGTCAGAGTTCTGCAGAAATATCAATGTTTACTTAACATATAATTCAGAAATATAGGGGTTGTGAATGATTTTATTGGTGATTGATTCTGTGTTCATGAATGTGTTTGGGTGTGTGTGAGTGTGTGTGTGTGAGTGAGTTAGTGTGAGTTAGTGTGAGTGTGTGTATGTCTGTGAGTGTACGTGTGTGCGTGTGTGGGTGTGTGTGTGTGTGTGAGTGAGTGAGTGTGTGTGTGTGAGTGAGTGTGTGTGTGTGAGTGAGTGAGTGTGTGTGTGTGTGAGTGTTGTGAGTGTGTGTTGTGTGTGTGTGTGTGTGTGTGTGTGTGTGTGTGTGTGTGTGTGTGTGTAAGAGTGTTTGTGTATGAGTGTGCGTGCATGTGTGTGCGTGCGTGCGTGTGTGTGTATAAGTGTGTGTGAGAGTGAGTGTGTGTGTGTGTGTGTGTGTGTGTGTGTGAGTTAGTGTGTGTGTATGTGTTTTGTGTGTGTGTGTATAAGAGTGTGTGTGTATATGTGTGTGAGTGTGTGTGTATGTCTGTGAGTGTACGTGTGTGCGTGCGTGTGTGTGTGTGTGTATGTATCAGTGTGAGTGAGTGAGTGAGTGAGTGAGTGTGTGTGTGCGCGTGTGTTTGTGTGAGTGTGCGTATGGGTTTGAGTGTGTATGTGTTGGGAGTGTGTGTAAGTGTGTGTGACTGTGTGTGTGTGTGTGCGCGTGCGTGAGCGCGTGCGTGTGTGTGTGTGTGCGTGAGCAGTCATAATGTGCATGTGGAAAACCAGTTCAGTTTGATGTGCCGTTTCTTCTTTAACTTTTATTCCTCTTTTTTTAAATACAGTAATTTGATTATATAGATGATATTATATAAACACTACATGTTAAAGATTATGCTACAGTTTCTTTCAGACGTCATAAAGATGAAGTGAATGCAGAGACACAGATTGTAACCTGAACAAAAACATCTTCTGTTTTCATATGAATCTTCATCCTTTTCCAACAATGAAACTTCCATCAGTTTATAATCATTATTTGTATGATGCATTTAATGGTGTTTTATTGCATTGCAGTTATCCAGCATAAATTATATTTAAATTGGCTGAATATGTTGGTTATTTAATGTGACGGTGATCAATCCATCAACCAGGACATGCAAATTTGTTTTTGCATGACCAAGCAGATTAACAAACAAATTGATTGGCTGAGATGATTAACAGACGACGTGATTGGCTGAGACAGTGGATTTGTTCCAATCCCTGATCATATTACTGAAGATCCATTTGCAAAACACTGAGCGTCTAAAAAGTTTGGGTTGTCAGTTTGATTAATCTGTCTTGCTTATTTGTCTGTTTAACACTGACAGAAATGTTCTTGAGTCATATAAGCATATATTGAATAAACATAAAGAAGTGTAAAATCAACATAACAACATTTACCAAAGAACTTTCCTGGCAAAAGTCTGTCAGCTGACATCTGAAAGTCTCGAGGGCATCTCATTTCTTTTCCCAATGTAAGGTTGCAGTGAAATTAATTTTAAAAAAATATGCAAAAGCAAAACATGTATAGTGTCCGCTTCCATAATACAGAAGTGTTCACATCCAAACCTAATTGTGATGTTACTGCTCACACTAATATTATAATTTCAACAATATGTTTTGATATCATGGGTTGTTTTTCTGATCCAGAATCTAAAAGGTGAGTTTGGATGCATTAAATTGATCAAAAATGACATTTATAATTTTACGAAAGATTCTATTTCTAATAAACGCTGTTCTTTTGATCGTTCTATTCATCAAAGAATACTGAGAAATAAAATGCATCAGTTTCCACAAGTTTCAACATTGATAATCATAAATGTTTTTTGAGCATCAAATCATCATATGAGAATGATTTGTGAAGGATCATGTGACACTGAAGACTGGAGTAATGATGATAAATTCAGCTTTGATCACAGGAATAAATTACACTTTACTATATATTCACATAGAGAACAGCTGATTTACACTGGAGTAATATTTCACAATTTGTACTGTATTTTTGATCAAATAAGTGCAGTCTATGAGAAAGAGAGAGTTCAGAAAAACAGCCTGCTGTGTTTATTTATTTCATGGATGTGTTCATGTTGATGTATAGTTTTAGAAAGCCTGTTTAAGACTCTTGACCTTCAGTCTTTTCTAGCCCTTTCCTTCTGTTCTCTGACTGTACACAGACATTATCTGTCGTGCGGCTGTATATAATATTCTTTTCAGTCTCATTCTGGACTCTTTTTGAATGTTATTTTGATAATACCGACTTCTTTTGATTGTATGTGTCTTTGTTTCCATGTTCTGAATGTGTTTCGATTGTAAGATGCTCCACTGAATTTCTGATGTGCCAGATCTTGACATTTAAGAGAGATTTTAAAGAGCTCCTATTATGCTATTTTAAAGGTTCCTCGTTTTTAAAGGTCTCCTACAACGCATCCAATGTCAAAAAACTCTTTAATTTTCTCATAATACACATTGCAGCATGAGATCTTTTCTCACAGTAGCGTTTCCAACCAAACGTGAAGCGAATCTTTTCAAAGTTTGCAAAAAACAAAACAAAACAAAACAAATGCGAATTAGGTGTTTCCATCGCGTTGTTCGAGCTGACGACGGTGGAATTGGTAACCTAGTAACCAACAGTAAATAAACACCATCAGCGGAAACAGTAGCGCGATGTGTCGTTCGAACGAGTCGGCTCTATGAGTCGGCTCCTTTAACGGTGAGAGTCGGTTCCCGTCTGAAAGCCTTTTTGTATATAAGTACAAGACAGAATAATATGATTATCCTTTCGCTACACTGCTCACACGTCAAGTAGTCACTAACTGAATTTTATTTTAATGTGTATGTGCGTGCGATCACGTGTGATGACATCACCGGCGCCGCTCTCGATTCGTCAAGCACACATACAGTAGCTACACATTAATAACGTTCAGGCTGCGTCCGAAATCGCGTACTATATGAGTTGTTACTACATTTGAATTTGAACTTACTTCGCGACCATTAAAAAAGTATGTTCTATATAGTATGAATGTAATCCGGACGTACTACGTCCGCAATGTTGTCGTTATCATGTGACCTACCAGCGTCAGTTGTGCCCCTTCACCTCCATTCATAAATCCTCTCCCGTGGCCTCATGGGATAGTAAAGTCCATTGTATGCACACTTAAGAATCTCACCGGAAGTAGTAGGTCATCCGGGTACTTTTCACCTACTGTTTTTCGAATACTATGAATTCAGACACTACTCTGTTGGTGTACTGTTTTTCACATACTATATAGTAGAGAAGTAGGCTATTCAATTTCGGACGCAGCGTCAGTCACTGTATGGAGAGCGTGTGGTCGAGCAGAGTGGCGAAAAGATCATCCTTAATATCAGAAAACAAGAAGAGTAACACACACAAACTGAGCTGAGACAAATGATCCGGTTCGGTTCTCTAAAAAGAGCCGGAATTCCCGTCATGAGGAAACAGCGGATCAGTCACGTGAGTGTAATGTTCGCTACGTCAGAATTTATTTGGCAAATGCGTTTCCATCTCGCATTCTTTTTCGCACAAGTCACCTCAAGCGAGCGTAAAAACTTTTTTGCGAATTAAGGGATTTTTTCCCCGAACTTTGGCGTTTCCATCACTCGTTTCTGATGCGACACTTCAAAATGCGCATTAAAAAAAAACATAGCTGGTGTCTGAAATAATTAGATCAAGGATTCAGTCTCTCTAAACCCCGCCTCTCTGAGAGCTGCTCTGCTCTGATTGGTCAGACGGCCCAGTCTGTTGTGATTGGTCAGAAAGCAAACGCTCATTATCATATGTGAATCTCAGCTCTTGACACACAGTGATACGAACAGTAACGATGGCGTGGGTTTTACCGTATCAATCTCATCAAAGTGGATTTGCTTTAGCAGCAGAAAACAGCGTCTTCTCCACATGAACAACACCAACCAAACTCTTCCAGTCTCAGATACAACTACAGAGTTTAAGGGCGGGGCAAAGAGACACTGTTCAGCCAATCAAGACCAGAGGCGGGCATTATGCCAATTTGTTACAAACCAGACCTTTTACATTCACACACACTGTATGAAAGGTAATATTTGAAAAAGCATAATAGGGGCACTTTAAGTGAAACCAATTTGCGTTAGAGAAGCAAATAGTGAGTGTGTGTGTGAAGTGTTATTTTTGAATTCTTTAAATGTGGATCACTAAGATTGTAAACGCAGAACTAAGCTCCTGTCGATGTTTGATTGTTTCAGAGAGAATAAACTTCAGTTTCGGACATCAGAGTCGTGTCACATGTGCCAGTTCATATATTACATCACCACTAATGTACAGCATTTTGAACTATGATTGTGACTATTTTAAGGGATAGTTCACCCAAAAATTATCCCATGATTTACTCACTCTCAAATCATCCTAGGTGTATATGACATTCTTCTTTCAGACGAATACAATCAGAGTTATATTTAACAATATCCTGGCTCTTCCAAGCTTTATAATGGCAGTGAATGGCTGTTTCTGTTTTGAAGTCCATAAAAGTGCATCCATCCATCATAAAAGTGCATCTATCATCATAAAAGTGCATCCATCCATCGTGCATCTATCCATCATAAAAGTGCATCCATCCATCATAAAAGTGCATCCATCCATCTTAAAAGTGCATCCATCCATCATAAAAGTGCATCCATCCATCATAAAAGTGCATCCATCCATCGTGCATCTATCCATCATAAAAGTGCATCCATCCATCATAAAAGTGCATCCATCCATCTTAAAAGTGCATCCATCCATCATAAAAGTGCATCCATCCATCATAAAAGTGCATCTATCCATTAGGACGCAGGCGTAACGTAAGTTCCGGTGACGAACGCGGAAGCGCAGAGGAAAGCGCAAAACATAACTTGGTTCTTGCAGGAACTAGCATATTCTCACCGGAGCGTGCTACATCAATCGCTGGAACGCCAGTCTCTCGTGAATGCGCATAGGACAGTTAGCGGAAGTTAGAGATTACAGTTTGTAAAGTTTTAAATATGGATATTTTTCTAACACAAACGCATCGCTTCGCTTCAGAAGGCCTTTATTAACCCCCCGGAGCCGTGTGGAGCAGTTATATGATGGATAGATGCACTTTATTGATGGATGGATGAACTTTTATGGACTTAAAAACAGAAACTGCCATTCACTGCCATTATAAAGCTTGGAAGAGCAAGGATATTTTTAATATAACTCAGACTGTATTCGTCTGAAAGAAGAACGTTATATACACCTAGGATGACTTGAGGGAGAGTAAATCATGGGATAATTTTCTTTTTGGGTAAACTATCCCTTTAATTAAAAAAAATAAATGTTTTTAAAAACAACCAACAATCTGTTCTACAGTGTCCAGCTTGTAAAATAGATTTATCGGTGGATGTTTCGATTGACAGTCTAATGGCCATCAGAAATATTCCTTAAGCAATCATTTTTGGCTGTTTTGTTTACAGTTATGAGCCATAAATCAGGGTTATATGGTGACGACAGTTCAATACTTCACCATTAAAGATGATGTTAAAGGGGAGATTTCCTTTAAAGGTCCTTCTGAACATGATTTAAAACACAAAACGTCAATCAAAAACAACAACACGAGCCTAATGTTATTGATAATCCATGTGCAGAGGAAGAGAAATCATTGATCACCGTCAGAGGAAAAACATCCGTTCTTATATTCTAATGTTCGTAATGCATACATGAAATTGCTTTGCCGTTAAAATACGGCAACATGCAGGATATATATACATTATAGACATCTCACACATTGTTTGTGTTCAATTTAGTCTGTTTTGTGTGAGTTTGTTCAGGCCGCTGGTCGTCTCGTGTCTTCTTTGACCTCTGACCTTTGAGCCTAAAAAGAGGGGTCAAAGTTCAAACAGAATGATGTAACAGCCCTTCTGCAATGTGTCTCTTTAGATCTTTCACTCACTGTTTGCACAAACGTAGAAATGTCTTTTATTTCCACGTACAGCTTATTGACTGTTTTAGTTGTTTTGATCAATATTTCTGATGGTGTCGATAAAATATAGAATTGAATTATAGAAATGTTCAGGTATGATTTAATATGACTGAGTATCTAATGAAAGGATCAGTCGGATGTGAAATGTGTAGAAATAGTTGTAGAGTTATTAATCTTTATATGGAGCAGTCTTCATAACCTCAGACAGAGTCTTGTGTTAAAGTGGAGTGTTTGTTTAGTCTCGTTTCGTGTGTGTGTGTGTGTGTGTGTGTGTGCTGCACATTACTGCCGTTTTCTGCTTCTCCATTCAGAGAAAATCAATTTGGGGAGGAAAAGGAAAAGCAGCAAACCGAACGCTTTCTTTCTCTGGCCGTGGAGGTTTGTGCACATTTTCTTCTTTTATGATTAATAATGTTTTTGAGACTTCAAAAAGCAAAGTCTCCGTAAATGAATACTATAATTGGTAACAATTTACAGTAAGGTTCATTTTCTCACATTAGTTATCATGAAATAACAATGAACAATCATTCTACAGCATTTATTAATCTATAGATTTTAACAGATAAGACCCTATAATACTATTTTTGGTGCTAATAATAATTGATAATAATAATCTCAGATTTAACTAGGCTTTTGCTGTAAGATATGAGCAATGGAAAGAGTTTGCATTTTATATAGTTCATCTATTATTCTTAAAGTGAAGAAATCTGAATAACGACAGTAAATATCAGATATTAATATCAAACACATTATCTGATATTCATGAGCAGTGACATAAACGTGATTGTACAGAAGAGCAAAAGATAGAAATGCAAGCCAGCTTCAGATAATCAATACACACTCTACAGACACACACTCACACACACACTCACTCACACTCACGCACATTCACTCAATCTCACACACACATACTCGCACTCTCTATCATTCACACTCACTCTCTCACACACTCACACTCTCTCTCTCTCTCTCTCTCTCTCTCTCTCACACACACACACACACACACACACATACACATTTACAAGGACACTTAATTTTCAGTAAAACACAGTGTGACTTTATTCCAAATGTATTCAGTATTTTAAGCATTTTAAATGATTAAACATTTACACTGTAGAGTTAAGGGTTATTTCCACCTGATTTAACCCATACAAATTTATTTTGTTGTTATAAATGTACTGTATGTTGATCAGTTGATTTAGATGTTACCATTTTTTTCAGTGTGCAATTTAAAATTTTAATTTTACTTTATTTTGTCAAATACATTTTTTCAGTAATACTGTACAGTAAGGTTCATTAGTCAACACTGATTAATGCGTTAACTATCAATGAGCAGTACATGTGTACAGTATTTATTCATCTTTGTTAATGTTAGGTAATAAACACACAATACAACTTCTGAGTTGAATAATGTATTCGTAATTAGTAGTGTAATTGTTCAAATTAACATCAATGATAATAAATGATTATTAGTTCATGTTAACTAATGTTTACAAATAAACCATTTTTCAGATGTCATATTAGTTATAGTTATAATAATGCTATATAATAGTCTTAATTTTCTTTTCTTTAGTGAATGTTATTGTGAAATCATAGAAAATATCAAAAACTCAGATTATAGCTTTTGCGTTCATTAGTTTGTGACATTACACACATATATGATATTCCCTTGATTTAGTGCGACACACATTAGAGGAATCAGTGCTGTTGTCCGTGTGTGTGTTTGCTGCTCTCTTTCATGGGCACAATGAGGTGAAAGTGTGGAGGGTTAAAGGTCACAGCGCCTGAAACACAGCAAGCAAAGCACAGCCTTTCAGCAATCCTGAATATGACATGATGAAGATATGACTGAAATATGCAGCAGAGACGCTGTGAGGTGTTTTTACAGAGGAAGGAGAAGCTCCTCCATGTTCAACCAGACCAGTTATTAATTAACCCTGAACACACAACTATCAATATGATCATCAGAGACACAAACCCTCTCACGATCACACACACTTCAACACTACATTACAGCCAACACACATGTGTGTGTGTGTGTATGATTTCATATGACCTTTCACTCATATATTTCCTTGAAATACGACAAACACAATGTAACAGAATATTAAACGTTATTTAATCACGTGGCAAAAAATTCTCACGTCGTGTGCACGTCATATTCTTTAAGCAAGGAATAAAGGCACGGACAAACAGTAATATTATGTCAGATATTAACCTCGTGTTGTGTTGTAAACCTTTTTTCCCTATAAGCTCAGAATTAAGTCTTTAAAATAATGCAGGTTTCGGTCCAGTAGATTCATAACTCATATCCGCTACATTTGAAGTCGTAAAAATCAGGAATAAATTATTATATGTCTATAAAAGAGGGTTTTAATGTATCACTAATTCGGTCTGATTCCTCCTGCTGAAAACAAACAGGCGAAGATTGAATTAATGCCGTATGATACACAGTCTAAGCACATTATTCACGCTCGTGAAACTTCGTCACTTTAGTTGAACTTTAGTGTGTGTGTGTGTGTGAACATGTTTCATGTTTTCTGAAAGTGTCTTAACCCACCACAGGACTTTCAAATCTCTTGTGTCATCTTATAAAAAGTGGTTTTGTTTTGTTTTGTTAGATGTTCATTTCAGTTCGACATCTGCATTTCAAGCAAAAAAGGTAAATAATGCTAAAATAAAGTCATAAATATTGTTTTTTTTTTGTTTGTTTGTTTGTTTGTTTTTGCATGACAAAACGGCACTATTATTATTAATAGTAATAATATTAATATTTTATGTCACAAATTTCACAGAGCGACAGAGATAATGTTGGCAGCCATCATAATGACATTAATGACTTTCTAAACCCTCAAACAATCTCATTTATCATTCAAAAAGCGCTGCACGTGTTTCTATAACGTGTCCATTCACCGAGAATACCCGCAAACTACATCAGATTTAAACTACAGTTTACATGTGTTTACATATAGTGTCACATGCTCGACATTTCATGCTCGCAGAACCCAAAGAAGCATTGCACAGTAAAGCTGAGTCTATCGCAATACAGATAGGCTATTAAACGGGTTTAATAACAAAAACACTGCTTGCTTTGTTTTCCAGACTGATCTACACGCATGGATGTTTCTCTCTCATGGACGCGGTTAATCAGGTTTGCGAGTTTGGATAAAAGCGTCCGTGCGTTTTTACGCGCGACCGTCCGAACAGCATTTCACCCGTGACAGCGCGAGCGCGTTTAATGTGCCAGAGGAAAGACTTACCGAGAGCTGCCGGATCACTCGGAACAGATGCAGAAACTGACGGCCACTAACGGCACACCACCATCATGGGGTCCGAGGCGCATTGATTCTGATCAATAGAGCTGCACTCACACAGCAGATGGCCGGAGAGAGAGGGGCAGACATGAGGAAAGACGGGGAGAAACAGCCCTGTCCCAATCGAAGAGTTACTCGGGCCTCTTCAGCTTTCGCATGAGGATGATAACAAACTCAAGTGTATTTAATCTACACACCTAATCCATTCAAGATGAGTTAATCTCATCACATCTGAACATCTGGCCTGAAACTACTGCAGTCCTTTATAATGCAAATCAATTCGTTTCAGTGTTTTATTATATAAATCAGTTTCATTATGTGAAGCACAAACATTGATCAGATTATGATATTGCTGATTTCTGATCTCAGAGAAACCAAGAATTGTTTTGCATTTTAAACAGGAAAATTAGTTTAAATGGCAACAGATTTAAATTTAAAATAGGCCAGTAAATATGCATGTATACATCATAATTATGTCATCTGTTAACATACATAATATTTTTAATAACTTCTATTCCATTTAAATTTTAATCAAATTCACTGTAAAAATTTTTTAAGTACATTCAACATGGAAATAAAGTCATCTCAATTTAAATTGCTTTAAACTGACTTGACTCTTGCATAACATAAAAATTGATTTTGATTAGTTAAAGCAATGCAAAAACATATGTTGTCATAACTTACAGATCATATAAAATATGTTTAATAACTTCTACTCCATTTAAATTGGTAAATTTGTACAATCAACTTGGATGTTTGTCATTTCAACTTAAATTACTTTAAACTGACTTAAAATTAATGAGTTGAATCATGTGTAACATAAAAAGTTTGATGAATTAAAGCAATGCAAAACATATGCTGTCATAATTTACAGATCATATAAAATAAAATATTTTTAATAACTTCTACTCCATTTAAACTTTAATCAAATTCACTTAATTTTGTAGTACAATCAGCTTGGATGTTTAAATTGCTTTAAACTGACTTAAAATAATTGAGTTGCATCTTGTATAAGATAAAAAGTTGATTTGATGAGTTAAAGCAATGCAAAAACATATGTTGTCATAACTTATTGATCATATATTTTTTACTGTGTTTAAAGTGTTGCTTTATCAATGCATATTTCTGTTTCTATGTTTAAAGTTACATTTTGTGTAAATTTAGGTGAAAATAGGTGCATGTAGTTTTTAGGTTCTATAAAAGCGGGAGTCTAAAAGGAATAAAGAACCGCGTAAAATTTGAAAAGACGTTCTAAATGGAACTCGAGCTAATTAAATAATTAAACGTCATTCCTTTTTTAAGAGTGTACGTTTGATAATGTGTTCTCCTTTTAAAGCGGTGAGTTTGGGGGTTTAGAGTTTTACATGCATTTAGAAAGAAAACAAGCTCCACGTTGAATCGTGTGTGTTTCTCTCTCTCTCTTTCTTTCAAATATCGATTTTCTTTGACATGAATAAGGGCCTTTTTCAGTCAGTGATTCTTCGCTTTATGGTGGAGTGTGCCACAGCAGAGCAGCACAAAAGCCCTCGGAGAGCATCACACAGGAATCAAACTCTTCTGTGTCCGGCACTGGGTTTGCCCCAGTCGCGCGCGCGGCAGGTACAGGCACTTTTCCTCCAATTTGCGGCAGCTGAAAAGCCGGGACGAGGCTTGTGGAGGACACTGGGCCCCCCTGCACCTCCTGCTCCTCCTCTGACAGCTGATCAAAAGAAAAATAGGTCACGCTTTTCAGACTTCTGTCGCTCATCCTTAATTACAGTCGCTTTAAACAAAAGCAACATCTGCGCATCCTCCAAACAAAATAGCAACCGGCATTCGAGAAATCTGTTCCTTCTGAATCACCTCAAGCCGGACCAGACCATAATGCGCGTGGAGAAGTGACTCTGCGAGCGGACTGATCGATTTAGACTGACTCCAAACGTGGAAAGGACACTTATGGGATATATGTGGAACTTACTAAAAATTAGAGGTTTTATTAAAAGTTTTAAAATAACATTATAAGTCTTGCACTGCGGATTTCGAAACAAAATAAAGCCTTTATTTACGTATTTACAGTGTGTGCTATTATATGTACAGGCCCATTGTGGACTACAGCACTGGGAAATTAATATGCATAATTATTTTTTTTTAGATAATAATGTAAAGTATGTAATGAGCCAGTGTTAAATTATCAGAAAACACGAAAATATATGACTTGACATTATATGAGCAGTTATTCAGTGAAATCTAATAGATAGATAGATAGATTTGCAAACAAAAATGCACAACATAAACAATGACGATATACAATAAATAGTAGGCTACATTAGAAGTGTGTTTTGCACTCTTTATTTTACTGTTAAATTGCACATGAATCTGTATTTATGTGAATATACGTGATTATATTTTTGTGTAGAGCATGAGATCCGCTCGGATGACAGTGGAGGGACCGTCTGACGCCAGATTCCAGATGCAAAGACAGCCACTCCGAAGAGCGTCAGCGATTGGCCAGATTCTAATGAGCTGCGCTCTCGAGGAACGCGATTGGACCGCTGGCGTGTCAATCAAGGCGAAATCTCCTCCCCTTTCAGCAGGGTCGGGTGCGCGCAGAGCAAGCCCACCCCGAGCACCTCCAGCTGCCCAAACAGAAGACGCAGGAGGAGTAGAGGGCTCGGACATGGGGAGAAATCAGCACTGGCCCGTCTGATAGAGATCGGTGTTTTTTATTTATTGGAAAGGGGGGAAAAACCCGAGAGGCCTTAGCACAAAAAAAAAAAAAAAAAACAACAAAAAAAAAAAGGAGAGAAAACCCATCCCTGGCACAAAGCTGGACATAAATCAATGGACTGAATGAAGACTGCCTATACCGCCTATCGATGCCTGGCCAAGGATTTGGATGCGTACGCCATGAACCCAGAGATGACAATGGACATTGGCAACCTACACGCTGGACTAAGCCATGAGCAGGACTTGATGAGCAGCCACAGCCCGCATCACAACCGCAACTCGTTACGGATACACCAGGATCTGAGCGTGGCGCCGTCGCGCTCCGCGATGGTGTCCAGTATGGCATCGATTCTGGACGGCGGCGGCGGCGGCGGCGCGGGAGGAGAGTACCGTCCGGAGCTGTCTCTGCCGCTCCATCACGCCATGAGCATGCCGTGCGACACCTCCCCACCTGGGATGAGCGGCACCTACACCACGCTGACCCCGCTGCAGCCCCTGCCGCCCATCTCCACCGTGTCCGACAAATTCCACCATCCGCATCACCACCACCATCACCACCACCACCAGCGTCTCTCTGGGAACGTGAGCGGCAGCTTCACTCTCATGCGGGACGAGAGGACTCTACCAGCCATGAACAACCTCTACAGCCCCTACCACAAAGACATGAGCGGGATGGGGCAGAGCTTGTCCCCTCTGGGCAACGGCCTGGGCTCCATCCACAACACGCAGCCCACGCTCCACAACTATGGCGCGCACGGCCACGACAAGATGCTGAGCTCCAACTTTGACGCGCACACTGCCATGCTGGCCAGAGGGGACCAGCACCTCTCCAGAGGCCTCGGTGGCCCCGCGGCGGGAATGATGCCGCATCTCAACGGGATGCACGGGCACCCGGGCCACCCTCAATCCCACGGGCCCGTGTTGGCTTCCAACCGGGACAGACCGCCCTCCTCCTCCGGAGCGCCGGGCTCCGGCTCGGGTCAGCTGGAAGAGATCAACACGAAGGAAGTGGCGCAGCGCATCACGGCCGAGCTCAAACGCTACAGCATCCCGCAAGCCATCTTCGCGCAGCGGGTGCTGTGCCGTTCGCAGGGCACCCTGTCCGACCTGCTGCGGAACCCCAAACCCTGGAGTAAACTCAAGTCCGGCCGCGAGACGTTTCGCCGCATGTGGAAGTGGTTACAGGAGCCCGAGTTTCAGAGGATGTCGGCCCTTCGGCTTGCAGGTAAGACAAGGTATCTGCTTTTTTAAACAATCTTTCGTGTAAATGGAGATTTGCATTAGGGTGCATGCATTTTAAAAAGTGACAATGCACATTCATTGACTTGTGTGCATCATGTATTTGTCATTTAATGTGCATTGTTTTTTTTCATGCACAAAGGTTTTTATTTTGTTTTATAAACGCACCACTATTGTTGACATACACTGTTAAAAATAGATTATAGACATAGAAGAAACATTGTTTTCTTAGTATAAAGAGCCTTTTGTGGAATGGAAAGATTCCAAGGTTCTTCATGGAACCAGAGATGCCAATAAAGAAGCTTTATTTTTAAGAGTGTATAGCTGGTGTTTTAGTCTATTGTTTACATGCACATTTGCATTTATTTTAAAACACTCGAGATATTCTGTAAAACACAAGTTAGGCTGATAGTCAGTGTGGCGTGTTGTGGAAGAGGCGCTTTAGTCTGTGTGTGTGTGTGTGTGAGTGTGTGTGTTAAAGAAAAGCCTTTCAGAGAGGTGCTGAATAGGGATGTGTTGGTAATTACTGGACTGTTATTCCCCTCCTGCCCCGCTACATCAGGCTTGTTGCCCCCTCTAGCGATGGGCGGTGCAGACCCCCTTTTCCTTTGTTCGGCTGAAGAAGAAAAAGCAAGAGCTGAATTTCCAGCTTCAGATGTGCTTGTAGGTGTCAGAGACGGTGTCGTGCTGTTGAATCAGTGCATTAAAATAAAAGCTTGGTGCGTATTGATTTTTAATTTGTAGGGTGATGCACAATTATTCACTGAAATAATGGACAGCTCTGATGCCTCATGCATTGTGCAACACAGCCTGTGCATTAAGGCTTCAGCTGTTTCTGTAAAAAAAAAAAAAAAACTGTGTGCGTTTATGTATCTTTCTTAACTATTGCAGTTGTCAACAAAAGGGTTTGGAGAACGAGCATGTGTGTGTGAGCCAACAATAGTTCAATTGCACATACCAAAACACGGCATCTTTATCAAAACATTCCATCATTGATTCTTTGAATATGCTCATGCATTCATGAAATGCTCTTTATGCACAGCCAGATTCCCTGTAAGTAAACAAACAAATGCACCGTTCTCTTTTGTGGAGAATATGACCGTGTAAAGCTTGAGATGTTGGTAGGTGCTTTAATGCTGTTTCCCTGCAGGGCTCTGGTCTCACAGATGGCTTTGGGTTGGGGGGAAGGTATTATGTGATCTGCAGGGGAATTGAAAAGAAGAACAGAGGCTGCAGCGGCTCGATGAATTATTGATAGAAATCTCTGCGTGACCCTCAGCTCGACGCACAAAACGTCACCTTGTCTCGGGTTAAACAGGCAGAGATGTGCGGCCCGGCACCTGCCTTTTGTTCGGCGTTTTGGAGCGAAGAATGTGAAAACAAACAATGAGGAGTTGCATGACATCATAAATGACCGCATAAACGTCTGACCCGGAGAGAATTGCTCACCATGATTGAATTGCATATATGCAAGCACAACAACCTCACATATGAAAAAGCCATTATATAATGCTGAACAGATTATACTGACTTTAGGAGAACATCATGAAAGAATTATCTTCATATAAGCCTATATAAATATTAAAATATTCTACAATGCAAGTTTTGTGGAACATATTTCTAGGTGACTAATCAGATGTGAGGAAATGAGTGTCACTGATCATGTGACTCTTTGTACAGACGGTCAGATTAATTCTCACTTTCATTGACGATGCTGTTAATTCTTAAATAATGATCTTCAGGTATATTCGCACAACTTTTGCAGTCCTTCCCTGACAACGGTACATGTGGATTCAACGCGTGCCAGATGTGGGCCGGATCTGGGCAGACACTATGTTGCTGTCTTTTAAGACAATTTACTATTTTCATTCAAATTGTTATGCTGGTAATGTAATTTGCAATGATTTGAATTAAAATGATATTTGAGTCTGCATAGGTTTGAATTATGTAATGAAAGCTGTTAGACTGATTTTTAAGCATGCACTCTTATAAAAAGGTTCTATATAGAACTCTAGGGTTCTTGACTCAATTTTAAAGACGTTTCTGACACACTTTATATTAGGTGGCCTTAGCTACTATGTACTAACATTTAAATTAATCATTTGATACAATGCACTTATTGTGTACTTACATTTTAAAAATTACCTGCATGTAATTACATCTGTAATTAATTTCTGTAGTTACATTTATAATTACACTGTTAACACTTCCCTTACACCTAACCCTACCCTTAAACTTACCCACACCACCACACCTCTCCCTAACTTTACCCTTAAACTTACCCATCCCACCACACCTGTCCCTAACTTTACCCTTAAACTTACCCATACCACCACACCTGTCTCTAACCCTACCCTTAAACTTACCCACACCACCACACCTGTCCCTAACTTTACCCTTAAACTTACCCATCCCAACACACCTGTCTCTAACTTTACCCTTAAACTTACCCATACCACCACACCTGTCCCTAACTTTACCCTTAAACTTACCCATACCACCACACCTCTCCCTAACTTTACCCTTAAACTTACCCATACCACCACACCTCTCCCTAACTTTACCCTTAAACTTACCCATACCACCACACCTCTCCCTAACTTTACCCTTAAACTTACCCATACCACCACACCTGTCCCTAACTTTACCCTTAAACTTACCCATACCACCACACCTGTCCCTAACTTTACCCTTAAACTTACCCATACCACCACACCTCTCCCTAACTTTACCCTTAAACTTACCCATACCACCACACCTCTCCCTAACTTTACCCTTAAACTTACCCATACCACCACACCTGTCTCTAACCCTACCCTTAAACTTACCCACACCACCACACCTCTCCCTAACTTTACCCTTAAACTTACCCATCCCACCACACCTGTCCCTAACTTTACCCTTAAACTTACCCATACCACCACACCTGTCTCTAACCCTACCCTTAAACTTACCCACACCACCACACCTGTCCCTAACTTTACCCTTAAACTTACCCATCCCAACACACCTGTCTCTAACTTTACCCTTAAACTTACCCATACCACCACACCTCTCCCTAACTTTACCCTTAAACTTACCCATACCACCACACCTCTCCCTAACTTTACCCTTAAACTTACCCATACCACCACACCTCTCCCTAACTTTACCCTTAAACTTACCCATCCCAACACACCTGTCCCTAACTTTACCCTTAAACTTACCCACACCACCACACCTGTCCCTAACTTTACCCTTAAACTTACCCATCCCACCACACCTGTCCCTAACTTTACCCTTAAACTTACCCATCCCAACACACCTGTCTCTAACTTTACCCTTAAACTTACCCATACCACCACACCTCTCCCTAACTTTACCCTTAAACTTACCCATACCACCACACCTCTCCCTAACTTTACCCTTAAACTTACCCATCCCAACACACCTGTCTCTAACTTTACCCTTAAACTTACCCATACCACCACACCTGTCCCTAACTTTACCCTTAAACTTACCCATACCACCACACCTCTCCCTAACTTTACCCTTAAACTTACCCATCCCACCACACCTGTCCCTAACTTTACCCTTAAACTTACCCATACCACCACACCTCTCCCTAACTTTACCCTTAAACTTACCCATACCACCACACCTCTCCCTAACTTTACCCTTAAACTTACCCATCCCACCACACCTGTCCCTAACTTTACCCTTAAACTTACCCATACCACCACACCTCTCCCTAACTTTACCCTTAAACTTACCCATCCCACCACACCTGTCCCTAACTTTACCCTTAAACTTACCCATCCCAACACACCTGTCTCTAACCCTACCCTTAAACTTACCCACACCACCACACCTGTCCCTAACTTTACCCTTAAACTTACCCATCCCAACACACCTGTCTCTAACTTTACCCTTAAACTTACCCATACCACCACACCTCTCCCTAACTTTACCCTTAAACTTACCCATACCACCACACCTCTCCCTAACTTTACCCTTAAACTTACCCATACCACCACACCTCTCCCTAACTTTACCCTTAAACTTACCCATACCACCACACCTGTCCCTAACTTTACCCTTAAACTTACCCACACCACCACACCTGTCCCTAACTTTACCCTTAAACTTACCCATCCCACCACACCTGTCCCTAACTTTACCCTTAAACTTACCCATCCCAACACACCTGTCTCTAACTTTACCCTTAAACTTACCCATACCACCACACCTCTCCCTAACTTTACCCTTAAACTTACCCATACCACCACACCTCTCCCTAACTTTACCCTTAAACTTACCCATCCCAACACACCTGTCTCTAACTTTACCCTTAAACTTACCCATACCACCACACCTGTCCCTAACTTTACCCTTAAACTTACCCATACCACCACACCTCTCCCTAACTTTACCCTTAAACTTACCCATCCCACCACACCTGTCCCTAACTTTACCCTTAAACTTACCCATACCACCACACCTCTCCCTAACTTTACCCTTAAACTTACCCATACCACCACACCTCTCCCTAACTTTACCCTTAAACTTACCCATCCCACCACACCTGTCCCTAACTTTACCCTTAAACTTACCCATACCACCACACCTCTCCCTAACTTTACCCTTAAACTTACCCATCCCACCACACCTGTCCCTAACTTTACCCTTAAACTTACCCATCCCAACACACCTGTCTCTAACCCTACCCTTAAACTTACCCACACCACCACACCTGTCCCTAACTTTACCCTTAAACTTACCCATCCCAACACACCTGTCTCTAACTTTACCCTTAA
Organism: Coreius guichenoti; assembly: GCA_039654105.1. Lineage (NCBI taxonomy): Eukaryota > Metazoa > Chordata > Actinopteri > Cypriniformes > Gobionidae > Coreius > Coreius guichenoti. The sequence goes on from CM077183.1 coordinate 1,621,280, forward strand.
ACTTACCCATCCCAACACACCTGTCTCTAACTTTACCCTTAAACTTACCCATCCCACCACACCTGTCCCTAACCTTACCCGTATCCCACCTCAATATCAGCAAAAGTGTTTTGCAATACAATATGAACACAATAAGTACATTGTACTTACATCAGAAAATAAGTACATAGTAGTTAAGGCCACCTAATATAAAGTGGGACCAAAGTTTCTATACAAGGAGAGATGTCTATGATTGCACAGTACTGTCATGTTTAACAGGTTATTTCAAGTATGTTAAATTCATAAAATGTAATTAAAAATGAAAACTAAGTCCATAAAATGATGGGAGCCGCTACAATGAAGCGCCTGACGGAACTCTTGAAGGTTCTAAATAGAACCTTTTCTTCCGAGAGTGTTGATGCATGATGTCCCAGGTGAAACGAGTCTGTCTCCGCGCTATTAATTTAGTCAAATCGAACGTGACGTCCGACTGGACCTCATTCCAGTCACACCGCACAAGCAATCAGCCAGCGAGACGAACCTCAGCCCGTGCCGTCCGCCGCGGACAAACAACTTTATTAACTAAATGATCAAAGGGGACAAGCGCTGTTATACGAGTCAGGACGGGGGAGATTGAAAAAGAGCCGGGTGCTGGAGAAAAACACGGGGTCCCGGCCCGTAAATAAAAAATAAGAGATGGATAAATGTACCTGCAACCTCTTGATTTGGGTGTCTGCAATGACTCTTTCAGACAAAGTCTGCAAGACAGAGAAGATATAAATGTGACCCTGGACCACAAAACCAGTCATAAGGGTCAATTTTTTGAAATTGAGATTTATGCATCATCTGAAAGCTGAATAAATAAGCTTTCCATTGATGTATGATTTGTTAGGATAGGACAACATTTAGGTTAGGATAGGCCGAGATACGACTATTTGAAAATCTGGAATCTGAGGGTGCAAAAAGGTCTAAATACTGAGAAAATCTCCTTTAAAGTTGTCCAAATGAAGTCCTAAGCAATGCATATTACTAATAACAATACATTTTTGATATATTTACGGTAGGAAATTTACAAAATATCTTCATGGAACATGATCTTAATATCCTAATGATTTTTGTCATAAAAGAAAAATGTAAAATTTTGACCCATTCAATGTATTGTTGGCTGTTGCCACAAATATATGACTGCTTTTGTGCTCCAGGGTCACAAATGTCTTTAAAGCCTGAGAGAAATTATATTATCAGCATCACAATTTGAGTGAAAAGTTGAATTTGTGAACAGCAAAACCTGATTTTCTGTCCGTCTGTCACATGATCAGTGACACTCATTTTCTGACATTTGATCCTGGAAATACTATTTTTAATATGCAAACATTTTTATTTCCAGGTTTGCATGAAAAAAAGTCCCAAATGCAGACATTTGGACACCACAGTCTGTTATGTTGGAAGAATGAGTGGTTGACAATCAATAAATTCATGCATATGATAAACGCTAATAGTGATTTAACGATTTAAAACAAAACTATGAAATGAAGCATTTTGATTGCATGCAAAACTCTCTTAAAATACGAGAAAGAAGCAAATTGTGCATAGACTCTAATATTGTTAGAATATCTATCTGTCACAATGAGGTTGTTATCAGATGTATGACCTTTTGGTTTGAATGCAAAGATGCAAACAGATGATACAGGCCAGCATATCTTCAACGGCAGGCCAGTCATGGATCCGTTTCTGCTTGACGCTCTCAAAGGGCAGAACCAGACCAAAATACCCGTTTATTTCCGTCCCGTCGTTCAGTAATGTGTGTGAGTTATGTCACTTTCTCAAACAAATATGTGTTACTGAACGACGGCGGATCAATGCGTGTAATCTCTTAAAGATTAAAAGGGCATTAATGCTGGCAACAATAACATAAACGTGTGCGCCCAGTTCGCATTGATCTGGAACCCGATCCGGACTTGTTCCAGTAACGCTGACGCTGGAGGAAGGTTCCCAGCAGCGGCCGACTGACTCCGCGCTAAAGAGACTCCTGCCGGGCTATTCTGAGCCGTGCTCACCAGGGTCATTAAAGCCGCCCGGATGAGACATGTGAAATGAAGGGATAACCAAGCGTGGATGTTTCCGAGTGAATTTTAGCCGGGTGTTTAATCTGTGTGGAGGAGGCCGGCGTTGAGAGGATGCGCCCGGTGACCTTCACACAAAGACCGGGGCCTCGCGGCTCCAGAGACGAGGACGCGCGCGCCTGATAATTATAATGGCTTTGCGCTGCTTTGAGGGACCTTTTAGTGATGAGATTCTCTTCTCAAGCCAATAAGTGCGTAACACAGGCCAAGAGAGTGAAATAATCCCGGCAGAAATATGATTGAACGACTGATCTGCTTAAAACAGGCTAATCCAATCACATGGAAGATGTCCTGACATTACATTAGGATTGTGAAAAATCAGCATTGCCTATTATATTACTAAGATATTATATATTATATTATGCTAGACTTTATATAAAATCCATCTGTTCTAAATCAGGTACTGAAACTGTAAGGCGTCTGGGTTACACTATTTGATAACACTTTACTTTACAGTGTCCTTGTTACACATGTAGTTACTATAGTCAATTATGCATAATTACATGCAACTAACCCTAAACCTACAGTGAGTACATGTTGTACACCTTAAAATAAAGTGTAACCAAGAATATTAATATCTCTATGGAATATGAGTGTGAGTTTGGTCAGTTTAAACATATTCAAACGCCAGTAACACTTTATTTTAATGTGTCCTTGTTACACGTGTTACATGTATTTACTATAGTAATAACAGTCAATTATACATAATTACATGCAACTAACCCTAAACCAAACCTTTAACCCTAACCCTAATTATATAGTAAGTACATGTAGTTACTCAGTACTTAATTGTATAATTACACTGTAACACGGACACCTTAAAATAAAGTGTAACCCTTGTGTATAAGGTGTCCTTGTTACAGTGTATTTATATATTTAAGGACTGAGTAATAATAATTAACTACATGTACACTATTAGGGTTAGTTGCATGTAATTATGCCTAATTTACTGTTATTACTATAGTAAATACATGTAACGTGTAAAAAGGACACATTCAAATAAAGTGTCACCGGCGTTTGAATATGTTTAAACTGACCAAACTCACACTCATATTCCATAGAGATATTAATATTGTTGGTTACACTTTATTTTAAGATGTCCTTGTTACATTTAAGTACTGAGTAATATTAAGTAACAACATGTGCTCACTGTAGGTTTAGGGTAATTTGCATATAATTATGCATAATTTACTGTTATTACTGGGTTGTTTCAACCCGTTTGGGTCAAATATGGACAAACCCAAACCCTTTGGTTTACATTTTTTAATTACATTTTTGACCCAACGGTTGGGTTTGTCTGTATTTGACCCAAACCTGGGTTGAAACAACCCAGCATTTTTTAGAGTGGGACAGTGTAAAATAAACCATATTCTTTATGGTTTGGTGTTTCATATCTGTAATGCATTCTAAAAAATGCTGGGTTGTTTCAACCCAAATTTGGGTCAAATATGGACAAACCCAGCAGTTGGGTTAAATTCTTTTATTTTTTTTAATTGTTTAGGTTACACTTTATTTGGTAATACTTTATTTTAATGTGTCTTTATTACACGTGTTACATGTAGTTACTATAGTAATAACAGTAAAATATGCATAATTACATGCAACTAACCCTAAACCAAACCTAAACCCTAACCCTAATTATATAGTAAGTACATGTAGTTAGTTACTATTACTTAGTTCTTAAGTGTATAATTACACTGTAACACGGACACCTTAAAATAAAGTGTAACCCTTAATTTTAATGTGTCCCTGTTACAGTGTAATTATACATTTAAGCACTGCGTAATATTAATGAACTATTTAGAGTTTGGTTTAGGGTTAGTTGCATGTAATTATGCATAATTTACTATAGTAAATACATGTAACACGTGTAACAAGGACACATTCAAATAAAGTGTTACTGGCGTTTGAATATGTTTAAACTGACCAAACTCACACTCATATTCCATAGAGATATTAATATTCTTGGTCACACTTTATTTTAAGGTGTCCTTGTTACTTTTAAGTACTGAGTAATATTAAGTAACAACATGTGCTCACTGTAGGTTTAGGGTAAGTTGCATGTAATTATGCATAATTTACTATACTAAGTACACTCTAAAAAATGTTGTTGTTTTTTTTTTTAAAATATGGACAAACCCAAACCCGTTGGTTTCAATTTTTTAATTAGCCTACATTTTTAACCCAACGGTTGGGTTTGTCTATATTTGACCCAAACCTGGGTTAAAACAACCCAGCATTTTTTAGAGTGGGACAGTGTAAAATAAACCATATTCTTTATGGTTTGGTGTTTCATATCTGTAATGCATTCTAAAAAATGCTGGGTTGTTTCAACCCAAATATGTCCATATTTGACTTAAATTTGGGTTAAAACAACCCAGCATTTTTTAGAGTGTGTATTTGTTTTGCTCATCTATAGCTTTCTGAACATTGAATCGTGTTAAATGTGTAACATTTCTGTGTTCTCAGTCTTTGCGTCGTGGTGTATGTATTGTCCTTCGAGCACAGTGTGTTTAAGCAGTAGCCGGTGTTTGTTTGTTAGTTTCGAGGTGATGTGATTATCTCTCTGTCTCGTGACTGGGGATCATCAACACCGGCCAGAGCAAAGGCCAAAGTTTTTGGTCTCTCAGCCCCACAAAACCGTCTGTAATTTTGCCGAACAGCCAGCAAAAACATGTTTTTATCACAGGAGGGAATCTGTGGGGGATTCGTTTGTCTGTCAGTTGTTCTTTTGGCCTTTCAGCACTCTTTGGTTTTGTGCTAGTGATCTGCAAATGAATGACAGAAATAAACTTGTGTGCGGCATTCTATATGATTTATTCCTTGATAATTCTTCAGTTTACACACCGTCGTGTCTCTTGCTAAAAGAATACATTTAACTTCAGCTATGAGGAAAGAGAAAGGTTCATGTTTGCTTTCCAGAGGAGAGGAGCTGATAAGAACTTGCGTAATAAATCAGTCATTATTTACAGTGGGCTCTTACACACATGTTCTTTTAAATAGTGCTTTTGTTCGAGGAATAGATACAAACCCATTGCAACTGTGTCTACATTTACATTTATGCATTTGACAGACAGTTTTACATCGCATTGAAGGTGCAGTCAAGCTCCGAAAAGGACCATAAAGTATGTTTGTTTGACATATGGATTTTATATGATTTATAGTGATTTTGGTTATTAATAGAGCTTCATAGCTAAATGAATACTGTTGTTGTGTGGAAATCTTCTTAACATCTGCTTTTATGCTCCAAGGATGAAATAAAGTCTTATGGAAGTGAACATGATAGTGTATAAATTATAACAATTTTATTTAACACGAGCGCATTAGTGCAGCGCTGTTTCCGGAAGTATTTTCTCCATTCTCTCCCATAGGGATTTTTTTAAAAAGTCTTGGTTAAAGCGTTATAAGCCATGAACCACACCAACCAGCTACGAGGAGAATCACAACATTACAAACTTTGATTTAGAGCAAAAAAGTATTTGAAAATACAAGACTGTGAGCCTAGTGAGGGAAGGAACTACAATCCCATGAATCATTGCAAATGACACAAACAAAATATGTATATTTATTCAATTATTTAAGTATTTTGAGAGTGCAGGGACTCGATTACGTCATTCGCAGTGCTTGATGGGAGTGGGCGGAGCCAACAACAACTTGTTTCGACTCTCTGATTGGTGGAATTTTCTGCACAGCATCATGGGTAATGTAGTTTTCACCATGAATTCCGCTGTTAAACAGGATTATTTTAACGCTAAGTTGAAATAATGTGTTCTAACGGCTTCAACAGAAGCAAATACCATCAATTAACAACCACAGATTTATAAGTTATCATTAAAAATCAGTCCCCATGGAGAAAATGAGTTTTTAATGATAATACATTATTAAAATCAAAAGTTTTATCTGTTAATATTATTTAATGGACCTGAACTTGAATAAATACTGTAACAGAGGTACTGCTCATTATTAGTTTTTGTTAGTTAATGCATTAACTAATGTAAACTAATGGGACCTTATTGTAAAGTTTTACCGAATATTCACTTCAGGATGTGATGCAATCAGTGTGTACTTTTAAGACAGGTTGTTTCTTGCCAAACAAAGATACGGGTAACAAAACACATTCAGCTCCAGATGTATGTATCTGAAGTAATCAGTGTTGCTTGTTTATCTGTGCGTCCGTAAGCATTTAGTGTGTTTGTGAAGCTGATTGGACGGCTGGCTGATGTTGTTGACGAGTGTTACCTCATCAGCATTGTTTGTGAGCGTTCTGATTGGCTGTATCAGTGTGCTGATGTTTCTGTCTGCCAACAAACCTTTGAACCTCTGATGTCATCATGTCAGATGAACTCTGACCTCTTATTCACTTGATCAGGGAACATTTGTTCTGTCCCTCAAGATCAAGCGATACAGCGAGCATTAAATGCACTGGTCAGTTTTGAGATTTTGGGCTGCTTTGTTTCCATAACGTCTTATTTCAGACTAGTGGAAAGAAAAAATGGTGAAAAATTAGTTTTTTTCCCTGTCTGTCTTAATATAAGTAATTATACTAACTAAAAATTAACTACAATCTTAAAAATAAAGTTGCCATAGAAGAACCATTTCTGGTTGCCCAAAGAACCAAATCAGTTGTAAAAAGATAATATTCTAAAGAACTTTTTACTTTATTCACCTCTAGTGTCTTACCTCAAAAATGTCTGAATGTCATTGCATTAATATGAAATATCACAGCAAACAAAGATGCACAAACACACTTTACAACCAAAATAATTATAAATATAGCTGCAAACAACAGTTATCGGGGTTCAAGCGTTTTAAGGCATTTAAAAACATGCGTAAAAAAGGTATTATGTTTTATTTAGCAAGCATGTAACCACTTAGATCACAGATGGAAAAGACCATTAACAGCCAATACAGGCAGTTTACTAAGGAAATAATGGTTTTTAAAGCTTTTTTCACATTTGTAACAGTTAAAGCGCCAGCTATGGCCCGATGTACATAAAAGTTTCCAAGCTTCTTTAGAATCATGTGATGCATGTGCAAACCTAATTTCCGGAAGTCCTGCAAATCAGACAGGAAGAGGGCCATTTTCAGCCATTTCATGGGATTTGCCATATAGAAATACATAATTTTGACATCTTTTTTACAGTTATAGCCCCACCTATGGGCAGATCTCCATAAAAGTTTGCATGCTTCTTTAGAATCACGTGCCATGTGTGCTCACCTAATAATGCAAAGTTCTGAGTTTTCGTTTAGGAATGATAGGATTTTGGTTAGACTTGGCCATGCCTGTTTTATAAATGACCCAGCTATAGCTATCCAAAGGCCAAAGTTCAACATTTTTTTGATAATCATTGACCTAGAGAGTCCTGAGTGGTTTTATCGAGGTTGAGCCAAAAACCTAGGACTAGTTTGCGAAAGTAGGTTTTTGAAATAATCTCCAATATTTAACGAATAATTCGGTTGACAGCGGTGGTCCTAGAGGGAAAGTTGCTCAGAATGAGGAGTTCTACCATGCGGTATGAATGTCGTGGGCTTGTGTGGAAAAATCGTGTGGTATACAATCCTTTATGCACGCAAAAAACGCGAAGGCACCCCCCGGTGGTGATTTCTTTCGAATTTCTCACAGGGCTGTGAGTCAAACAGTGAGTTTCATTCCGATCGCCCCTGTTAATCTTGTCTGATAGCTGCTCGAAATTGATTGGCTGCTGGCTGCCACGTTTTTCGAGATACGCGAATGTCCTCAAAAGCAGTCTTGGCATCTTGGACGAAGACACCGCATGCCAATTTTCAAGTCAATCAGACGTAGGGTTGCATAGTTATAGTCATTTTAAATGTTTTTCCATGTTATAGCGCCACGAAGTGGCCAGTTGCCATGTGCCTTTTCACACAACCACAGACCACATTCTTACATATATGTGCCAAATTTGGTGAGAATATCTTATTCAATTCACGAGTTATAGCCATTTTAGTAAAAGTGGCTCCGCCCACTTCAAACGTTTCTAGCGGTCCTTAGAGACAGTGAATCGAAATTTAAACTTTTTTTTGATAATTATTGACAATCAGACTCCAGAGAATCTTGCTGCACTGGTTTGGTTCCGATCAGGCCAAAAACCTAGGACTAGGTAGGTTTTTCAAAAAATCCAAAATACCCGAAAATTTCAACAAGGATTCCAACAATAAGACACTTGAGCCTAAGAGGCGATTTCCTGCTTTTGACCGCTGTAGCGCCCCCATCAGGCTGATTGGGGCGAGATTTGGTGACGTTGTAGACAGTGTGAGTACTACCAGCCCTCAAAGTTTCAAGTCTCTACGACTTACGGTTTGGTCTGCCCGATCACTTTTAGGGGAGAATGCTGATCCTTGGAAAATTTTTTAGCGCTACACTCTTGAACCCCTAATAAAAAAGTTTATATGATTTGAAATTCTAAAACCATAGTTCTGAAATGAACAAAGTTGATTAAGAAAATATCCTGCAGTATTTCACGCACTTAATCTAATGAATCACATTCACGTCTTTATAAAAGTGATGCATTTAGTGCATGCATTTAGTCGAGCTGGCGCTGATGGCCGAAGCAAGATGATCCACTGCAGTGAACGCATGACTCTCTCTCAGTTTCTCTTTCATTCCCCTCCTCCATCTCTCGGCGAGGTGTCCGGCCTCCACATTAAGGATATCCGCACATGCACAGAATGACACAGCTAAGTGCAAGACTACAGCATAATGCATTTAGCAAGTCCTCTTGCTCTAACACACACACACACACACACACACATGCTTAGAAAAGGCTTGATATTGAGATGGGAAGCATTTGAGCGCGAGAGATCACACGTCTGTGAGAGTATGAAACACTAGCCGAATTAAAAAAAGAGTGATTTTCTCTCATCTGTTATGGGGAGGTTTCACCCGAACAAGTGAAAACATCATTACTGATCGTGTTTTGTGGCGAAATATTGATCTGATGTCACCCACCGCCTCCCTCGCTCTCCTCCTCTGTTTCATTTGTACTGTAGGCCTATCGTGCTTTTTCTAATCAGATGCATGAGACTGGAAGTTCAAAGGTTTGATGTTGTTTCTGTCTCTACTAGAGCAGGTTTTCCTGCTTGAATGTTGATTATTTCCTCATATTCTCCATTGTTGCGGCTCCTCTCTTCCCAGTCTGTCAGTAACGCTCTGTTTAGTTCCTGTCTCTATGAAGCCCCTCCTTCTGAAACGCACACTGTGCTCTGATTGGTCGGCTGGAGCAGTGTGTTGTGATTGGTGTTTGGGAAACGTCCCGCCCCTTACCATAACCGCCAGTCTCAACACACTACTAACTAACTCAACCAGGCCCCGCCCCTTTATTCTGCGTATGAATTATTACAATGAGGAATATTGTGACAGCAACATGACACACTACAGACAGATGAACGTGAAAACCCCATTTTAAGATTCTGTATATGGGATTACAAGTGGTTTAGCTTTTAATGTTTCAGACATGTGCATTTACTAGTGATATGCGATAATAATTGGTTGATATTTTTTAGATGATTGGTAGTATATTGCACAATAATTGTGTCTGCTTGGTTAACAAAACAGTTTTCCCATGACTCTGTATTTTTACCCCAATAATCTTTGTTTTATTTACAATGTAGTCAATACACAAACATGTGTGGAAATACTGTAAAATAAGTGTTAGCTTGATTTCAGCAGTGGATTGTTCCTGTAAAGCGTCTGATCTCAGGGTTTTTTCAGCGCATGTATAATTCAGTGCTGATCAGAGCGCAGCTTGTTTTTGTGAAGTCATGGCACATAATGTACTGAGAGTAAAACTACTGACAGTGATGTGAAGACTAGTCAACGGGACACCAGGTTTGACTCTCTCAACACCAGGTTTTACAGGGAATGATTCATCGGCGCAGGTTATTGTAAAGAACTGTAATCTTATAACGGCTTGATCTCTGAAAACACTTTTCCTTTCAGCTGACATCATGTAGGCCGTGTCGCTGTTGGTTAATGTTATATATGTTTAACGTGATATTGATTTTGTTGCGCTGCATTTGGTGATAGAAAAAAATGTATGGAGAAACTGATACAAAATTAGTCATGTGAAACAAAGACGGACACATGTGGTCAAAAATCTTTCAGGAATATATATATATATACATACATACATACATACATATACAACAAATATATATATGTATTTTTTCCCTTTTTTTCTCCAGTAGCCAATATATGTAGTACAAGGTGTGTGTGTATATATATATTCAATTTTATATAAAAAATTAAATTTATATAATAATATTTATTCACTATTCATTCATAGATGGTTATATTCCTAATATATAATTTTACTATTATATTATAATTTAAATATGAATATGTAATTTTTATTTAAAATGTAATATATTCCTAATTACTATATATATGTCAAATCAATCTATCTAACATAAAAGTTTGTTTATATAATACGAGTGTGTATATATATTATTATATTTATATACTAGTATACTTTATATACTAATCTAGTATACATATACATATTTATATATATATTTGTGTGTGTGTGTGTGTGTGTGTGTGTTTATGCATGTATATATAAATATAATAATATATATACACACACATATTATATAAACACAAACTTATATGTTAGATTTGACAGCACTAATATATATAATATAAATCTAATATTAGGAATATATTACATTATGATCTATCCATCCATCCATCCATCCATCTATCTATCTATCTATATGTGTGTGTGTGTGTGTGTGTGTGTGTGTGTGTGTGTGTGTGTGTGTGTGTGTGTGTGTGTGTGTGTGTGTGCTCACAATTCACCAAAAAATTTATATTTAATTGTTTTATTAAAATCTTTATTTGTTATCGGCTGATATATTTGGCTAATTTATGTTTATTGCACATAAGAATCATCAGAGAATCAATAACGAATCAAATATGTTCCTACTGTATAAAATGAAATTTCTGTTTTATTCTAATTCATTTATTCTCTGAATTTCAGTAGATGTAGTTAAATTTTAGTACATTTTTATTTGATTTTTTTTACTATTGCTTCCAAATTATTATTATGATACATAGGCCTATTTTATTAGCAATCCTGTACACATTTTAATTTTAGTTTATTTATTAATGTACATTTCCATGCAGTTGCTTTATGTTTTTCACAGAAATTCCATTTTCCATTTTATTTTATTTTTCTTCAGTTCATCCAGTTTCATCCAGATATGATTTATGTGTTACCATAGTTTCCAAATTTCCATTAGCATTTTTTTAACTACTAAATAAAATTCCAGTGCATCTGATTGAATACAGATTTCAATAGACGAGGTGAAGAGACAACAGGTCTTTGGGCTCCTCATTAATTACTGAAGGTGGAAGCTGATACTCAATACAGGCCAGAACTGATCGATTTCATTCAGAACGCGTTCAGAGACGAGCGAGCGACGGCGGCGCGGTTAGGACAGTTCCACTGGACGTTTCCTCCCTCACACACATTGATTTGCATTTGCCAGCGAGGAAAGATAAACCAGCGGTGTGAGAGCAGCTCTTACCCGTTTGATGAAAGGCCAGGGAAACCTGAGGGATCGATCGGATTGATTGAACCCTGCCCCTTTTAGAAAAGCCCAAAGTTGACACCCCTCTCCCACCGCGGAAATGGTAAATCCCTTTGAATAATATAATTGCTTTTTTGATCGCACTGTAAAGCGCCGCGAGAGCCCGTCCTGATGGAGTCACTGTTGCGTGGACGCCCATTGACGGCTGCGATTGTGTCTCAGTGTGTGTGTGTGTGTGTGTGTGTGTGTGTGTGTGTTTCGGCCGCAGTAAGCAGAATAGCAAATGATGACGGGGAAATTCACTGCTCCACAAAAGCATCAGTCTGGAGCTTTTATCCAGGGCAACACTGAGCAGAAAGCCATCAGGGCCTCGTAAAGAGCGCGCGCTTGAGGAAGTAAACATTGATCCTTTATTTTACTAGAGAGAGCAGAAGGAGAAAGCACAGCTGCCTCGTGCACAACACTATCCCTGCCTTCAGAGGAATGGAACACTGGGATACATTTTGGAACCAAATCGGGATAGAAATCCTATATTAATTAGTAAAAATCATTTGACTGCTAATAGAATCTCGACTCATCCTGATCCTGAAGAAAATGCTTTCGGTTTATCCAGCAGGATCTTATAGGATTCTTATTGATCTCATCCTTTAGGATTTGTTCTTACAAATTATGAATTTCAATTCCAATTCGAATCCTGTATTTATTCCTTCAGGATTTTAGCGGACTAATTTCCATGCAGTTGGTCTATATTTTTCATTATGAAACAAAATTGTTCTTTAGAAATGAGAATACACGTTTTAATCCTGCTTTATAGAGCTGCGTGTATATATGATATATAATATAATAATAATATTATATTAATATAATATATATATTCAAAATTTGATAGTTATATTCATATTATATAATTCTACTATATGTATATATTTAAAATGTACCTTTATTATATATTATTTAATTTTTAAATTGTATGTGTGTGTATATATATACTATTCTATAAAGCAGAATTAACTATTTTATTTTATAGTAAAAATATAGTATAATAATAAAATATCCATCTATCATAGTACATTTTTATATAATAATATTCACTATTCAAAATAGTTTGTTATATTCCTAATATGTATAATTTTAGGCCTATTATATTATAATTTAAATATTAATATGTATATATTTAAAATTGTATATATTCCTAATTTTTCTCCTATTATATATATGTAATTTTTACAGTACACACACGTGCACATATCACCTTGTAAGATTTTGTATTCCCTTTTATTTCTCTATTATGATCAAAACACATCAGCACTAACTAAATTATGGGATATATGCACCTGCAACGGCATTATATGCATTGAAATGACCGTGGCGAGTGTAGTGTGTGTGTGTGTGTTTTCATATGGCAGCATCAGTAATGGAGGGCTGGGGTGGAATGGCGCTCACTGGTCATGTTTCTGCGGGAGTCTGATGGGTGAACAGCGCCACCTACTGCACGTCAAAGGATTTCAACACAACACTGATATAGCTATAGCAGACAGGAATGTTTTTATATCCTAAACATGTACTGATATACATCTGCAGTTGTTGGCAGTGGCAACTCTTATAATAATGCATTGCATTTAACTGCATAACAAATTAGTCAGCATGGTAATAAATAATCTCTGGTGTTGATATATCTTGTCTAATGGTATTTTTGCATGAAGAAAATGTGAGTGGAGACAGCCTTAGGATGAGATTATTGCCTTTTATAGTTTATACAGAAATGCACCTGGATTTTATAACAAATTTAACAAATCTTTATCTTTGCATGTTTTCTGTATTTAAATGCACATGCAGGATTAACAGAATAATGCATGTTTATTCTCGTGTCCGGAGAGCAATCTTGTTTTATAATGAAAAATATTGAGCAACTGCATTGGAATTTGGTGACTTTTGCTTGTGCACATGATTCAGATTAAGATGCCAGAATATTCTGGAGATGAATGGGTTAATTCTTCAGGATAAAGCACTGACTGTCTGTCTGAGTCTCAGATCCCTAAACACTCACTTCAGCTTCTGCTGCCATTGTTACTGCATCAATTATACATGCAAAGTGTGGAAATATTGCTGTGCATTTGTCTTTATCAAATATTTAGTTTAAGCATGCTATGATAGGGGCTGACGGGGGGTTTGTGTCGTTTTTACACACGCGTCTGTCTGCAGCGCTCAGCAACTTCCTCTGAGTGCAAGGCCTGCGCTTTCCCTCACTCTTTACGCTTGGCATGTTGCCGCCTTAATTTTATGACAAATGGGTCTGCGCTGTGTGTGTGTGTGTGTGTCTGTAAAAGAGAAATCAAGTCTCATAATGAGGGTGTGAATGCAGCAGAAGTAAACACACACACACACACTGTGTAAAACCACACTGGCGTGTGTCGCCTTTATTTACACCGTAGTTTCCTCTTACATAATAGTTTTGTACTCAATTGAGCTCTTAACCTGATTTCTATTGATCTGGCCCAGGCTCGGTTGTGCATACTTAATTCAGAGAAGTAATCAAATCAAATCTTGACACACTCGCACACACACACGCACACACACACACAAACATGCTCACACACACACATACACGCTCACATACACACTCGCACACACACACGCTCATACACACTCACACACACACACTCACTTACACTGACACACACACGCACATACACACACAGACACACACACTGACACACACACACTCTGTGACGCGCACACACACACACACACACACACACACTCTCTCTCTCTCTCACACACACACACACACACTCTCTCTCTCTCTCTCTCTCTCTCTCTCACACACACACAGCTTTGTTTTGCTATCTAAGTGAGGACATACCATAGGCGTAATGGTTTTTATACTGAACAAACTGTACATTCTATCCCCCTACACTACCCCTACCCCTAAACCTACCCATCACACACACACACACCCTACTCCTACCTCTAAACCTACCCATCACACACACACACACACACACACACACACTACTCCTACCTCTAAACCTACCCATCACACACACACACACACTCTCTCTCTCTCTCTCTCACACACACACACACACTACCCCTACCCTTACCCTTAAACCTACCCATCACACACACACACTACCCCTACCCCTAAACCTACCCATCACACACACACACACACTACCCCACCCCTAAACCTACCCATCACACACACACACACACACACTACCCCTACCCCTAAACCTACCCATACACACACTACCCCTAAACCTACCCATCACACACACACACACACACACACACTACCCCTACCCCTAAACCTACCCATCACACACACACACACACTACCCCTAAACCTACCCATCACACACACACACACACACTACCCCTACCCCTAAACCTACCCATCACACACACACACACACACACACACACACACACACTACCCCTACCCCTAAACCTACCCATCATAGGAAACATTTTGCATTTTTACATTTTTAATAAAACACTGTTTAGTATGTTTTTAAAGCTATTTTAAATATGAGGACATATGAAATGTCATGTTCATGTTTACATCGTAATACCCGTGTCATTATACAAATTTGTGTCCTCATAAATCACAAAAACAAACACACACACCCACACACCCACAAACACTCTCTCTCACACTCTCACACACACACACACACACACTCTCTCTCTCTCTCTCTCTCTCTCTCTCTCTCTCTCTCTCTCTCTCTCACACACACACACACACATACACTCTTTCTCTCTCTCACACACACACACTCTCTCACATACACTCTTTCTCTCTCTCTCACACACACACACACTCGTTCTCTCTCTCTCATACACACACACTCTCTCTCTCTCCCCCTCTCTCTCTCACACACACAGACACACGCACAGACAAACACACACTCTCTCTCTAGTATGAATAGTTATTTTCAGTTTTTCAGTGGTGTGTTTGGCATTAATCTGTGCTTTAGCTTTAGCAGCGTTTACTGAGATCAGCACAACAAACTCAAACACAAGTCAGCAAAATCCACAATCATTAAAACTGCAGAAACACTCTCATACACATTAATAACAAATTATGCCCGAGGCCACGATAAACTCTGTCCTACAGATATAAGCAAAGCTCGTTTAAATGGACTGACTGAAGAACACTTCTTTAGTTATATATATATATATATATATGAAGAGCTTTGCAAAAAGGTTGCATTATGATGCTACACATACATGTTTTAATTGCTAGACGGTTTGTGTATATAGCATTGAGACTATGTGAAATACTAGCCTGCTGCTTAATGTACATGTACTGAGCACTATATACTGCCTACTATTTTTATAAATAGCATGTGGAACAGTATGCAATGATACATGATTTTACTTACAGAGCAAAAAATGATTTCTTTCCTCAGTATTTCTGTCTTGTTTTCCAGTACAAACATTCTTAAATCAAGACACATTTACTGGAGAAGCAAAACGACTGAGGATTTTAAGTCTTGTTTCCTGACAAATTTATCAAAATTAGCGAGTTTATGCTTAAAACAGGAACAAATATCTTCCAATGGGGTCGGAAAATGATCTGCAGAAATAGTGCTAGCCTCTCTCTATATATATTTATTTGTTATTTGTTGTTGATTGGTGGATGTCGTCAGTGTCGGATCTAATTATCAGGCGATCGTGTGTTTTTGGTCTCTGGACTCAATCATGATAATAGACCCTAAAAATAAACCCAGAAACTCATCATAACGGCGAGTGAATTACTCGGGGAATCTTGGTGGTCACAGAAGCAATTACCTTTTGGGAATCTCACCTCACTTCAAATAATCTAAAGCTTTCCTGTGAGACGCCACTGATCAGAGAGCAGTTTAGATGTTAGGGTCCTGATTGGGAATAAGAATCTATTACAACACTGAGGAGGTTTGTTCTGATTGCAGTGCTGTTATTGCTAACTAAAACTATTAAAATTAGTCTTCGATAATTGAATTAAAGATGAAATTAAATAAAATACACATTTTAGATGAAAAACTTAAACTTAAAAAACTTAAGGGAAAAACATAGAAATGTTGCCTTGGCAAATATTTCAGTTTTTCTATTTCAAAATTTCTTGTTTAATTCAATGTCTTATTTGCTCTTTCTTATTTGTGGAATTTACTAGCAATTTATGATTTAAAATTGTTTCTACACCCATTTTTTTAGTGTAGGATTTGCCTGCACAGTTTTGGCACAGTGCCACCTAGTGGTCACGATATACGAAACGTATATTTTTGCTTATTACTTCTGAAGAGTTTGACCAAAAATCACAAGACTGGTCTCTTTTAGATTTTGCAGCATGCTGAGTCAAACAATACCCAATTTCCCTTTTTGATGTCAGCTATTTTGGGTGTTGGCCATTTTGAATTTTTTGTTTTACGGCCATTTTAAATTATGTTTTACAAATGCATTGGCATATCATTACAAAACTCGGTATGTGTCATTAGCACCATGCCCTGAAGTTACTTGAAATGTTTCCGGGCAGCGCCACCTTGTGGTAAAAAATAATGAAATTTAAAAAAAAAAATGCTAATAGCTTTTGATTAATTTTGCCTATTGTAATGAAACTGGTCTTTATAGATTCCTACCAATTTTGCCATAGTTAGCTGAACTTCCTGTCCGCCATGTTGATTTCCTTTAGAAACCCACTTTTTTAACTCCTCCTAGACTGTTTGTCTGATTTTCACCAAATTCGAGTTAGAACTATTTTTAAAAGATTTTCAAATTTTAGTTTTTCTACTTCAAAATTTCAAGTTTAATTCAGTGTGTTACTTGCTGTTTCTTTGTAATTATTTGTGAAAATTACTAACAATTTCTGATTGAAAATTGTTTCTACACCCATTGTTTTAGTGTAGGATTTACTTTTACTTTCAACACAGTGCCACCTAGTGGTCACGATATATGAAACATGCATATGTTTGCTTATTACTTCTGAAGAGTTTGACCAAAAATTACAAGACTGGTCTCTTTAGATTAGGTGCAGCATGCCGAGTCAAATGATACCCAATTTCCCCTATATCGGCCATTTTTGGTGTCTGCAATTTTTAATTTTGTGTGTTTTACGGCCATTTTGATTTATGTTTTACAAACGCATTGGCGTATCATTACGAAACTTGGTATGTGTCATCAGCACCATGCCCTGAAGGTACACAAAAGGTTTCCAGGCAGCACCACCTTGTGGTAAAAAATAATGACATTTTTAAAAAATGCTAATAGCTTTTGATTAATTTTGCCTGTTGTAATGAAACTGTCCGCCATTTTGATTTTCTTTAAAAACCCACTTTTTCGAACTCCTCCTAGACTGTCTGATTTTCACCAAATTCGAGCCAGATCATCTTCAGACCATGCTGGCAAAAAGTTATGGATTTCATGTCAATAGACAAAATTTTCGTATACCGCATCAACAAATGCCGAAATGCATCTGAGGCTATATCTCTGGAAAGATTTGATGTATTGACACCAAACTTGGTGCTTGTCAATGCCACCCAACACTGAGCACACCACATCGATTTGGTGACAGCGCCACCTATTGGTCAAAAGTAATAAGCAATTATGTCACAAGTGATTGTAGTTATGGGCCTTCAACTTAAAACCATCTCCAAATGTCTTTACTCATTGTTGCTGTTGGTCTGATGCTCGCTGCCTTGATTATAATGCCTTTGATTCAGCTATATTGTTTTTATGTAATTGTAATCTAATTGTAGCTGGTGCAATAAACCTCTGGGCTGATCCTCATTTCAAAGTAATAGGATGCAAGTTTTTTTTCCAAATGCATAAATATAAAACGTCATATATGTGTGATTGATTCTAACGTGTTTATTCTCTTTCTCTTGTGTCTCCTTTCTAACAAACGAAACCCCCGAAGCGTGCAAAAGAAAAGAGCAGGACCCGAGCAAAGACAGGAGCAATACACCAAAGAAATCGCGGCTGGTTTTCACGGACCTGCAGCGAAGAACACTTCTGGCCATCTTTAAAGAGAACAAGCGTCCGTCCAAAGAAATGCAGCTGACCATCTCACAGCAGCTGGGACTGGAACTGAACACTGTAAGCAACTTCTTCATGAACGCCCGGAGACGCAGCCTGGACAAATGGCTGGACGAGGGAAGTCCGGGCAACACGTCGTCCAGCTCCAGCACTTGTACCAAAGCGTGATCCCGGAGGGAGGGAGGGAGGGAGGGAGGGTGGGGGGTGGGAACGCGTGACGATGGATAAGGGTGCACCGGGGAGGGTGCAAGCTTTTTAAGAGGAGAAAATCGTTCCGAAGGGCAACGAGGGGAGAGAGACTGCTTACCGGCTCACTGCTTACAGCCAGAAACACACAAATCCAAAGAGCGAAACGTCAGGAAATAAAACACTGCTTTCTCTTCTCCAGTCCGAAGCAAGAATCATTAATCAGGAATGAAAAATTAAAGCAAATCAAAAACATTGTTAACTTTCCATTTGGCTTTGAACTGAAGAGAAGACAAAGGGTTTGCATTTCACATCTGCATTCACTCTAAATTAGCTTTGATTTTCATTTCCTGAAGTGTGAGTGAGTGAGTGAGTGTGTGAGTGTGTGTGTGTGTGTGTGTGTGTGTGTGTGTGTGTCGAGATGTTTTAAACTATAAGGGTAAATCTCATAAACACACGTCCAGGTCACATTCTATGTAATTCAATGCAAAAATTCTTATTTTCCAGTACAAATATCTAAACATTCTTAAAGCAAGATAAGATCTCCCAATGAGGTCGGAAAAATACATTTAATTCATAGAGAAAATTTATTCAAATATAATTATAAAAAATTGATTATTATTATATTATATAATGATAAAATATACAAATATATTAATATATTATATTATTTATTGTTTTTAAATATATATTTTAAGTGCAACTTGATTTTATAATGTTTAGGTATTTTTACTGGAAACTACAAAAATACTTAGTAAGAAAAGCATTTTTTTGCTGTATCAATGGCGTAATGCATACAAACTTTTTTAATTATAATTATAATTATCATTAATGTCAAAAGTAATTCTCATTAGATTAACATTACTGTAATCGTTATTTTTATTGTAGTAATGAGAATGGGATTTTTTATGTTTGCATTATGGCAATGGAAATTCATTTTCAGCAAACAAAATATTTATGCATTTTGGAGTGAAATATGGCAGGTTTTTGTGAGATTCACCCATGATAGCAGCATTTTCTAACACACTGAACCTGGTTACAGCTAGAAAAACACCCGTCAGAAGCACAAAGCACAACAAACACGAAGGACACGCAGATCTCTCACACCGTTATTGGCCGGCCGGGTTTGTGAGCACAATCCTGAAGCACATTCAATTTGCAATAGAACAGGGGCTGGACCACACCGATCGTTCTTCTTTGGTTTAAAAATAACTCAGGATGATAAAGCCGAAGAATGAGCTTCTGTCTCTCAAACACACTTAATGAAATGACATTGCAAACACACACACATACATGCATCCATCAGCTTCACGTTGTCACGACTGTAACTGTATTATGCTAAGAAACCAAACTGGCATTGGTGATCAGGGCCTTTACAAGAGTTTAAGAGGACAATCTCCACACCAACGCCTACCAGTTTAGCTTTCCAAAGGTCTTTCTCTCGTAGTTTTAGCTACTTTCCAACTTTACTGAGCTCTTTCATATACTCATCTCAAGTTCCATCACTCGTGCTCATTTATTATTGAACCGAGAGCCGGTAAGCAGTTCTCTCCCGGGTAACGCTTGAGGGCCTCTTCGGATCGCTCAAAACGGACACTAAAGACTTTTTCTATTTATTGACAAATCGACACCAAAGAAACTTTTTCTGCACCTAACTGTTCTGCAAACAAAGGACAACAAAAAGGAAAAAAAAAATCCCAAAAAAACAAAAAAAAAAACTGCAAAGATGACAAAGCGGGGACGCCGAGCCGGCGTCTTTGTTGTGTTCGGATCGGTGGAGACTTTGGAAAACAGGAAGCAGAATGGGATCGGAAGGGTTTTAATGCGACGGAGCTTTTCCCACAGCATCGGCGGCTCCCGAATGATGCGTCTCTCAAACGAAGTTGAAGATTGTCTTTAATGTGTGCCTATGCAGTTTTTTCAACCTAAATGGAAAGAACAACAAGAACCTCATCAGCTACAATACCAAAGATTCAGAGTTACTCCCGCCGCAATTCCATTCCCACATTGCATCGGTGCGGCGTTGCCTCTCTCCAAACATGGGACGTCTAGGGTTTCGGCTCTTTGGGTTCCCCACCCCCCATCCCCCCGTAGTCGCATCCGTCTCACAGCTAAAACTAAAGGTGTAACTCAAGCCTGATGGGCATACCAAAGATAAACACCTTTAAGCACATGCAATCCCAAGTAGTTTTGTTTCCATATCCCAACTGATCTGTATACCAAAGAGTTGCAAAATCTTCCAGCCATCGTTGAACACATATGCACGTTGTTTCCGGGCGCCGAATCCGCACGTTTCCCATGTTTGAGAGAGCCGTTGGCGTCATTGCAAGGCAGCAATGCAGCTGGTACAGAATACATTATATTCCAACTGAAAAGCCAATAATCTGCCAAAACGCTCACTTAATTCTGTAGAGAGGAAACTGCAGACTATAGGTCGAATAGCTTTATCCTTTAGGTTTCTCTCTTTAAAAGCTTTTAGTCCAAAGATTCTCCAGCGGAGAATTCATCTGCTCTTCACGACAGTCAGGTCTTTAGGAACATGGGCCAAAGAGCTTTTCTTTGCTTGTCTTAGTACTTAAATTTCGCCAATGCCTCTGTACAATGTCTTACCCAGGTTTTGCAATATGTGATTTATTTATGTAATTTATATTTGCTATGATTGAACTTAATTTAAGTTGCCAAACCCCCATCCCCTTTTATCCTGATTAGCTTGCCAAAGTTTACATTTACTTATTTTGCATGTTGGACACCATCAGACTTATTTATTTATGACTAAATGTGCTAGAAGTTTGTTATTATTATTTGTTTTCTTAATTATTTAATGTTATTTAATTAGACGTAATTGTGTGGATGACTAATAGTGCATCAAAGATGCTGTTAATTTATTAGTTAGCTTTACTTTAAAAAGCAAGACAAAGGGTGTATTTAATTTTTCTTAGAAGGAATAATTCTGGAAACGTGTTAGCGATCAGGTTTTAGTTGCAATGTTTGTATGTTTTTATGTATGTCAAGATTTTATGTAAATCGTTTCTTTGATTTTCTTTCGAATGAAAACAATCTGTCTTTGCGATCGATATTAGCAAGGACAAGCGCCGAATTTCAAGCCTGATGTTTTCGAGATCGTATACGGGGCCACACGTTAACGGAGATCAACGCAGGACTCACCAAAGATAAAACCCACGGACGCTGAGAGGCCGTTTATTCACTGCTTCACTCGTAGAAGGACATAGAGGAATCCCTTAAAAACTAGAAAAAGCTGCTTCCAAGACTGATTTGTGTGTGTGTATAAAAGTCTTTCTATCTCTATAGTGAGAACCACAGAGGCTACCTCACTGAATTTTCCATTTGTAATTTTAATCGTGTTGATGAAACCAAAGATACCAAAGATTTCTTTTTTTCTCGAGGACGGTCTGCGCTTGACGCCATGCTTGGGATATTTTGATAACTCGTTCCACTTTTTTTCTCTTCTTCCTCTTTCAGACACGAGTTCCTCCTCTCCTCGGAAAAATAAGTGCAATGGAGCGGATGGGACTCGACGTCGAGCTGTAGTTTTTAACGCTGTGCGGTTCTGATCGTCCGTAAAAGACCTTGATGCAAAAAACCAACCCACTAAGAAAGATCTGTCTGGCACAGAAACATTAACATCCCTCGTGTTTTCTAATCAAACGCAAACCACATGGGACATAATATTGAAATTGGTGGAAATGTTCGGATATTCAAAGTTTTGTTGGTTTGTTTTAGTCAGTGCATTGCTTTTAATCATATGCTGCGTTGCATTTATTTCCCAAAACACCTATTTTCACTCAGAAATGGCTAGTAATTATTATTATATTTATTTTTTTATTTTTTTTACAAATAAATGGCAACACATTGAATTAACATTACATTTTTAAGTCGAAAGATTGAAATTATATTTTCTTGTCAAATTTACAACTTTGAATTTTTTTTTAGTGTACCTACTTGGAAAAGTGCAATAAAATGCTACTTCAGAGTGCAAACATTTTTTTTATCAGTATTTTTGTCTTGTTTTCTAATACAAATACCGAATTCATAAATCAATATAGCCTACATTTACTGGAGAAGCAAAATGACTTAAGTCTTGTTTTATGAAAATTAAGCGAGTTTTTAAGCCAAAGATCTGCCAATGGAGTCAAATAAATAGCAACTTCAAATAAATTTGAAGTCGAAAGACTGAAATAGAATTTTTTTCGTAAAACATACTCCAATAATCTTTTATTTACAACTTTGAAAAAAAGTGTACCTACTTTGGAAAATGCAATAAAATGGCACTTCAGACTTAGAAACTTGCACAACTGCACCTCAAAAATTATTTTCTTTATCAGTATTTTTTGTCTTGTTTTCTAATACAAATATCGAATTCATAAACCAATATACATTTACTGGAGAAGAAGAATGAAAAAGTGTATCAAAATGAAGTTCAAAACAAAGGCAAATATCTGCCAATGGAGTCAGAAAAATAATCTAGTTTTCCCTTTGAATGAAGTTTATCTTTCTGACGCCATTGGCAGATATTTGCCTTTGTTTTAAGCTTAAACTCACTTAAATGTTATGTTTCAATAAAAAGACTCATTTTGCTTCTCCAGTAAATGTATCTTGATTTAAGAATGCTTAGATGTTTGTGCTGGAAAACAAGACAAAAATATTGAAGAAGAACATTGTTTTCGCTAAAATTATAGACATTCACTTTTAAGCAAATAAAATACATCAGTTAGTCAAAGTTCTTACACCACATGTTGATGAAACCAGTTTTAAGTAGAAATCATCCCACATCTGACTGTTTTAGTTTTAAGCCATTTAAAATAAACTTCCTCAAAGATCTAAATCGATTCTGTTAAAAACAACGTTGGTGTTTCTGTGCACGACAAACTCCGAAACCAAAGACCAAATCGAATCAACTCGTACCAAACCGAAGGGACTCGATATATGGGACGACTTTTAGGAAAACACGGCTGTCGTCGGCAGCTAAAGACACAGATGGGATCGTATTGATCCGTTCAGCTGTAGGTCGTACATCATTCCGTCCTGTTGGAAAAGTAACACATTTACTTGTGGAAAAAAAAAAATAGAATAGAATCTGTTAACGGGGACACGAGCGTGTCACGTATTGATCGGCCGGTTATTAGGTCAATATTCTTAGCAGTGATTCCGTATTTATGATGTGGAAGAAATCTGATCCTTCCTTAGTGTTTTTGTCTCGTTTTCCAGTACAGTGCGAATATCTAAACATTTATAGGGAGTAAAAAAATAATGTTATAAATACTGTTCTACGGCTTTAAATAGGAGTTGGGGGATCATAATATCGCGAGAACAAGTTTGCGCGGCAGTTGCGGAGAAAGAGATGAGACTCTTTAATCCTTTGTGGCTAATTCATGATATTGGCCTCCAAATGTTAAATAAAGCTCCTTGTCGGTGTCCTCCATACAACGGGGATAAACCGATCGACAGAACAAATCCAAGAACCAACGAAACAGCGCTGGGTAAGAACTGTGACGCTAACGTAAAAACCCACGCGCCGCCTTCACGTGCTATCAGAAATTTCCCAGTTGTGATTACGAGCTCGTCGCGTTCAAGTGCTTTGTTGTCGGAAAGAACAGGAATCATGGAGGACACCATGTTTATTCTTGCCTATTTGTGGGAAAATCGTATTTAAACCCAAAATGATATTTAGCGTCCCATTCATTAACAACAATATAAACATTCAACGCGCTATCTAGATAGCTTGCCGACGATTCAGGAATTTTAAAATACAGGCTTTTTTCACTGTGATAAAATATGCTTCAAATGATTATTCATGTTTGTACTGTAAATATGCACTACTTTAACTACAATACAAGGCGATGTAGCTTTTGTGGAAAAACCTAATAAACAATATTAGTCGTTTTTGCGATGAAAAATGTTTTGCGAGCGAATGCAGTTTCTTTACGTGCTCCGTAAGTTTATGCTTTAAACAAGAACAAATATCTGCCAATGGGGTCATAAAATAGTTTTCCTTTGAATGCTTTGCAAAAAATGCTTTTCTTACTTAGTTTTTTTGTCTTGTTTCCAGTCCAAATATCTAAAAATTCTTAAATCAAGATCCATTTACTAAAGTAGTAAAATGCTATAAGATATTTTGTCTTGTTTTCTGGGGAAATAAACCAAAATTAAGTGAGTTTTTGCTTAAAACAAGCAAAAACTCACATTTGGTAGTTAATTCAGCTTTTTTTAAAGCAACAACTCACTTTAATTTTGATTTATTTCCCAGAAAACAAGACATAATATGTTATGGCATTTTACTCATCTAGTAAATGCATATTCATTTAAGATTTTTTAGATATTGGAATGGAAACAAGACAAAAATACTAAGTAAGAAAAGCATTTTTTTTTTTTTTTGCAGTGAATGAAGTTTAATTGGCAGATATTTGTTCTTGTTTTAAGCACAAACTCACTTAATTCAGAAAGCAACACTTGATGTCTTCAGTCATTTTGCTTCTCCAATAAATCTTGATTCAAATCTTTAGATATTTGTACTGGAAAACAAGACCAAAATACTGAGGAAGAACATAATTTGGTTACACGCTATTTCGATGGTCCACTAACCAACTATAAGTAACTTTGCAACTACATGTCAACTAACTCTCATTAGAGTATTAGTAGAGTTTAGAGCTGTAGAATATCTAAAGTGGACCATCAAAATAAAGTGTTACCAATAATTTTTTGCAGTGTGCATTGATTAAACCAAAACAGATTCTCTCCAACGTCGTATTGTTTTCAAAAAGAAACCCCTGACATAGACGAAGATAGCGCTTTTGTTGTAAAGTATGAGATATTGTTGGATGAGTGCCTTGCTTGAACCAAAGCGAAGTTTCGACCTCTCTGTTTCTTCTTCTGTTAGTACCTCAGCGACAGGAAAACCCCGGCAAACGCGGGTGTTATGGTGCTTTGCAATGCAATCCTGCAAAGAACAAAGACGAACTCTATACCAAAGGCTTTCTAGACTTTTGTTCTCTCTCTTCTTTCCTATCTTTAAAATGGTTGCAAAGCTTTAAAAAAAAAGAAAAAAGAAAGAAAAGAAAACCCCTGGAGCATGTTGAGGGCGCAGACCGTGCTTTTCTTACCAAATTTTTCTCGGATATACCTCATAGAAGATAGTGTTAGGGTATTGTTATTATAGCGTATGTATTAAATTATTCACTTACTCTTATTTTTTAGTAACTGTGACTTAAGACAAACCAAGAAAAAAGCTTTATACATCTTAAGTTGTGATTTTTTTGTAATAGCTGAGGTTCGCTTACCAAAAACACAATGCTTGTCTTTTTCTCTCTTGTTAATAATGTGACAACTTTAACAATTGTTTTGTGGTGCAAGTTTTACGAAATTCTGATTTTATTCTTATTTTGTGAAGGGTGGCTCAACAAGGATATTATTTTTGGATTGGGAAAGGTTGGTTGCTAGAATGAGCCTCAAGTTTACAGTTTTCATTGCTTCTGTTGTACAGTTCGCTTCGATTTCATTTACAACATCCATTTCTCTTCCAATTCTTTTCTCGTTCTGTGTGGAAATGTAGCATTACAGCCGTCCCTTGATTTACGCATGAGTATCTTTGCGGTTCTAGCTAGCGTGTAATGCATTGTCGTTAAATAGCGTTTAAGTTCTGGATCCGTCTCGTTTTCGATTTTTTTTTTTTTTTTAACTGAACCTCTTTTTGCATGTTGGCCTGATCTAATTCTTGAAGAGTTCATCTCAGATGTGTATAGAAACGTTGTGCATTTGATCAGTTCGGTTTTCAAAGTGAATCACATTTACCCAAGTGATCAAACTGATCGCTTTCCATTTGAGCGAATCTTTCTGATCAAGTGTAGCGTGACTGTTAATCTTCCATTATCTCAGAAACAGAAACCGAACAGCTGTATGTGTGTTTGGACTCAATTTTGACAGATAAGAACTTGTTTAGACGGTTTATCGGTCTGTACTGAATCATTCTGCTCTAGATGTGTCGACTATACCAATCCTGTCCAAAAATACAACAGCTAAACATCCTCAAATACAGGATGAAATGTACCAGACAATCTACTACTAAGTAAAAACACTTCATTCTTTTGAGAAACAAAGTCCACACAGACGTTGCAGGAGTTAAAATGAGTTTTGACGTCTTGTGTTTTCAACTGAAGGAAATTCCAAAGATTGCGTATAAATGGATGAACGCTTGAACCGACTGCAGGATATTATGGACTGTATTCCAAAGATCTGCTTTGAAAATGGATTGGAAACGGATTCTTTTCTTTTTCAGTTTCATCATTTGACATTTTGTTCATTTATTGGTTTGTTAAATCATTATATTCATGTAAAAAAGTTGATTTTTGTTGTTGGAATCACAAGAGAAAATTGATCAAATTTTAGTTTTGCATTCATGATCAACATCTTTGAAACATTCAAAGTACATGTTCTTCCAAAATGTTTGACCATAAATAAAGAGAACAAGTGATTTTATTCCGAAACCATTTGTTTGGTTAATCACAACAATAAAACCTGTCTCATGATGTAAATACATTATTATTTTTTTTTTTTGCATTGTTTCACAATTCGAAACAATGAAATGATTTCCACTCAAATGAACATTGACGAATTTAACAGTAGTTTATAGAGTTGATTTTTCAGCGGCTTTGGTTCCGGAAGTATTTTTTCCATTCATTCCTCCCATAGGGATTTTTTAAAAAGTCTTTGTTTAACCGGTATAAGCCATGAACCAAACCACAACATTACAAACTTTGAAGCAAAAAAGTATTTGAAAATCAAAGAAAAATACAAGACTGTGAACTTGGGGAAAGAACTACAATCCCATGAAGATTTGCGAACAGCATAATCAAATAAAAAAAAAATTCAAGAAATATAAAAGTACTCATTTAAAAATGTTGATTATTTATATCAAAACAATATATATATTTATTCAAGGGACTTGATTACACAATGCTTGATGGCAGTGGGCGGAGCTAACGAGCTGGAATTTTTCTGTACAGCATCATGGGTAATGTAGTTTTTCACCATGAATTCCGCTGTTAAACACGATTATTTTAAGAATAAGCTAATGTGTGCTGACGGCTTCAACAGAAGCAAATACCATCGACTAACAACATCGTAGCTGTCGTAGAGCTGTCTTCAACAGTTTATAAGTCATCATTAAAAATCAGTGTCCATATGGAGAAAATGAATGGAGTTTTTACCTCCGGAACCCAAATGTTGCGCTCCATTTACGCAACAGTTTTAGAGCGTATTTGAGTTGTCAGTTAATTTCCTTACACACACAAAACAAACACAGGTACATAGAACGAGAACTTAATTGGGTTTAAAAAAAACCTTGCGCACAATTTTTCACATTTTCATTCAACAAATGAAAGAACAATTTTTCAAACTTTAAGAAGAAATGAGTCAAAACATTTGAAACCATTAACGTGTGCAAATTTTAGCTTAAGCTTAACAACAGAATTCAAAGCTATACTTTCCCATTGCAAACACCAGCGCACATCTCACAGAACATGCCGAATAGATGTCAGGACATCAAGAACAATTCATTAAACACCTGAGAAGAAGTTTCTGCCTCTGTTTTGCATGTGTTTGAGTCGTTCTTACATCTGGATCTGAGCAGGCGATGGATAGTCTGAATGCTTCCATCAACTCAGTGTATAAACTTTCCTACAATCAGGTGGGATTTACCAAATAGTATTTGAGCCTCTCATCTGTGCAATAGCCTATTAATATCTGTGTTTGCATAAAAATAAAAATAAAAATTGAAAAAAAAAAAAGAAACAGTGCTACTTAAACTACAAACTCAGTGTTGTCATTGTCGACTGTTTCTGCATCACACTATTTTTTTTTCTGGCAGTGTTGAAAGTTGTTGCTCAGCAAAGTGAAACATTGTTTTTTTTTTTCTTCCAGCACATTCTGCTTGTGTGTTTGTGCACAGATTTTCCTGTCTTTTATCGGATTACATTTGACCATTGCTCAAGGCGTTAGTGTTTCTGTCTGCGTCATTCTCACAGGTTTATTTTGATTTGAGTTTCTTGTTTTTTTTGGTCACTATCATCAGATGGTAGTGTTGTGCTCTTTGCTCTTCAATAAATGACCTTGATTCATTCATGTAAAAAACTGTGCCATTTGTCTTCACTAAAGAATAATGTTGATTCCCCCCCCCTGTAATACACTGTAATTTCACACAAAAAATTTTAACAGTGTAAAAATTCCAACATAACAGATGATTAAACATTAACACATCTATCCCTACGTTATTTTTGTGCAAAAACACACAAAATAACACTTGATTTCAACATTTATTCTCCTAGAACGCTGCTGCACTCATCCTGTTTAAGTTCAGTTTAGTATAATCAGTTATTGAGTTCACATAACTTTCTTGTATTAAGTACAGTGAACTTTCAGTAATACTTGAGTAAAATAAACTCAAAATTCAAGTCGGAGTGCTCAGATAATTCAGATTTTTCGTGAACGCTTTTTACAAGTCAATCTCATTTTTACGGTAATTACAAGGAGTGAATTCAAGACCAAGACAATTCAAGGACCACACAGCAAAACCAGAGGTGTAGTCAAGACCAAAACCAAGACCAATTAAGACCAGAGGTGTAGTCAAGACCAGACCTCCAAGACCAAAACCAAGACCACTCATGACCAGAGGTGCAGTCAAGAAAAGACCTCCAAGACCAAAACCAATCAAGACCAGCGGTGTAGACAAGACCAGACCTCCAAGACCAAGAGCAAGACCAATTAAGACCAGAGGTGTGGTCAAGACCAAGACTAAGACCAATCAAGACCTGCGGTGTAGACAAGACCAAATCTCCAAGACCAATCAAGACCAGAGGTGTGGTCAAGACAAGACCTCCAAGACCAAAACCAAGACTAGAGGTGTAGACAAGACAAGACCTCCACGACCAAGAGCAAGACCAATCAAAGCCAAAGGGTGTGGTCAAGACCAGACCTCCAAGAACAAGACCAATCAAGACAGACCAGAGGTGTGGTCAAGACCAGACCTCCAAGAACAAGACCAATCAAGACATACCAGAGGTGTGGTCAAGACCAGACCTCCAAGATCAAAACCAATAGCAAGACAAATCAAGACCAGAGGTGTAGTAAAGACCAGACCTTTAAGACCAAAACCAATCTAGACCAGAGGCGTAGACAAGACAAATATAAAGGGGACTGAAGTAGTGTTACCCAGAAATAAAGTCAAACTGGTTAGTAATAAGTGAAGCTGGTAATGCTGTTTTTTTTAATCATCATTTGCTGAGATCTTGAAAGTTTGAATGTCTTTTGATTTCATCTAAGGCTGTGGCTGGAAATCATCATATCAGAATGATTTGTGAAGGATCATGTGACACTGAAGACTGGAGTAATGATGATAAATTCAGCTTTGATCACAGGAATAAATTACACTTTACTATATATTCACATAGAAAACTTAAATTGTAATAATATTTCACAATTTTACTGTATTTTCGATCAAATAAATGCAGCCTTGGTGAGCAGAAGAGACTTCTTTCAAAACCATTAAAAAATCTTAACGACCACAAACTTCTGAACGCACACTGAATGTTTGTCATGTCAATACAATGAATTTTAAGCGTATCAATAAACAGAAGCAAAGACAAAAACATAAACTTACCTAAATGTTTAAAAAAAAAATTATTTGCATTTTATCACCAAGCACTTCATCAAATGCACAAAACTCTCAGCTTTCCTCTGGTTTCTGTCAAACATCTTTCTCTCAATCTGCTCCTTCTTTCCGTCATGGCTGCTGGGGTAACAGGCGTTTGTGTTCCCATCTTATCGGGTGACATTTGGCTTTTCATTACTTGTGAGGAGGATAAGAGCCGAGAGATAAGGTGTGACATTAAGAGATTGTTCATACTCACATGATGTGGAGAGACAGACGCCAGTCAAAGTAAACACTTGACAGCTGCCATCGACGAGTTTCATGCTTAAAACAAAGCTGGAAAAGGGCATATTCGCCACATAAATCCATCCAAACACGAGCACAGAGAACAGACGGAGAAGATTCTCCTTTAAACTCAAACTGAAGTTTATGCAGTGCAACAGAGTTTCTTTGAAAACACAAAGTAACAAAGTTTTCTGCCTAAAGAAATGAACAGTCCTTTTGGCAAATCAGTTTAAAAACTGCGTTTGCTTCAGGACGTCAATGTTCTTAAAAGTAAATTTATTAATAGTAAGCATTATACCGATTCTTTAAAACAGTGTTTTTAAAATGCCAGACATTTAGTGAAATGCCAGGATGAATAAAAACAGCAAAACAACATTTTTCTGTTGCATTCATCAGTCAGATTTACCATGATTACGAGTTTATGACTAGTTAAAATTACTTTTTAGTTAACTTTACTTAATGTTTTAACTTAGTATGTGACTACAGATTACTAGATTTTTACAACTATGTTTTGTTTACTCAGAAACCCCAAGTTAAGATTAATTGATTGGTTTTAGTGCCATTTTGTCAAGCAAAATGGTGGGGCAATTCTTAATAGACTTTTCACTAATTTCCTCCACTTCTGCAGTTATCTTTCTCTAGTTACATTCAGTCATTTCCCAAAGTCATCTTGAAAGTGGAATTGTCAATACAACTGAAAAATTTGAGAACGTCACATAAGCTGACTTCATAAACTGATGTTGTTTTTCCTAAAATGTTTTTGTTTGAACTCGCCATTATGGTGATCAGTGTTCCCTTTGGTTGGGCTCTTGGAACTTCATTTATATTTTTTGTAATTCTTCCTATTGATGCAGCGAATCAACAGTTAATCAGGGAAGAAAGGGAAGTAATTAATAGGTTGCTTTTAAAAGGTGACCTAACATCTAACTAAAAACTAGTCAAACTAATTTAATTAGTCTATTTTTCATGTCAAATAATGATCTTTTATAATATACCTTTTTTAATATTTACGCAATTTAATTGACAGTACAATTCCATCAAATTGAATTGAATGATCCTTACATATTTTAATTGAATAATTGATGAAGGATTGTTTAGTTAATCAATTAAAATACATAAGGATTATTTGATTCAATTTGATGGAATTTTACTATTAATTAATTTGTTATTAATTAAATCTTAAAAAAAGGCTTAACAATTGTTTTGAGTGTGTCATAAACACCTTGTGAAACTTAACTGGGTTGATATAATCCCTCTATATTTGTGACAATATCTTGCAATTGAGCATGCTTGAGTCACACATAGACCTCAACATTCAGCATCAACACACAACAATGGTAGCTATACTAAGTCAAGAGTAAATCTAAAGTAAATGATCAAGTACTCTCTACAGTTCTTTTTTAGTTACTAGAACTCTTGTGTAAGTGAACTATACTAAGCATTTGTCAGTAAAACATACTATTCATATTTTACTTAGTTTTTTTTAAAGCAATCTGTTTGCATGCTTTAAGTCTAACTAATTTGATTTGTACAGTGTGGTATTTGGTGCCTTTTGGCCATCATAAAATGTAGAAAATCAAACTCAGCTTTTAAAAGAAAAGTTTGTGTAGTCATGATAGGCTGATGTAAAACATTTGAAAAAATATCCTGGTCAAGCTCAGATAAATAAATTTAACCATTTATTAAACAAAATAAATAAAATGGAAGATCAAAAATGTCCATTCTGTTAGGGACAGACACTACAAAATGACAATAGGGTGGAAAAATTACATGGTGGATGATATAATAACAGGGTGGACAAAATAACAATGGTGGACAAACAGCGTAGACAAACTGACAACAGGCTGGACAAATAATAACAGGGCAGATGGAATAATAAGGTGGATGAAATAATAACGGTGGAAAAACTGACAACAGGGTAGACAAAATAATAACAGGGTGGACAAACTGATAACAGGGTGGACAAAATAATAATGTGGATGAAATAATAACAGGGTGGACAAAATAATAACAGGGTGGACAAAATAATAAGGTGGATGAAATAATAACAGGGTGGACAAAATAATAATGTGGATGAAATAATAACTGTGGACAAAATAATAACAGGGTGGACAAAATAATAACAGGGTGGACAAAATAATAAGGTGGATGAAATAATAACAGGGTGGATGAAATAATAACAGGGTGGACAAAATAATAAGGTGGATGAAATACAAACCCAATTCCAAAAAAGTTGGGACACTGTACAAATTGTGAATAAAAAAGGAATGCAATAATTTACAAATATCATAAACTTATATTTTATTCACAATAGAATATAGATAACATATCAAATGTTGAAAGTGAGACATTTTGAAATGTCATGCCAAATATTGGCTCATTTTGGATTTCATGAGAGCTACACATTCCAAAAAAGTTGGGACAGGTAGCAATAAGAGACCGGAAAAGTTAAATGTACATATAAGGAACAGCTGGAGGACCAATTTGCAACTTATTAGGTCAATTGGCAACATGATTGGGTATAAAAAGAGCCTCTCAGAGTGGCAGTGTCTCTCAGAAGTCATGATGGGCAGAGGATCACCAATTCCCCCAATGCTGCGGCGAAAAATAGTGGAGCAATATCAGAAAGGAGTTTCTCAGAGAAAAATTGCAAAGAGTTTGACGTTATCATCATCTACAGTGCATAATATCATCCAAAGATTCAGAGAATCTGGAACAATCTCTGTGCGTAAGGGTCAAGGCCGGAAAACCATACTGGATGCCCGTGATCTTCGGGCCCTTAGACGGCACTGCATCACATACAGGAATGCTACTGTAATGGAAATCACAACATGGGCTTAGGAATACTTCTAGAAAACATTGTCGGTGAACACAATCCACCGTACCATTCGCCGTTGCCGGCTAAAACTCTATAGGTCAAAAAAGAAGCCATATCTAAACATGATCCAGAAGCGCAGGCGTTTTCTCTGGGCCAAGGCTCATTTCAAATGGACTGTGGCAAAGTGGAAAACTGTTCTGTGGTCAGACGAATCAAAATTTGAAGTTCTTTTTGGAAAACTGGGACGCCATTTCATCCGGACTAAAGAGGACGAGGACAAGGACAACCCAAGTTGTCATCAGCGCTCAGTTCAGAAGCCTGCATCTCTGATGGTATGGGGTTGCATGAGTGTGTGTGGCATGGGCAGCTTACACATCTGGAAAGGCACCATCAATGCTGAAAGGTATATCCAAGTTCTAGAACAACATATGCTCCCATCCAGACGTCGTCTCTTTCAGGGAAGACCTTGCATTTTCCAACATGACAATGCCAGACCACATACTGCATCAATTACAACATCATGGCTGCGTAGAAGAAGGATCCGGGTACTGAAATGGCCAGCCTGCAGTCCAGATCTTTCACCCATAGAAAACATTTGGCGCATCATAAAGAGGAAGATGCGACAAAGAAGACCTAAGACAGTTGAGCAACTAGAAGCCTGTATTAGACAAGAACGGGACAACATTCCTATTCCTAAACTTGAGCAACTTGTCTCCTCAGTCCCCAGACGTTTGCAGACTGTTATAAAAAGAAGAGGGGATGCCACACAGTGGGAAACATGGCCTTGTCCCAACTTTTTTGAGATGTGTTGATGCCATGAAATTTAAAATCAACTTATTTTTCCCTTAAAATGATACATTTTCTCAGTTTAAACATTTGATATGTCATCTATGTTGTATTCTGAATAAAATATTGAAATTTGAAACTTCCACATCATTGTATTCTGTTTTTATTCACAATTTGTACAGTGTCCCAACTTTTTTGGAATCGGGTTTGTAATAACAGGGTGGACAAAATAATAAGGTGGATGAAATAATAACAGGGTGGACAAAATCATAAGGTGGATGAAATAATAACAGGGTGGACAAAATAATAAGGTGGATGAAATAATAACAGTGTGGACAAAATAATAAGGTGGATCAAATAATAACAGGGTGGACAAAATAATAAGGTGGATGAAATAATAACAGGGTGGACAAAATAATAAGGTGGATGAAATAATAACAGGGTGGACAAAATAATAAGGTGGACAAAATAATAACAGGGTGGACAAAATAATAAGGTGAATGAAATAATAACAGGGTGGATGAAATAATAACAGGATGGACAAAATAATAAGGTGGATGAAATAATAACAGGGTGGACAAAATAATAATGTGGATGAAATAATAACAGGGTGGACAAAATAATAAGGTGGATGAAATAATAACAGTGTGGACAAAATAATAAGGTGGATGAAATAATAACAGGGTGGACGAAATGATAAGGTGGATGAAATAATAACAGGGTGGACAAAATAATAAGGTGGATGAAATAATAACAGGGTGGACAAAATAAGGTGGATGAAATAATAACAGGGTGGACAAAATAAGGTGGACAAAATAATAACAGGGTGGATGAAATAATAACAGTGTGGACAAAATAATAAGGTGGATGAAATAATAACAGTGTGGACAAAATAATAAGGTGGATGAAATAATAACAGGATGGACAAAATAATAACAGGGTGGATGAAATAATAAGGTGGATGAAATAATAACAGGGTGGATGAAATAATAACAGTGTGGACAAAATAATAAGGTGGATGAAATAATAACTGTGGACAAAATAAGGTGGATGAAATAATAACAGGGTGGACAAAATAATAAGGTGGATGAAATAATAACAGGGTGGACAAAATAATAACAGGGTGGACAAAATAATAAGGTGGATGAAATAATAACAGTGTGGACAAAATAATAAGGTGGATGAAATAATAACAGGGTGGACAAAATAATAACAGGGTGGACAAAATAATAAGGTGAATGAAATAATAACAGGGTGGATGAAATAATAACAGGATGGACAAAATAATAACAGGATGGATGAAATAATAAGGTGGATGAAATAATAACAGGGTGGACAAAATAATAAGGTGGATGAAATAATAACAGGGTGGACAAAATAAGGTGGATGAAATAATAACAGTGTGGACAAAATAATGTGGATGAAATAATAACAGGGTGGACAAAATAATAAGGTGGATGAAATAATAACAGGGTGGACAAAATAATAACAGGGTGGACAAAATAATAACAGGGTGGACAAAATAATAAGGTGAATGAAATAATAACAGGGTGGACAAAATAATAAGGTGGATGAAATAATAACAGGGTGGACAAAATAATAACAGGGTGGATGAAATAATAAGGTGGATGAAATAATAACAGGGTGGACAAAATAATAAGGTGGATGAAATAATAACAGGGTGGACAAAATAATAACAGGGTGGATGAAATAATAATGTGGATGAAATAATAACAGGGTGGACAAAATAATAAGGTGGATGAAATAATAACAGGGTGGACAAAATAATAACAGGGTGGACAAAATAATAACAGGGTGGACAAAATAATAAGGTGAATGAAATAATAACAGGGTGGACAAAATAATAAGGTGGATGAAATAATAACAGGGTGGACAAAATAATAACAGGGTGGACAAACTAATAACAGGGTGGACAAAATAATAAGGTGAATGAAATAATAACAGGGTGGACAAAATAATAACAGGGTGGATGAAATAATAAGGTGGATGAAATAATAACAGGGTGGACAAAATAATAAGGTGGATGAAATAATAACAGGGTGGACAAAATAATGTGGATGAAATAACAACAGGGTGGACAAAATAATAAGGTGGATGAAATAATAACAGGGTGGACAAAATAATAACAGGGTGGACAAAATAATAACAGGGTGGACAAAATAATAAGGTGAATGAAATAATAACAGGGTGGATGAAATAATAACAGGATGGACAAAATAATAACAGGGTGGATGAAATAATAAGGTGGATGAAATAATAACAGGGTGGATGAAATAATAACAGTGTGGACAAAATAATAAGGTGGATGAAATAACAGTGTGGACAAAATAATAAGGTGGATGAAATAATAACAGGGTGGACAAAATAATAAGGTGGATGAAATAATAACAGGGTGGATGAAATAATAACAGTGTGGACAAAATAATAAGGTGGATGAAATAATAACAGGGTGGACAAAATAATGTGGATGAAATAATAACAGGGTGGACAAAATAATAAGGTGGATGAAATAATAACAGGGTGGACAAAATAATAACAGAGTGGACAAAATAATAACAGGGTGGACAAAATAATAAGGTGGATGAAATAATAACAGGGTGGACAAAATAATAACAGGGTGGACAAAATAATAAGGTGAATGAAATAATAACAGGGTGGACAAAATAATAACAGGGTGGATGAAATAATAAGGTGGATGAAATAATAACAGGGTGGACAAAATAAGGTGGATGAAATAACAACAGGTTGGACAAAATAATGTGGATGAAATAATAACAGGGTGGACAAAATAAGGTGGATGAAATAATAACAGGGTGGACAAAATAAGGTGGATGAAATAATAACAGGGTGGACAAAATAAGGTGGACAAAATAATAACAGGGTGGACAAAATAATAAGGTGAATGAAATAATAACAGGGTGGACAAAATAATAACAGGGTGGATGAAATAATAACAGGATGGACAAAATAATAACAGGGTGGATGAAATAATAAGGTGGATGAAATAATAACAGGGTGGATGAAATAATAACAGTGTGGACAAAATAATAAGGTGGATGAAATAATAACAGGGTGGACAAAATAATAAGGTGGATGAAATAATAATAGGGTGGACAAAATAATAACAGGGTGGACAAAATAATAAGGTGGACAAAATAATAACAGGGTGGACAAAATAATAAGGTGAATGAAATAATAACAGGGTGGACAAAATAATAACAGGGTGGATGAAATAATAACAGGATGGACAAAATAATAACAGGGTGGATGAAATAATAAGGTGGATGAAATAATAACAGGGTGGATGAAATAATAACAGTGTGGACAAAATAATAAGGTGGATGAAATAATAACAGGGTGGACAAAATCATAAGGTGGATGAAATAATAACAGGGTGGACAAAATAATAAGGTGGATGAAATAATAACAGTGTGGACAAAATAATAAGGTGGATGAAATAATAACAGTGTGGACAAAATAATAAGGTGGATTAAATAATAACAGGGTGGACAAAATAATAACAGGATGGACAAAATAATAAGGTGGATGAAATAATAACAGGGTGGACAAAATAATAAGGCGGACAAAATAATAACAGGGTGGACAAAATAATAAGGTGAATGAAATAATAACAGGGCGGACAAAATAATAACAGGGTGGATGAAATAATAACAGGATGGACAAAATAATAAGGTGGATGAAATAATAACAGGGTGGACAAAATAATAATGTGGATGAAATAATAACAGTGTGGACAAAATAAAGTGGACAAAATAATAACAGGGTGGACAAAATAATGAGGTGGATGAAATAATAACAGGGTGGACAAAATAATAACAGGGTGGACAAAATAATAAGGTGGATGAAATAATAACTGTGGACAAAATAATAAGGTGGATGAAATAATAACAGAGTGGACAAAATAATAAGGTGGACAAAATAATAACAGGGTGGACAAAATAATAAGGTGAATGAAATAATAACAGGGTGGACAAAATAATAACAGGGTGGATGAAATAATAACAGGATGGACAAAATAACAGGGTGGATGAAATAATAAGGTGGATGAAATAATAACAGGGTGGACGAAATGATAAGGTGGATGAAATAATAACAGGGTGGACAAAATAATAAGGTGGATGAAATAATAACAGGGTGGACAAAATAAGGTGGATGAAAAAATAACAGGGTGGACAAAATAAGGTGGACGAAATAATAACAGGGTGGACAAAATAAGGTGGACAAAATAATAACAGGGTGGACAAAATAATAAGGTGAATGACATAATAACAGTGTGGACAAAATAATAAGGTGGATGAAATAATAACAGGATGGACAAAATAATAACAGGGTGGATGAAATAATAAGGTGGATGAAATAATAACAGGGTGGATGAAATAATAACAGTGTGGACAAAATAATAAGGTGGATGAAATAATAACAGTGTGGACAAAATAATAAGGTGGATGAAATAATAACAGGATGGACAAAATAATAACAGGGTGGATGAAATAATAAGGTGGATGAAATAATAACAGGGTGGATGAAATAATAACAGTGTGGACAAAATAATAAGGTGGATGAAATAATAACAGTGTGGACAAAATAATAAGGTGGATGAAATAATAACAGGGTGGACAAAATAATAAGGTGGATGAAATAATAACAGTTTGGACAAAATAATAAGGTGGATGAAATAATAACAGGGTGGACAAAATAATAACAGGGTGGACAAAATAATAAGGTGAATGAAATAATAACAGGGTGGATGAAATAATAACAGGATGGACAAAATAATAACAGGGTGGATGAAATAATAAGGTGGATGAAATAATAACAGGGTGGACAAAATAATAAGGTGGATGAAATAATAACAGGGTGGACAAAATAAGGTGGATGAAATAACAGGGTGGACAAAATAATAAGGTGGATGAAATAATAACAGGGTGGATGAAATAATAAGGTGGATGAAATAATATCAGGGTGGATGAAATGATAACAGTGTGGACAAAATAATAAGGTGGATGAAATAATAACAGTGTGGACAAAATAATAAGGTGGATGAAATAATAACAGGGTGGACAAAATAATAAGGTGGATGAAATAATAACAGGGTGGACAAAATAATAACAGGGTGGACAAAATAATAGGGTGGACAAAATAATAAGGTGGATGAAATAATAACAGTGTGGACAAAATAATAAGGTGGATGAAATAATAACAGTGTGGACAAAATAATAACAGGGTGGACAAAATAATAAGGTGAATGAAATAATAACAGGGTGGACAAAATAATAACAGGGTGGATGAAATAATAAGGTGGATGAAATAATAACAGGGTGGACAAAATAATGTGGATGAAATAACAACAGGGTGGACAAAATAATAAGGTGGATGAAATAATAACAGGGTGGACAAAATAAGGTGGACAAAATAATAACAGGGTGGACAAAATAATAAGGTGAATGAAATAATAACAGGGTGGACAAAATAATAACAGGGTGGATGAAATAATAACAGGATGGACAAAATAATAACAGGGTGGATGAAATAATAAGGTGGATGAAATAATAACAGGGTGGATGAAATAATAACAGTGTGGACAAAATAATAAGGTGGATGAAATAATAACAGTGTGGACAAAATAATAAGGTGGATGAAATAATAACAGGGTGGACAAAATAATAAGGTGGATGAAATAATAACAGGGTGGATGAAATAATAACAGTGTGGACAAAATAATAAGGTGGATGAAATAATAACAGTGTGGACAAAATAATGTGGATGAAATAATAACAGGGTGGACAAAATAATAAGGTGGATGAAATAATAACAGGGTGGACAAAATAATAACAGGGTGGACAAAATAATAACAGGGTGGACAAAATAATAAGGTGGATGAAATAATAACAGGGTGGACAAAATAATAACAGGGTGGACAAAATAATAAGGTGAATGAAATAATAACAGGGTGGACAAAATAATAACAGGGTGGATGAAATAATAACAGGATGGACAAAATAATAACAGGGTGGATGAAATAATAACAGGGTGGACAAAATAATAAGGTGGATGAAATAATAACAGGGTGGACAAAATAAGGTGGATAA
This sequence comes from Coreius guichenoti, assembly GCA_039654105.1. Taxonomy (NCBI): domain Eukaryota; kingdom Metazoa; phylum Chordata; class Actinopteri; order Cypriniformes; family Gobionidae; genus Coreius; species Coreius guichenoti. Next base: position 1,661,819 of record CM077183.1, read on the forward strand.
AATAACAACAGGGTGGACAAAATAATAAGGTGGATGAAATAATAACAGGGTGGACAAAATAAGGTGGATGAAATAATAACAGGGTGGACAAAATAAGGTGGACAAAATAATAACAGGGTGGACAAAATAATAAGGTGAATGAAATAATAACAGGGTGGACAAAATAATAAGGTGAATGAAATAATAACAGGGTGGACAAAATAATAAGGTGGATGAAATAATAACAGGGTGGATGAAATAATAACAGGGTGGACAAAATAATAACAGGGTGGATGAAATAATAAGGTGGATGAAATAATAACAGGGTGGATGAAATAATAACAGTGTGGACAAAATAATAAGGTGGATGAAATAATAACAGTGTGGACAAAATAATAAGGTGGATGAAATAATAACAGGGTGGACAAAATAATAAGGTGGATGAAATAATAACAGTTTGGACAAAATAATAAGGTGGATGAAATAATAACAGGGTGGACAAAATAATAACAGGGTGGACAAAATAATAAGGTGAATGAAATAATAACAGGGTGGATGAAATAATAACAGGATGGACAAAATAATAACAGGGTGGATGAAATAATAAGGTGGATGAAATAATAACAGGGTGGACAAAATAATAAGGTGGATGAAATAATAACAGGGTGGACAAAATAAGGTGGATGAAATAACAGGGTGGACAAAATAATAAGGTGGATGAAATAATAACAGGGTGGATGAAATAATAAGGTGGATGAAATAATATCAGGGTGGATGAAATGATAACAGTGTGGACAAAATAATAAGGTGGATGAAATAATAACAGTGTGGACAAAATAATAAGGTGGATGAAATAATAACAGGGTGGACAAAATAATAAGGTGGATGAAATAATAACAGGGTGGACAAAATAATAACAGGGTGGACAAAATAATAGGGTGGACAAAATAATAAGGTGGATGAAATAATAACAGTGTGGACAAAATAATAAGGTGGATGAAATAATAACAGTGTGGACAAAATAATAACAGGGTGGACAAAATAATAAGGTGAATGAAATAATAACAGGGTGGACAAAATAATAACAGGGTGGATGAAATAATAAGGTGGATGAAATAATAACAGGGTGGACAAAATAATGTGGATGAAATAACAACAGGGTGGACAAAATAATAAGGTGGATGAAATAATAACAGGGTGGACAAAATAAGGTGGACAAAATAATAACAGGGTGGACAAAATAATAAGGTGAATGAAATAATAACAGGGTGGACAAAATAATAACAGGGTGGATGAAATAATAACAGGATGGACAAAATAATAACAGGGTGGATGAAATAATAAGGTGGATGAAATAATAACAGGGTGGATGAAATAATAACAGTGTGGACAAAATAATAAGGTGGATGAAATAATAACAGTGTGGACAAAATAATAAGGTGGATGAAATAATAACAGGGTGGACAAAATAATAAGGTGGATGAAATAATAACAGGGTGGATGAAATAATAACAGTGTGGACAAAATAATAAGGTGGATGAAATAATAACAGTGTGGACAAAATAATGTGGATGAAATAATAACAGGGTGGACAAAATAATAAGGTGGATGAAATAATAACAGGGTGGACAAAATAATAACAGGGTGGACAAAATAATAACAGGGTGGACAAAATAATAAGGTGGATGAAATAATAACAGGGTGGACAAAATAATAACAGGGTGGACAAAATAATAAGGTGAATGAAATAATAACAGGGTGGACAAAATAATAACAGGGTGGATGAAATAATAACAGGATGGACAAAATAATAACAGGGTGGATGAAATAATAACAGGGTGGACAAAATAATAAGGTGGATGAAATAATAACAGGGTGGACAAAATAAGGTGGATAAAATAACAACAGGGTGGACAAAATAATAAGGTGGATGAAATAATAACAGGGTGGACAAAATAAGGTGGATGAAATAATAACAGGGTGGACAAAATAAGGTGGACAAAATAATAACAGGGTGGACAAAATAATAAGGTGAATGAAATAATAACAGGGTGGACAAAATAATAAGGTGAATGAAATAATAACAGGGTGGACAAAATAATAAGGTGGATGAAATAATAACAGGGTGGATGAAATAATAACAGGGTGGACAAAATAATAAGGTGGATGAAATAATAACAGGGTGGACAAAATAATAACAGGGTGGACAAAATAATAAGGTGGATGAAATAATAACAGGGTTAAAAAAAATAATAAGGTGGATGAAATAATAACAGTGTGGACAAAATAATAACAGGGTGGATGAAATAATAACAGGGTGGACAAAATAATAAGGTGGATGAAATAATAACAGGGTGGACAAAATAATAAGGTGGATGAAATAATAACAGGGTGGACAAAATAATAACAGGATGGATGAAATAACAGGGTGGACAAAATAATAAGGTGGATGAAATAATAACAAGGTGGGCAAAATAATAACAGGGTGGATGAAATAATAAGGTGGATGAAATAATAACAGGGTGGACAAAATAATAAGGTGGATGAAATAATAACAGGGTGGACAAAATAATAAGGTGGATGAAATAATAACAGGGTGGACAAAATAATAAGGTGGATGAAATAACAGGGTGGACAAAATAATAACAGGGTGGACAAAATAATAAGGTGGATGAAATAATAACAGGGTTGACAAAATAATAACAGGGTGGACAAAATAATAAGGTGGATGAAATAATAACAGGGTTGACAAAATAATAACAGGGTGGACAAAATAATAAGGTGGATGAAATAATAACAGGGTTGACAAAATAATAAGGTGGATGAAATAATAACATGGTTGACAAAATAATAAGGTGGATGAAATAATAACAGGGTGGATGAAATAATGTGGATGAAATAATAACAGGGTGGACGAAATAATAAGGTGGATGAAATAATAACAAGGTGGACAAAATAATAACAGGGTGGACAAAATAACAGGGTGGACAAAATAATAAGGTGGATGAAATAATAACAGGGTTGACAAAATAATAAGGTGGATGAAATAATAACAGTGTGGACAAAATAATAACAGGGTGGATGAAATAATAACAGGGTGGACAAAATAATAAGGTGGATGAAATAATAACAGGGTGGATGAAATAATAACAGGGTGGACAAAATAATAAGGTGGATGAAATAATAACAGGGTGGACAAAATAATAAGGTGGATGAAATAATAACGGTTGACAAAATAATAAGGTGGATGAAATAATAACAGTGTGGACAAAATAATAACAGGGTGGATGAAATAATAACAGGGTGGACAAAATAATAAGGTGGATGAAATAATAACAGGGTGGACAAAATAATAAGGTGGATGAAATAATAACAGGGTGGACAAAATAATAAGGTGGATGAAATAATAACAGGGTGGAGAAAATAATAACAGGATGGATGAAATAATAACAGGGTGGACAAAATAATAAGGTGGATGAAATAATAACAAGGTGGGCAAAATAATAACAGGGTGGATGAAATAATAAGGTGGATGAAATAATAACAGGGTGGACAAAATAATAAGGTGGATGAAATAATAACAGGGTGGACAAAATAATAAGGTGGATGAAATAATAACAGGGTGGACAAAATAATAACAGGGTGGACAAAATAATAAGGTGGATGAAATAATAACAGGGTGGACAAAATAATAACAGGGTGGACAAAATAATAACAAGGTGGACAAAATAATAACAGGGTGGATGAAATAATAAGGTGGATGAAATAATAACAGGGTTGACAAAATAATAACAGGGTGGATGAAATAATAACAAGGTGGACAAAATAATAAGGTGGATGAAATAATAACAGGGTGGATGAAATAATAAGGTGGATGAAATAATAACAGGGTTGACAAAATAATAGGGTGGATGAAATAATAACAAGGTGGACAAAATAATAACAGGGTGGACAAAATAATAAGGTGGATGAAATAATAACAGGGTGGATGAAATAATAACAGGGTGGATGAAATAATAAGGTGGAAGAAATAATAACAGGGTGGACAAAATAATAAGGTGGATGAAATAATAACAAGGTGGACAAAATAATAACAGGGTGGATGAAATAATAACAGGGTGGACAAAATAATAAGGTGGATGAAATAATAACAGGGTTGACAAAATAATAAGGTGGATGAAATAATAACAGGGTTGACAAAATAATAAGGTGGATGAAATAATAACAGTGTGGACAAAATAATAACAGGGTGGATGAAATAATAACAGGGTGGACAAAATAATAAGGTGGATGAAATAATAACAGGGTGGATGAAATAATAACAGGGTGGACAAAATAATAAGGTGGATGAAATAATAACAGGGTGGACAAAATAATAAGGTGGATGAAATAATAACGGTTGACAAAATAATAAGGTGGATGAAATAATAACAGTGTGGACAAAATAATAACAGGGTGGATGAAATAATAACAGGGTGGACAAAATAATAAGGTGGATGAAATAATAACAGGGTGGACAAAATAATAACAGGATGGATGAAATAATAACAGGGTGGACAAAATAATAACAGGATGGATGAAATAATAACAGGGTGGACAAAATAATAAGGTGGATGAAATAATAACAGGGTGGGCAAAATAATAACAGGGTGGATGAAATAATAAGGTGGATGAAATAATAACAGGGTGGACAAAATAATAAGGTGGATGAAATAATAACAGGGTGGACAAAATAATAAGGTGGATGAAATAATAACAGGGTGGACAAAATAATAACAGGGTGGACAAAAAAATAAGGTGGATGAAATAATAACAGGGTGGACAAAATAATAAGGTGGATGAAATAATAACAGGGTGGACAAAATAATAACAGGGTGGACAAAATAATAAGGTGGATGAAATAATAACAAGGTGGACAAAATAATAACAGGGTGGATGAAATAATAAGGTGGATGAAATAATAACAGTGTGGACAAAATAATAACAGGGTGGATGAAATAATAACAGGGTGGACAAAATAATAAGGTGGATGAAATAATAACAGGGTGGACAAAATAATAAGGTGGATGAAATAATAACAGGGTGGACAAAATAATAACAGGATGGATGAAATAATAACAGGGTGGACAAAATAATAAGGTGGATGAAATAATAACAGGGTGGGCAAAATAATAACAGGGTGGATGAAATAATAAGGTGGATGAAATAATAACAGGGTGGACAAAATAATAAGGTGGATGAAATAATAACAGGGTGGACAAAATAATAACAGGGTGGACAAAAAAATAAGGTGGATGAAATAATAACAGGGTGGACAAAATAATAACAGGGTGGACAAAATAATAAGGTGGATGAAATAATAACAAGGTGGACAAAATAATAACAGGGTGGATGAAATAATAAGGTGGATGAAATAATAACAGGGTTGACAAAATAATAAGGTGGATGAAATAATAACAGGGTGGATGAAATAATAAGGTGGATGAAATAATAACAGGGTTGACAAAATAATAGGGTGGATGAAATAATAAGGTGGATGAAATAATAACAGGGTTGACAAAATAATAGGGTGGATGAAATAATAAGGTGGATGAAATAATAACAAGGTGGACAAAATAATAAGGTGGATAAAATAATAACAAGGTGGACAAAATAATAACAGGGTGGACAAAATAATAAGGTGGATGAAATAATAACAGTGTGGACAAAATAATAAGGTGGATGAAATAATAACAGGGTGGACAAAATAATAACAGGGTGGATGAAATAATAACAAGGTGGACAAAATAATAACAAGGTGGATGAAATAATAAGGTGGATGAAATAATAACAGGGTGGACAAAATAATAAGGTGGATGAAATAATAACAGGGTGGAAAAAATAATAACAGGGTGGATGAAATAATAAGGTGGATGAAATAATAACAGGGTGGACAAAATAATAACAGGGTGGATGAAATAAGGTGGATGAAATAATAACAGGGTTGACAAAATAATAAGGTGGATGAAATAATAACAGGGTTGACAAAATAATAACAGGGTGGATGAAATAATAACAAGGTGGACAAAATAATAAGGTGGATGAAAAAACAACAGGGTGGATGAAATAATAAGGTGGATGAAATAATAACAAGGTGGACAAAATAATAAGGTGGATAAAATAATAACAAGGTGGACAAAATAATAACAGGGTGGATGAAATAATAAGGTGGATGAAATAATAACAGGGTGGACAAAATAATAACAGAGTGGATGAAATAATAAGGTGGATGAAATAATAACAGGGTGGACAAAATAATAACGGTGGACAAAATAATAACAGGGTGGATGAAATAATAAGGTGGATGAAATAATAACAGGGTTGACAAAATAATAGGGTGGATGAAATAATAAGGCGGATGAAATAATAACAGGGTGGACAAAATAATAACAGGGTGGATGAAATAATAACAAGGTGGACAAAATAATAACAGGGTGGATGAAATAATAAGGTGGATGAAATAATAACAGGGTGGACAAAATAATAAGGTGGATGAAATAATAACAAGGTGGACAAAATAATAACAGGGTGGATGAAATAATAACAGGGTGGACAAAATAATAAGGTGGATGAAATAATAACAGGGTTGACAAAATAATAACAGGGTGGATGAAATAATAAGGTGGATGAAATAATAACAGGGTTGACAAAATAATAGGGTGGATGAAATAATAACAGGATGAAATAATAACAGGGTGGATGAAATAATAAGGTGGATGAAATAATAACAGGGTGGATGAAATAATAACAGGGTGGACAAAATAATAACAGGGTGGACAAAATAATAACAGGGTGGACAAAATAATAAGGTGGATGAAATAATAACAGGGTTGACAAAATAATAAGGTGGATGAAATAATAACAGGGTGGACAAAATAATAACAGTGTGGACAAAATAATAAGGTGGATGAAATAATAACAGTGTGGACAAAATAATAAGGTGGATGTAATAATAACAGGGTGGACAAAATAATAAGGTGGATGAAATAATAACAGGGTGGATAAAATAATAAGGTGGATGAAATAATAACAGGGTTGACAAAATAATAAGGTGGATGAAATAATAACAGGGTGGACAAAATAATAACAGTGTGGACAAAATAATAAGGTGGATGAAATAATAACAGTGTGGACAAAATAATAAGGTGGATGAAATAATAACAGGGTGGACAAAATAATAAGGTGGATGAAATAATAACAGGGTTGACAAAATAATAAGGTGGATGAAATAATAACAGGGTGGACAAAATAATAAGGTGGATGAAATAATAACAGGGTTGACAAAATAATAAGGTGGATGAAATAATAACGGTGGACAAAATAATAAGGTGGATGAAATAATAACGGACAAAATAATAACAGGGTGGACAAAAAAATAAGGTGGATGAAATAATAACAGGGTGGACAAAATAATAAGGTGGATGAAATAATAACAGGGTGGACAAAATAATAACAGGGTGGACAAAATAATAAGGTGGATGAAATAATAACAAGGTGGACAAAATAATAACAGGGTGGATGAAATAATAAGGTGGATGAAATAATAACAGTGTGGACAAAATAATAACAGGGTGGACAAAATAATAAGGTGGATGAAATAATAACAGGGTGGACAAAATAATAAGGTGGATGAAATAATAACAGGGTGGACAAAATAATAACAGGATGGATGAAATAATAACAGGGTGGACAAAATAATAAGGTGGATGAAATAATAACAGGGTGGGCAAAATAATAACAGGGTGGATGAAATAATAAGGTGGATGAAATAATAACAGGGTGGACAAAATAATAAGGTGGATGAAATAATAACAGGGTGGACAAAATAATAACAGGGTGGACAAAAAAATAAGGTGGATGAAATAATAACAGGGTGGACAAAATAATAAGGTGGATGAAATAATAACAGGGTGGACAAAATAATAACAGGGTGGACAAAATAATAAGGTGGATGAAATAATAACAAGGTGGACAAAATAATAACAGGGTGGATGAAATAATAAGGTGGATGAAATAATAACAGGGTTGACAAAATAATAAGGTGGATGAAATAATAACAGGGTGGATGAAATAATAAGGTGGATGAAATAATAACAGGGTTGACAAAATAATAGGGTGGATGAAATAATAAGGTGGATGAAATAATAACAGGGTTGACAAAATAATAGGGTGGATGAAATAATAAGGTGGATGAAATAATAACAAGGTGGACAAAATAATAAGGTGGATAAAATAATAACAAGGTGGACAAAATAATAACAGGGTGGACAAAATAATAAGGTGGATGAAATAATAACAGTGTGGACAAAATAATAAGGTGGATGAAATAATAACAGGGTGGACAAAATAATAACAGGGTGGATGAAATAATAACAAGGTGGACAAAATAATAACAAGGTGGATGAAATAATAAGGTGGATGAAATAATAACAGGGTGGACAAAATAATAAGGTGGATGAAATAATAACAGGGTGGAAAAAATAATAACAGGGTGGATGAAATAATAAGGTGGATGAAATAATAACAGGGTGGACAAAATAATAACAGGGTGGATGAAATAAGGTGGATGAAATAACAGGGTTGACAAAATAATAAGGTGGATGAAATAATAACAGGGTTGACAAAATAATAACAGGGTGGATGAAATAATAACAAGGTGGACAAAATAATAAGGTGGATGAAAAAACAACAGGGTGGATGAAATAATAAGGTGGATGAAATAATAACAAGGTGGACAAAATAATAAGGTGGATAAAATAATAACAAGGTGGACAAAATAATAACAGGGTGGATGAAATAATAAGGTGGATGAAATAATAACAGGGTGGACAAAATAATAACAGAGTGGATGAAATAATAAGGTGGATGAAATAATAACAGGGTGGACAAAATAATAACGGTGGACAAAATAATAACAGGGTGGATGAAATAATAAGGTGGATGAAATAATAACAGGGTTGACAAAATAATAGGGTGGATGAAATAATAAGGCGGATGAAATAATAACAGGGTGGACAAAATAATAACAGGGTGGATGAAATAATAACAAGGTGGACAAAATAATAACAGGGTGGATGAAATAATAAGGTGGATGAAATAATAACAGGGTGGACAAAATAATAAGGTGGATGAAATAATAACAAGGTGGACAAAATAATAACAGGGTGGATGAAATAATAACAGGGTGGACAAAATAATAAGGTGGATGAAATAATAACAGGGTTGACAAAATAATAACAGGGTGGATGAAATAATAAGGTGGATGAAATAATAACAGGGTTGACAAAATAATAGGGTGGATGAAATAATAACAGGATGAAATAATAACAGGGTGGATGAAATAATAAGGTGGATGAAATAATAACAGGGTGGATGAAATAATAACAGGGTGGACAAAATAATAACAGGGTGGACAAAATAATAACAGGGTGGACAAAATAATAAGGTGGATGAAATAATAACAGGGTTGACAAAATAATAAGGTGGATGAAATAATAACAGGGTGGACAAAATAATAACAGTGTGGACAAAATAATAAGGTGGATGAAATAATAACAGTGTGGACAAAATAATAAGGTGGATGAAATAATAACAGGGTGGACAAAATAATAAGGTGGATGAAATAATAACAGGGTGGACAAAATAATAAGGTGGATGAAATAATAACAGGGTTGACAAAATAATAAGGTGGATGAAATAATAACAGGGTGGACAAAATAATAACAGTGTGGACAAAATAATAAGGTGGATGAAATAATAACAGTGTGGACAAAATAATAAGGTGGATGAAATAATAACAGGGTGGACAAAATAATAAAGTGGATGAAATAATAACAGGGTTGACAAAATAATAAGGTGGATGAAATAATAACAGGGTGGACAAAATAATAAGGTGGATGAAATAATAACAGGGTTGACAAAATAATAAGGTGGATGAAATAATAACGGTGGACAAAATAATAAGGTGGATGAAATAATAACGGACAAAATAATAACAGGGTGGACAAAATAATAAGGTGGATGAAATAATAACAGGGTTGACATAATAATAAGGTGGATGAAATAATAACAGGGTGGACAAAATAATAAGGTGGATGAAATAATAACAGGGTTGACAAAATAATAAGGTGAATGAAATAATAACAGGGTGGACAAAATAATAAGGTGGATGAAATAATAACAGGGTTGACAAAATAATAAGGTGGATGAAATAATAACGGACAAAATAATAACAGGGTGGACAAAATAATAAGGTGGATTAAATAATAACGGACAAAATAATAACAGGGTGGACAAAATAATAAGGTGGATGAAATAATAACAGGGTGGACAAAATAATAAGGTGGATGAAATAATAACAGGGTGGACAAAATAATAAGGTGGATGAAATAATAACAGGGTGGACAAAATAATAAGGTGGATGAAATAATAACAGGGTTGACAAAATAATAAGGTGGATGAAATAATAACAGGGTGGATGAAATAATAACAGGGTGGACAAAATAAGGTGGATGAAATAATAACAGGGTTGACAAAATAATAAGGTGGATGAAATAATAACAGGGTGGACAAAATAACAAGGTGGATGAAATAACAGGGTGGACAAAATAATAACAGGGTGGACAAAATAATAAGGTGGATGAAATAATAACAGGGTGGACAAAATAATAACAGGGTTGACAAAATAACAGGGTGGACAAAATAATAAGGTGGATGAAATAAAAACAGGGTGGATGAAATAATAACAGGGTGGACAAAAAAATAAGGTGGATGAAATAATAACAGGGTTGACAAAATAATAAGGTGGATGAAATAATAACGGACAAAATAATAACAGGGTGGACAAAATAATAAGGTGGATTAAATAATAACGGACAAAATAATAACAGGGTGGACAAAATAATAAGGTGGATGAAATAATAACAGGGTGGACAAAATAATAAGGTGGATGAAATAATAACAGGGTGGACAAAATAATAAGGTGGATGAAATAATAACAGGGTGGACAAAATAATAAGGTGGATGAAATAATAACAGGGTTGACAAAATAATAAGGTGGATGAAATAATAACAGGGTGGATGAAATAATAACAGGGTGGACAAAATAAGGTGGATGAAATAATAACAGGGTTGACAAAATAATAAGGTGGATGAAATAATAACAGGGTGGACAAAATAACAAGGTGGATGAAATAACAGGGTGGACAAAATAATAACAGGGTGGACAAAATAATAAGGTGGATGAAATAATAACAGGGTGGACAAAATAATAACAGGGTTGACAAAATAACAGGGTGGACAAAATAATAAGGTGGATGAAATAAAAACAGGGTGGATGAAATAATAACAGGGTGGACAAAAAAATAAGGTGGATGAAATAACAGGGTGGACAAAATAATAAGTTGGATAAATAATAACAGGGTGGACAAAATAATAACAGGGTGGATGAAATAATAACAGGGTGGACAAAATAAGGTGGATGAAATAATAACAGGGTGGACAAAATAATAACAGGGTGGACAAAATAATAAGGTGGATGAAATAATAACAGGGTTGACAAAATTATAAGGTGGATGAAATAATAACAGGGTGGACAAAATAATAACAGTGTGGACAAAATAATAAGGTGGATGAAATAATAACAGTGTGGACAAAATAATAAGGTGGATGAAATAATAACAGGGTGGACAAAATAATAACAGTGTGGACAAAATAATAAGGTGGATGAAATAATAACAGGGTGGACAAAATAATAAGGTGGATGAAATAATAACAGGGTGGACAAAATAATAAAGTGGATGAAATAATAACAGGGTTGACAAAATAATAAGGTGGATGAAATAATAACAGGGTGGACAAAATAATAAGGTGGATGAAATAATAACAGGGTGGATGAAATAATAACAGGGTGGACAAAATAATAACAGGGTGGACAAAATAATAACGTGGATGAAATAATAACAGGGTGGACAAAATAACAGGGTGGATGAAATAACAGGGTGGACAAAATAATAACAGGGTGGACAAAATAATAAGGTGGATGAAATAATAACAGGGTGGACAAAATAATAACAGGGTTGACAAAATAACAGGGTGGATGAAATAATAACAGGGTGGACAAAATAATAAGGTGGATGAAATAATAACAGGGTGGACAAAAAAATAAGGTGGATGAAATAATAACAGGGTGGACAAAATAATAAGTTGGATAAATAATAACAGGGTGGACAAAATAATAACAGGGTGGATGAAATAACAGGGTGGACAAAATAATAAGTTGGATAAATAATAACAGGGTGGATGAAATAATAACAGTGTGGACAAAATAATAAGGTGGATGAAATAATAACAGTGTGGACAAAATAATAAGGTGGATGAAATAATAACAGGGTGGACAAAATAATAAGGTGGATGAAATAATAACAGGGTGGACAAAATAATAAAGTGGATGAAATAATAACAGGGTTGACAAAATAATAAGGTGGATGAAATAATAACAGGGTGGACAAAATAATAAGGTGGATGAAATAATAACAGGGTGGATGAAATAATAACAGTGTGGACAAAATAATAACAGGGTGGACAAAATAATAAAGTGGATGAAATAATAATAGGGTGGACAAAATAATAAGGTGGATGAAATAATAACAGGGTGGATGAAATAATAACAGGGTGGACAAAATAAGGTGGATGAAATAATAACAGGGTTGACAAAATAATAAGGTGGATGAAATAATAACAGGGTGGACAAAATAATAAGGTGGATGAAATAACAGGGTGGACAAAATAATAACAGGGTGGACAAAATAATAAGGTGGATGAAATAATAACAGGGTGGACAAAATAATAACAGGGTTGACAAAATAACAGGGTGGATGAAATAATAACAGGGTGGACAAAATAATAAGGTGGATGAAATAATAACAGGGTGGATGAAATAATAACAGGGTGGACAAAAAAATAAGGTGGATGAAATAATAACAGGGTGGACAAAATAATAAGTTGGATAAATAATAACAGGGTGGACAAAATAATAACAGGGTGGATGAAATAATAACAGGGTAGACAAAATAATAAGTTGGATAAATAATAACAGGGTGGAAAAAATAATAACAGGGTGGATGAAATAATAACAGGGTGGACAAAATAAGGTGGATGAAATAATAACAGGGTGGACAAAATAATAACAGGGTGGACAAAATAATAACAGGGTGGACAAAATAATAAGGTGGATGAAATAATAACAGGGTTGACAAAATAATAAGGTGGATGAAATAATAATAGGGTGGACAAAATAATAACAGTGTGGACAAAATAATAAGGCGGATGAAATAATAACAGTGTGGACAAAATAATAAGGTGGATGAAATAATAACAGGGTGGACAAAATAATAACAGTGTGGACAAAATAATAAGGTGGATGAAATAATAACAGGGTGGACAAAATAATAAGGTGGATGAAATAATAACAGGGTTGACAAAATAATAAGGTGGATGAAATAATAACAGGGTGGACAAAATAATAACAGTGTGGACAAAATAATAAGGTGGATGAAATAATAACAGGGTGGACAAAATAATAACAGTGTGGACAAAATAATAAGGTGGATGAAATAATAACAGTGTGGACAAAATAATAACAGTGTGGACAAAATAATAAGGTGGATGAAATAACAGGGTGGACAAAATAATAACAGGGTGGACAAAATAATAAGGTGGATGAAATAATAACAGGGTGGACAAAGTAATAACAGGGTTGACAAAATAACAGGGTGGACAAAATAATAAGGTGGATGAAATAAAAACAGGGTGGATGAAATAATAACAGGGTGGACAAAAAAATAAGGTGGATGAAATAATAACAGGGTGGACAAAATAATAAGTTGGATAAATAATAACAGGGTGGACAAAATAATAACAGGGTGGATGAAATAATAACAGGGTGGACAAAATAATAAGTTGGATAAATAATAACAGGGTGGACAAAATAATAACAGGGTGGATGAAATAATAACAGGGTGGACAAAATAAGGTGGATGAAATAATAACAGGGTGGACAAAATAATAACAGGGTGGACAAAATAATAAGGTGGATGAAATAATAACAGGGTTGACAAAATTATAAGGTGGATGAAATAATAACAGGGTGGACAAAATAATAACAGTGTGGACAAAATAATAAGGTGGATGAAATAATAACAGTGTGGACAAAATAATAAGGTGGATGAAATAATAACAGGGTGGACAAAATAATAACAGTGTGGACAAAATAATAAGGTGGATGAAATAATAACAGGGTGGACAAAATAATAAGGTGGATGAAATAATAACAGGGTGGACAAAATAATAAAGTGGATGAAATAATAACAGGGTTGACAAAATAATAAGGTGGATGAAATAATAACAGGGTGGACAAAATAATAAGGTGGATGAAATAATAACAGGGTGGATGAAATAATAACAGGGTGGACAAAATAATAACAGGGTGGACAAAATAATAAGGTGGATGAAATAATAACAGGGTGGACAAAATAACAGGGTGGATGAAATAACAGGGTGGACAAAATAATAACAGGGTGGACAAAATAATAAGGTGGATGAAATAATAACAGGGTGGACAAAATAATAACAGGGTTGACAAAATAACAGGGTGGATGAAATAATAACAGGGTGGACAAAATAATAAGGTGGATGAAATAATAACAGGGTGGACAAAAAAATAAGGTGGATGAAATAATAACAGGGTGGACAAAATAATAAGTTGGATAAATAATAACAGGGTGGATGAAATAATAACAGTGTGGACAAAATAATAACAGTGTGGACAAAATAATAAGGTGGATGAAATAATAACAGTGTGGACAAAATAATAAGGTGGATGAAATAATAACAGGGTGGACAAAATAATAAGGTGGATGAAATAATAACAGGGTGGACAAAATAATAAAGTGGATGAAATAATAACAGGGTTGACAAAATAATAAGGTGGATAAAATAATAACAGGGTGGACAAAATAATAAGGTGGATGAAATAATAACAGGGTGGATGAAATAATAACAGTGTGGACAAAATAATAACAGGGTGGACAAAATAATAAAGTGGATGAAATAATAATAGGGTGGACAAAATAATAAGGTGGATGAAATAATAACAGGGTGGATGAAATAATAACAGGGTGGACAAAATAAGGTGGATGAAATAATAACAGGGTTGACAAAATAATAAGGTGGATGAAATAATAACAGGGTGGACAAAATAATAAGGTGGATGAAATAACAGGGTGGACAAAATAATAACAGGGTGGACAAAATAATAAGGTGGATGAAATAATAACAGGGTGGACAAAATAATAACAGCGTTGACAAAATAACAGGGTGGATGAAATAATAACAGGGTGGACAAAATAATAAGGTGGATGAAATAATAACAGGGTGGATGAAATAATAACAGGGTGGACAAAAAAATAAGGTGGATGAAATAATAACAGGGTGGACAAAATAATAAGTTGGATAAATAATAACAGGGTGGACAAAATAATAACAGGGTGGATGAAATAATAACAGGGTGGACAAAATAATAAGTTGGATAAATAATAACAGGGTGGAAAAAATAATAACAGGGTGGATGAAATAATAACAGGGTGGACAAAATAAGGTGGATGAAATATTAACAGGGTGGACAAAATAATAACAGGGTGGACAAAATAATAACAGGGTGGACAAAATAATAAGGTGGATGAAATAATAACAGGGTTGACAAAATAATAAGGTGGATGAAATAATAATAGGGTGGACAAAATAATAACAGTGTGGACAAAATAATAAGGCGGATGAAATAATAACAGTGTGGACAAAATAATAAGGTGGATGAAATAATAACAGGGTGGACAAAATAATAACAGTGTGGACAAAATAATAAGGTGGATGAAATAATAACAGGGTGGACAAAATAATAAGGTGGATGAAATAATAACAGGGTTGACAAAATAATAAGGTGGATGAAATAATAACAGGGTGGACAAAATAATAACAGTGTGGACAAAATAATAAGGTGGATGAAATAATAACAGTGTGGACAAAATAATAAGGTGGATGAAATAATAACAGTGTGGACAAAATAATAAGGTGGATGAAATAATAACAGGGTTGACAAAATAATAAGGTGGATGAAATAATAACAGGGTGGACAAAATAATAACAGTGTGGAAAAAATAATAAGGTGGATGAAATAATAACAGGGTTGACAAAATAATAAGGTGGATGAAATAATAACAGGGTGGACAAAATAATAACAGTGTGGACAAAATAATAAGGTGGATGAAATAATAACAGGGTGGACAAAATAATAAGGTGGATGAAATAATAACAGGGTGGACAAAATAATAAAGTGGATGAAATAATAACAGGGTTGACAAAATAATAAGGTGGATGAAATAATAACAGGGTGGACAAAATAATAAGGTGGATGAAATAATAACAGGGTGGATGAAATAATAACAGTGTGGACAAAATAATAACAGGGTGGACAAAATAATAAAGTGGATGAAATAATAACAGGGTGGACAAAATAATAAGGTGGATGAAATAATAACAGGGTTGACAAAATAATAAGGTGGATGAAATAATAACAGGGTGGACAAAATAATAAGGTGGATGAAATAATAACAGGGTGACAGGGTATAACAGGGTAAATTTTGAATTTATTTCAGTTCACTTTTGTTTTATTTCAGGTAAGGAAAATGTTTTTTTAATGGTTTTACTCTTAGTTTCCAAAACAAAAGACACTTTAAAACTGATGAATTTGCAACAAATACATTTATTTCCAACAAACACAGAAGCAAATCTCTGATCATCTTAGATATGTACACGATTCATTAATCTCTGCCTTCAGTGTAACTACATGTTTAATAAATTCAGACATCCACACAAACTACAGATCGCATAAATCAGAAGGACCTCCGACTCTCGAATATGATACAATTGTTACACAACAACGACATGAATTGTGCAGAGAAAACCTGTTAGAAATGAACTTGGACGACGCTGAGACAGAGGCTTGTTTGGAAGCCTTTCATTCAGTGTTTTCTCTCATGAACAGAGCAGATGATGAAGTGCTTGTCCTGATTTCACTCCAGCATGAAATAATAAAGATTCTAGTAGGTGTTTTGGTGTAAAAGACCAGAGCGGTTCGTAAGGCAGTCGACCATAAAAAAATTCAGACACATAGTTGAATTTCACAAACATGTCTGAAAAATGAAGAAATGAAGCATATTTTGCATTGTGGCATTGCTTTCATGATAATCAAACACTAATACGAAGCGTCCTGACAATCTGAATGATAAATCAGGTGTTTGCATTACAGCAATAAGAATGAGATATATTTTTCTATAACAGTAAAAAGTTTTTTTGGGGAAATGTGCTTGACTGTCATGATAATAAAATCACAATACAAAATATTTTAATGAACCTCAAACTATTAAAGTTCACTATGTAGAATATAATTTTCTTTTTTTTTTTTTAACTTTTGACTTTTTGGGGCGAAATAAAGCGTTCAGACAGCGATCAAACAGCAGCGAGATATATTTTGTGCGTTTCTGCAGCTGAATCCAGAATAAAATCTGGTGGAAGTTACGAGTAATCAATATATATATATGTTAATAAGCATAATTTTACCATCTAAATCTTAATTAATAAACACAAACACATGTTGGAAACAATCAAGTGTGAAACTAGGTGCTTCTTAGAATTACAATTTAACATGGATTTAATTTTATTCTGAAAAAAAGGTAACAAGTTAATGACCACTTCTTGAACAGATGAAGTCATCACTTCACTACATTATCGACTAAAATCTGAGAGTATAGAGAGAGAACAAAGACAAAGTGCTGGCTTTATCCATAGATTTAGTTCTCATCAAAATATGCACATTTGCTAATATAATAAGGCAAAGTTAGAAACACATCTGAGGACAAAAGACATCCGTATGAGTAAAGAAGCAGAAAGAACAAATCCAGTGTACAGTCAAAGTTAAGCCAGGATTATTATACATTCACACAAACAAATGCTATGGAAACTAATTTATGATCCTGTGACTCATTCGGACGGTCATTTTATTGCTTCCACTGAAGCTCAAGATGCTCTTTGCATCGTCTCACATAATAATAAATCATTTTAAGTACATTTTCAATTGATGTACATGTTTCAAAAGTAAATTTTTACTCGAATTGGGATGATAATATAATTTGTCATGAGAAATTTTTTTTCCAAAATCAGCCTTTTGGAGCCGACTGTACACAAGGGAGCCGCTGTGCAGAATGAGCAAAAAACAAAGATTTGTGGGTGTAAAAACGGCCCATGGAGAAGAAATGTAATTTCTCCTTCTGTCTCTCTCTCGCTCCATGTCTTTCAGCACATCTGTCCTTTCCAATCGTCCGTCTGATCAGTCTCTCCTCCAGAATCACTCACTGCTTCATTTCTCCTTTCTGCTCCATCATCCCCCTGTTTCTCTCTCTCTCTCTCTCTCTGCAGAAATCAATGCTCCCTCTCAATTAGAGGTCACAGAGCCGCTGCTGCAGCGTTACACTTTTCAATTACCAGGAGACTCCTGCGGCCCCAGAGCATCTCACACACACACACACACACACGCTCACTCACACACTCAACACCTCACACACACACACACTCAATCTTTCTGCTCTTGATCTATGAGGGCGAATCTCACCCAACTTGTCAAGAACACGTCCAGGTCATATTTCATGCCAAAAAACATAAAATATTTTAGCATAAAGAAAATTAAACTTATTTTTAGGGCCAGTAACAATTTTTTTTACATTGCAAATGAAAATATATGTAATGCCAAAAGTTCAATAAATATATACTTACATGTATATATATTAAATGTATAAACACACACATACACACTTCTATTAATTTATTTACATACATAAATTAAATATAATATATACTGCATATATATATATATATATATATATATATATATATATATATATATATGTACACTACCAGTCAAAAGTTTGGAAACTGTACTATTTTGATTGTTTTTGAAAGAAGTCTCTTCTGCTCACCAAGGCTATATTTATGTCATTAAAAATACAAAAAAAGCTGTAATATTGTGAAATATTATTAAAATGTAAAATAACAGTTTTCTATTTGAATATATTTTAATATATGTGATTTGTAACATTGTACTACCGTTCAAAAGTTTTGGGTCGGTAAGAATTTTTTTTGGGAAAGAACTTAAAGAAATGAATACATTTATTCAGCAAGGATGCATTAAACTGATCAAGTGACAGTAAAGACATTAATAATGTTGCAAAAGCTTTATATTTCAGATAAATGCTCTTCTTTTGAACTTTCTATTCATTAAATAATCCTAAAAAAAAAATGACAACTGTTTTCAACATTGATAATAATCATAAATGAGCATCAAATCCTCATATTAGAATGATTTGTGAATGTGACACTGAAGACTGGAGTAATGATGATAAATTCAGCTTTGATCACAGGAATAAATTACACTTTACTATATATTCACATAGAGAACAGCTGATTTACACTGGAGTAATATTTCACAATATTACTTTTGTTTTATTTCGGATCAAATAAATATAGCCTTGGTGAGCAGAAGAGACTCCTTCAAAAACAATCAAAATAGTAGTTTCCAAACTTTTGACTGGCAGTGTATTTATATACGTAATATACACATATAATTTTTTAACAATATGTATTTATATATTAATTTATTTATATATGTAAATATATATATATATAAAATTATGAACTATACACATGCATACATTCATTTATATTATTTTATTTATATATACATTTTATATATATATATATATATATATATACACACACACACACTATAGTGAAGCATTTACACATCATGGTAGTATTTGTTAGGGTTAGGCACATTATTATTTTATATATTAATATGAATTATTTCTTTTCATTTTGAGGTGAAACATGGCGTGGATGTTTTCTTGAGATTCACCTATGAACAGAGCAGATCATGATATAGAGAGAGAAACAACAGAAAGGAAGACATGCCAACATTTCTAGATCATTCAGAAGCTAAAGACGTTTGAACACCAACAGAAGCCGTTTGTGATCTGAAACTGCGTTTACTCTGCGGATGGTTAAAGCAAGGCTGGCGGACGCAGTGAAGGCACGAGATATCCAAGGCTAGCGTAGAGTTATGAAGCGTAGGCACGCAGTGAGAGGGGGACCGCAGGGGTCAAAGGTCAGCCATGAATGAACTTCTGTCATCAAACCCGCATGACGTCCGTTCCTCTGTGGAGACGTTTACTGCATCATATTTAATAACCAAAAGGCCTCAACATGATCAAAACATGTTGCACACAATCATAGTATAATTTTATCAAGCAAACATAAGCATAACATATTGTTAGTAATATTTCAACTGGACTGAAGCAGGTTTACTTGATTATCCAGATATCATTTTCTTTTCTTTTTTTAGAAAAATAAGTATCAAATATGATCATCAGGCTTTTGAGGAAGGTTTATTTGTTCATCTGTCAATCATCATTGCACTGCATTATATATTTTAAAAATACAGAGCTTTGACCATAACGCAAAGCATTAAATATCATCTAACTAATTATTGGCAGATATTGATATTTATATGATTTTATGCAAGTATCTGCTATACTGTTATAAAGATCTCACTTATTTACATTACAAGCATCAGAATTTCATCACTTTTTGGCCATATAAATATCAGCATCTGCACAAAAATATGAATTTTTCACATTTTATTATATATTAGTGCTGTCAAATCGATTAATCACGATTAATTGCATCCAAAATAAAAGTCTGTCTTTACAAAATATATGTGTACAGTGTAATAATTATGTATATTTGAATACACACACATATGTATATATTTAAGAAATATTTGCATGTATATACTGTATATATATATATATTTATATCATATATATAAACCTAAATATTTTATATATAAATATATATTTTTCTTGAATATATACATGCATGTGTGTGTATTTATATATATACATAATTATACACATTTTATAAACAAACTTTTATTTTGGATGCAATTAATCGCGATTAATCGATTTGACAGCACTAATATAAATATCAGCATCTGCACAAAACTGCAGATTTTTGCTCATTTTGCGCCTCTGAATAAAACTGAGCTTTATTCTCACTATATGAGCCATAAAAGCCTGATGTATCAAATATGATACTCAATGAAACATGCACACTTTCTTTTTTTGATTTTCTTTTATATTTTGTCTAAATGTTTCAATTGAATGTCAGGTCTTGTGCACTATATTCAGCTTCATTCAGTCATGTGATTTATGCTTTAATGCTGTTTTTGAAATGTTTCTGCTTAATATCGCCACAGAAGGAATAAAACCACACAGGTTTGAATGCACATGAATGAATGCGAACTCTTGCATGTACGCACAATTTTAGCACCATGTTATGCGTTTACACTGGTTAATTTGTTCCACGCTGACTGTTTTTGCATTTTTTAGTTGTTTAAGGGAAGATGTGATCACATGCACGGAAAAAACTGGACAGAAAGAAAAAAGGCAAAGAGGTTTCAGCTGTAATGAATGCCGGGATATCTTGCACGTTTATTCGTCACGGTCCACGTGCACTGGATTCCCCGACACCCTCCTCTCCGGGTTCAAGCTAACCTAGAGCCGCCACGTCGGTCCTGTCCTTCATCGGTGAAATGTCACTCTTCATGGCTGGCGAGAGGTCAGAGGTCAGAGGTCAGAGGTCAGGGTTTCTGGCTGGCGAAGAAGGCCTTGGTCTGAGCGCAGGTGGGGTTGACGCACAGCGGACAGCGGAGGGTGAGCTGGCGAGAACACGGCTCGTTGGTCTTCAGATGGGACTGAACCAGATCAGCCAACGCCTGAGAGAAACAGAGAGAAACGAGGAGTGTTTACACGCGTGTGTGTGTTAAGGCTCGCATCATCTTCCACAAGGTAGGCTGTCACGTGATGTTATTGCTGCTGTAGAGGTGCTCTTACCCTGAAGAACAGGGGATTTCCATTCAGAGATTCTGCTCGTCTGATGTTCTCCACTCCACACTGAAAACACACACAGTCAACATTCAAAAATCTGCACACAACTCATTACATTTGCATTACTGTCCATGTAATCATGACTTTTCTTTTCTGATGACATGATGAAGGTCGTGTTGATGCTTTTGTGTTGCTTTAGTATCACTGAGACACTATAATGCTTTGAATCAATTTTATATTTTTGTTTTCATTTTAATTTTAGTTCAAGTTTAAGTAATTTTATTTTTTTTTAAATATTAAAAATATTAAAATTAAATATAATAAAAAAAAATTAAAATACATCTATTTTTAATTTTTAGTTCTAGTTTACAAACTAAATGAAAATTATACATTTTGCCTTAAGTTTTTATTTGATTTGGTTAATGTTTTTTATTTCGAGTAAATTATTTTTTTTTTAATAGTTTTTGTTTTAGTAAACGATAACAGCTCTGGTGACGTTATTGCTCAAAATGTGCACACAAATCCCCATTTGACTTTTTATGCTATATTAACCAATAACATCATAGTCCAAAGTTAGATATTATTTTAAGGTGTCCTTGTTACAGTGTAATTATACACTACTTTTTGAAAGAGTCTCTTCTGCTCATCAAGGCTGCGTTTATTTGATGAAAAATACAGTAAAAAATATGAAATATTACTCCAGTGTAAATCAGCTGTTCTCTATGTGAATATATAGTAAAGTGTAATTTATTCCTGTGATCAAAGCTGAATTTATCATCATTACTCCAGTCTTCAGTGTCACATGATCCTTCACAAATCATTCTAATATGATTTGATGTTAAAAAAACATTTATTATTGATTATTATCAATGTTGAAAATATTAAATTTTTCAGGAGTTTTTGATGAATAGAAAGTTCAAAAGAACAGCATTTATTTGAAATATAATCTTTTGTAACATTATAAATGTCACTTTTGATCACTTTAATGCGTCCTTGATGAATAAAGGATTAATTTGACCCGGTACTGAGTAATATTACTACATGTACTTACTTTAGGGTTTGGTTCAGGGTTAGTTGCATGTTGTTACTCATAATTTACTTTTATTACTATAGTAACTGCATGTAACATATGCAACAGGGACACTGTAAAATAACTAAAATCCTGAAATTTCCCACGTCTGCACGGAGAGCCGGCGTGAATCAACACAGATCCAGAAGATCAGAGAGGAGGGAATGGGACCGGACCGGACCGGATCAGACCCCTGCGGCAGACGGATGGATGAGGGGCGACGGATCAAACACTAATGCTAGCCGAAGGGCAAACGCAGCGACGGCACCGCGTGAGGCTGGGAAACGCTCATCTTCATCCTCAGACTCTTCAGAACTGCAGCGCTGATCGATGAGTCTCAGATATGAGTGCAGAGGTCAAAGGTCAAAGATCAGCTCACGGTTAATAACAGACGCTCACATCAGTGACGGGAAGCAGTGCACCTTCAGTACTAACTCCAGTTTGTGGAGAGTGACAGAAGCTACTTCGAAAGATACCGTGACATGTTTTATTGCACGCACAACAAACTGAAGCAGCAATCAAACACACCCCCCGTGTTATGATATATAGTTCATTCAGATGATTCATATTCATTTCCCAGCACAAAGCGAAATGTTTTATTAAATGCTGCTAGTCATCACTACTGTATATAAAGTATCACAGTCATATACATTAGGTGTTTAAGTTGTGTGTGGTTTTCTAGTTGTATTTAGAGCAAACGTATCCATTCATGCTTATTATACAATATGAAAAATATTTACAATAGAATGATACAAATTTATTAATACATTATTACTATTATTGTATTAATAATATAAATAGCATTACTCTAAATTTATATAATATAACAATAATGATATACATAATTTATTATACATATTATATAAATATTAATGTTATTATAATAATGATGATAGGAATATAATTAATATTAAGTATAATTACTATTAATAATAATATAAATAGTATTACTCTAAATGTATATAACAATAATGATATATAATATATTATACATATTATATAAATATTATTATTGTTAATAAGAAAAAATATTATTATTATTATTATTATTATTATTATATATTACTTTAAATGTATAATACAATATGAAAAATATATGATACTTTTTATACATATATTTGTACATGTATATAGCATATAACACACACATATACATATAGAGCATTACTCTAAATTTATATAATATAACAATAATGTGTATAATATATTATGTATATCATTATATAAAATTACTGTTAATATAATAATGATAAGAATATAATTAATATTAAGTATAACTATTAATAATAGTATAACTCTAAATTATATAATATAACAATAATGATATACATAATATATTATACATATTAATAATAATAATAATAATAATAATAATAATAAGAAGAAGAAGAAGAAGAAGAAGAAGAAGAAGAAGAAGAAGAAGAAGAAGAAGAAGAAGAAAAAAACTTATTATGCAAGTATAAAATAATATTACTTTAAATGTATAATACAATATGAAAAATACATGATACTTTTATACATATATTTATACACATATATATATATATATAAAATATAAAATAAATGGTATTACTCAATTTATATAATATAACAATAATGGATTATACACATTATATAACATTACTGTTAATATAATGAAGAAGAAGAAGAATATTAAGTATAATTACTATTAATTATAATATATAGTATCACTATAAATGTATATAATATAACAATAATGACATACATAATATATTATACATATTATTATTATTATTATTATTAATAATAAGAAAACGTATTAACATATATAACATATTATACACAAGTAAATAAATAGCCATATATATATATATATATAGTCTTTTGTAACATGTAGTTTGGCTGTTGACTACTTTAAAACATAAGGAGCTTCACTGAAACTGTTTAAAGTAGTTAAAGTAGCAAACACACACTTCTGAATCATAAAACACTCGTCGCACACACAACATAAATCCAATCAAACCCCAAAAAAGACTCACACAGACACACCTCTTCTCCGAGGATCTGCGAGTACTCGATGTCGAGTTCGTGCAGCGTTTCGATGTGGTCGCTGGTGAAAGCGATGGGCACCAGCAGGAGATTCTTCTTCCCGCGCTGACACAGGCCCTTGATGACATCATCAGTCTGGGGCCCCAGCCACGGCATCGGCCCCACCTACAGGAGCCCAGCAGGGACACAATTCACCTTCACACGCAGAGCTCAGCTGTGGGAGCTCATTTACAGCACACAAGAAAACAAAATCATGCTTTTCTAAATCATAATTATGACATAAAAAGTCAAAATAGTAGTACGTCATAATGAAGCATGATTTTATTTGTGATGTGGCAGAAACGGGCTTCAATCAGTGCAGTTACAGCAAATGACCACTAGAGAACCCTGTTTATCAGCTGGTCTAAAGCTACAGTATCCAAGAAGAAACACCAGGGGTGTAAAAGTCCTCAAAAATTATACTTAACTGAAAAGTACATTTTACTCAATTACAAGTATCTGAAACATACTTGTTATTTTCACAAAAACATACTAGAGTGAAAATAAAATAAAGTTTTTAAAAAGTATTAATATTCTTTTATCCTTTTGAATTATCTTCTTAGTGCAAAGTGATTTAAATTGTCAGACAGACATACAGAGGTTTGGGTCGAAGGGGGAAAACAAAAAACGATGAAGAAAATAATAACGAGACATTTTCAAGTCGAAAACTAAAATTGTAGGGAGTACAGAAACATATAAAAGCACAAGTAGCCAGTAGTCAACTTGCACTAGAGTAAAGTACAGATCGGACAGAATAATACTAAAAAATGACTCTTTACACCCCTGAAAAACAATCCTTACATGAGTTAAATAATGTCTCATTGGGTCATTTTACATTCAAATCATTTTGATTTTTTTTTCTGTTACTGAAATGAGATGCAGAAAATCCAGTACAATCTGCAACTAGCTATGTTTCCATCCACCTACTTTTATGCGCATTTTGGGATCTCTCATAGAAAACACTGGCTGGAAACGCCAAGATTCACATAAAGCAGATACATTTTTTATCCGATAAGAAAACATGCACATAAACTACGATGGAAACACATTTACCGAATAAATCCCTCAATGCGCAACTAAAACTCACATGAGAGGATGTGATTGGATAGCTGGCCTAACCAGCGGACCAATGGCATCGCAGCATCTCAAATGTTGGTTTGGTGGTTCTGAGTCAAAGTCTGTGATCAGAATGATTTGGTTTAATTCCTCCAGAAGCGTTTAGTGTGTGTGTGTGTGTGAGAGTGTGAGTGTGTGTATTCCTCCAGAAGCGTCTCACACGATTGCGTTCCCAAACACCAGCATCCCAACGCAAGAGAACATGACAGCGTTTATTGTGTGTGTGTTCAAGAGAACATGACAGCGTTTATTGTGTGTGTGTGTGTGTGTGTGTGCGTGTTCAAGAGAACATGACAGCGTTTATTGTGTGTGTGTGTGTGTGTGTTCAAGAGAACAACAGCGTTTACTGTGTTTCGCTTGACGCTCTGAGACGACACTCATTTATGATGTGTGTGTGTGTGTCTCGCCTGACACTCTGAGACGACACTCATTTATGATGTGTGTGTGTGTTTCGCCTGACGCTCTGAGACGACACTCATTTATGATGTGTGTGTGTGTTTCGCCTGACGCTCTGAGACGACACTCATTTATGATGTGTGTGTGTGTGTGTTTCACCTGACGCTCTGAGACGACACTCATTTATGATGTGTGTGTGTGTGTTTCACCTGACGCTCTGAGACGACACTCATTTATGATGTGTGTTTGTTTCACCTGATGCTCTGAGACGACACTCATTTATGATGTGTGTGTGTGTTTCGCCTGACACTCTGAGACGACACTCATTTATGATGTGTGTGTGTGTTTCGCCTGACACTCTGAGACGACACTCATTTATGATGTGTGTGTGTGTTTCGCCTGACACTCTGAGACGACACTCATTTATGATGTGTGTGTGTGTTTCGCCTGACACTCTGAGACGACACTCATTTATGATGTGTGTGTGTGTTTCGCCTGACGCTCTGAGACGACACTCATTTATGTGTGTGTGTGTGTTTCGCCTGACGCTCTGAGACGACACATTTATGATGTGTGTGTGTGTTTCACCTGACGCTCTGAGACGACACTCATTTATGATGTGTGTGTGTGTGTGTGTGTGTTCAAGAGAACATGACAGCGTTTGTTGTGTTTCGCCTGACGCTCTGAGACGACACTTATTTATGATGTGTGTGTGTGTGTGTTTCGCCTGACGCTCATTTATGATGTGTGTGTGTGTTTCGCCTGACGCTCTGAGACGACACTCATTTATGATGTGTGTGTGTGTGTGTTTCGCCTGACACTCTGAGACGACACTCATTTTTGATGTGTGTGTGTGTTTCGCCTGACGCTCTGAGACGACACATTTATGATGTGTGTGTGTGTGTGTGTTCAAGAGAACATGACAGCGTTTGTTGTGTTTCGCCTGACGCTCTGAGACGACACTCATTTATGATGTGTGTGTGTGTGTGTGTGTTCAAGAGAACATGACAGCGTTTGTTGTGTTTCGCCTGACGCTCTGAGACGACACTCATTTATGATGTGTGTGTGTGTGTGTGTGTTCAAGAGAACATGACAGCGTTTGTTGTGTTTCGCCTGATGCTCTGAGACGACACTCATTTATGATGTGTGTGTGTGTGTTTCGCCTGACGCTCTGAGACGACACTCATTTATGATGTGTGTGTGTGTTTCGCCTGACGCTCTGAGACGACACTTATTTATGATGTGTGTGTGTGTGTTTTGCCTGACGCTCTGAGACGACACTCATTTATGATGGAGGGAAAAGAGCCTGATTGCGGGAACTTACAGTTTATTACTGATATTTCCCAGGAAGTGACGGATGGAAACGCTGCTTTATTCGCAAATGTTTTTTTATGCCATATTCCAATTTAAATTCGGATGGATTCGGATAACTTTGGATGGAAACACAGCTATAGACATGCGGCTTTATGAAGCGATCGTGACCTTTGACTGCCAGACGAGTCTGTACGGGTTACAGTGGCCTAATCGGTCCATCACCCTCTGAACGGTAGCGCCAACCTCCTGTGGGTACGGATCGCCCCTGTTCACCACCTGAAAACACACACACACACACACACACACACACACACACATTTCATTACTGTTTACTCTAAACAACAAATGAACGCATCAGACGTTGTGTGTGACTCACAGAGAGCGGCAGAGAGTGAGCCGAGAACAGAATCACCACGTCGTCTCTCTTCTCTGGAGGAAACTTCTCCAGCTCGTTACGGATATGTTCAGCAAAACACTGGGAGAAACGACAGAAATCATCTTTAATTGCAGCTAAAGACGTGGCATAATGATGATGACATTTCAATTCAAATACATTGGACAAATCAATTGGATTAAGTTCAGTTTACTAAAATCAAAAAAATTTTTTTGAAGAGTGTGTGCATGTGTTACCTCAATCAGCAGAGGGTGTGTCGGCCACCTGTCAATCACACTCCAGCGCATCTTTGGCCTGTCGGCGCGGGTATTGTAGTATCTGTATATAGCGTTCAGACTGCTGCCTGATCACACACACTCACAGATTAGACTTCAGATGGTTTTACAAAAACATGGAGCAATTACAAACGCTAAGGGCCAGATTTACTAACAGAGCAAACCCTCTTCAGGGGTTAAAAACTACTGTCACGATTTACTAAAGACGTGCAGTGAAAGATTAGGAAAAGTTATTTTTGTGGCTGACCTTATTGCATATGCATTTGTAGGAGTTTCCCTTTCAAACGCAAAATTTATGGAAGGAGAGTATTTAAAGAGGCCATTATGCTATCTCTCCTCCCCCATCATGAGTGGACACGCCCCCTACCACTGACTGGCTCATTCTCTCCTTCCCCATCATGAGTGGACACGCCCCCTACCACTGACTGGCTCATTCTCTCCTTCCCCATCATGAGTGGACACGCCCCCTACCACTGATTGGCTCATTCTCTCCTCCCCCATCATAAGTGGACACAGCCCCTACTGTTGATTGGCTACAAGTGTGTTGTGCTGCTCGGTCCGATGCACTGTCATCAGTGTTTCTCAGAAATCACTTACTGTGCCTTTAATTTGCACATTGTCAGTAGATCAGCCACAGAACTTTCCACAGCCATCAGTGCTTTTATGGGATTGCTAATTAGCTGTGTTTAGTAAATATAGCCCTAACTCTTTTACAGGTGAAAACACTGCTGTATGTGAGCGTCACCTGTGGTGGAGCAGCTGTATTGTGGGTACTGCGTAAAGGCCACGGCTCTCTGGACTCCATCCTTCTCCATCTGCTCGATGGCCTCCTCAGTCAGAGGATGAACGTACCGGAAACCGATATAAAACTTATGTGGAGCTACACAAACACACAGAGACAGATGATTAACATCGATTATCACACACATTAATTATCACTGTCACAATTATCAGTGGCACATTTCATCTTATATGCTTCAGTTTAAGGTTAATCACTTTTTTTGTACTTTGTTGCTTTTTATTAAATTTGCTGATTGATAGGTGCTTAGTTTATTCTGCAGTTTTTATTCCATTATATTTTACTTTTATTTATTATCCCTATTTTGAGTTTATATTTTTAGTTTTCATATTCATTTTAGTTTCATTTTTAGTAATTTCATTATGTGCTTTTATCATTGTATTATTTTAGCTTTTTAAATATTGCTATTTAGGTTTCATTTATTTAAATTTTAGTTATTTATTTCCAAATAATAATTTTAGTGCTTCAACTTAAATTTACTCCAGTTTATTGCCAATGCAATATTTCTAATTTTGGTTTAGTTTATGCTTTTCAACTAATATTTATATATTATTTTATTTCAGCTTTATTTCAATTAACAGAAATGTTTTAATAGTTTTAGTTAACGATAATAATCCTGTTTTGCACAATTAATTTTTTTTTATCTCTTTTGTTGATATTAGCATATTTGTTTTTATTATTATACTAATTATTATTATTATTATTATTATACCATTCCAATATTTTACTATAAATTGAGAGTTAATCTATTAGTTAATATTATTTGTTCATTCATTTGTTTAATTGAAAACATGATGTTTTGGAGTGAAATTCAAGCATTTTGTTGTAAATATTTCATATTTCATGCACAGAATCAAATCATAACACCGATACTGGCATAGTTCCACATGCTTCTTAAGTATTATTATTATTATTTTGAAGATTAATTAGCTTTTTTGAAATTAGCTTCTTTTTACATTTGTTGATTGCTACTCTATTGGTTTACTCAGCACAGTTGTTTTTATTATTTTTTTAATTATTATTTTATTTAGTTATTTTTTGTTTTTATTGTTGATATGACCAGACTTATTATTATTATTATTATTTATATATATATATATATATATATATATATATATATATATATATATATATATATATATATATATATATATGTGTGTGTGTGTGTGTGTGTGTGTGGATCACAACTAAATCTTGTCCGTTCATGAAAAACTGCCAACCTTATGAAGAGAGGAATATGCCGCTTTTCAAGCAGGAAGTCCCAATGAAGTCATTCATGAGTTTATCAGAGGTGTGTGTGTGTGTGAGGGTCGCAGGGGTGTGTGAGACACTCCTCTGAAGTTCATCTATCATTCACACACACACACTCTATCTCGTCTTTATCAGCACTAAACACTGACTGCCTATCGTTTCAACAAAGATGACAGTTTGCCTGTTTGGGTCTGATTATTTTATGATCCGTTACAAAAGACAATCAGCCCCATCAGACTGTCTCAATGCAATGTTTGTCAGCATGAGCGTTTTGCTTTGATATTTTCAATATTTGATATGCCACAGACCTCACAAATGGAAGCTATGTGCTTTAATTTATAAAGACAATTCATACTGTTAAAAACAATAGTGTGTAAAATAATAAAATTTGTAAAATTTGAAAATATTTATATTTAAATGTTTGTATTACACTCTAAAAAATAAAAACTTTTAACATCCACAGAACCTTTCAATTGCACAAAAGGTTCTTTTTTATTAGATTATCAAAATGGTTCTTTTAAGAATTGTTCACTTTAAGGAACCAAAAATGATTCTTCTATGGCATCACTTTGAAAAATTCCATTTTGGAACCGTTATGTTTAAGAGTGTAATAAGACTGTACTGTTAGATTTATCATCATTTTTTTTATTTATGTGAACGTAATTTTTTTAACCATTTATTTTTTATTATTTATGTAAATCTATTATTTATTTAAATAATTAAATAAAGTGTTATTTAAATAATTTTATGTATACATTAAATTTAATCTTTCTTTCCCTACATTTAATTTTTTTTTTTTACACATACTAATGTAATGACATTCAGACATGAATGAAAATTATCCCATAATTTACTCACCCTCAAGCCATTCAAGGTGTATATGACTTTCTGAAGGAAAATATCCATATTTACAACTTTATAAACTATGATCACTGGCTTCCGGCAACGGCCGTACGCGGAATTTATTAGAAGGCATTTATTAACCCATTGGAGTTGTATGGATTACTTTTATGATGGATGGATGCGCTTTTTGGAGCTCTGATTGTGTTCGGCTGAAAGAATAAAGTCATATACACATAGGATGGCTTGAGGATAATTAGGATAATTTTTACTATTCCTTTAAGCGTCCACGTACACTTTATTGCTGTATCATTGTGGGCCACATTTCTGCGTGCATTTAAAGGTTAACCCTGCGCTCTCACCCATCTCTGGACACATTTCGTCCAGGAGTTTGACCATTCCTTCCCCCTGCATGGTGGTCCAGGCTTTGATAGGAGAGCCTCCTCCGATCTTGCTGTACTGCTCTTGGATCTTTGGTGTGCGTCTTTTGGCAATGAAAGGGCCGAGTTTACTGCGACACACGTAAAACAGACATATTTGAGAAGGCTTTTCTCTTTAACAATT
Organism: Coreius guichenoti; assembly: GCA_039654105.1. Lineage (NCBI taxonomy): Eukaryota > Metazoa > Chordata > Actinopteri > Cypriniformes > Gobionidae > Coreius > Coreius guichenoti. The sequence continues at coordinate 1,693,956 of CM077183.1, forward strand.
TTTCAATCACTCCAGAGATTCTTACTTTTGCACAGGAAGTTGCATGAGGTCTGTGTCCATGAAGAGCCGCAAGAGAAAATCATGCACGTCTTCGAGTTTCTCCGGCCCGCCCATGTTCAACATCAGAATCCCTGTTTTGGGTTTTCTGCAGATGAAATGAATAGTTTTGGAGTTGATCTGGGGTGCATTTCCCAAAAGCATCGTCAGCCAGCTATGGCCGTCATTACCAACATAGTTCAACATTTTGGCATTTCCCGAAACCGTAGTTCCAACAAACATTCGCAAACAGCCTCACAAACTAACATAACAAACAAACAATAACACCTTAAACTGGATTCTATACTCAATGGGAAGCCAGTGCAAACTTGCCAAAACAGGAGTAATCCTTTCCCTCTTTCTAGTCCCTGCTAAAAGTCTGGCCGCAACCTTTTGGACAAATGGAGGCGAGATAAACAGCGACCCCTAAATACAATGAGTTGCAGTAGTCCAGTCTCCATTAATTAAATGCATGGATAACAGTTTCCCTAAACAGAAGAAAAGATTTGATTTTGGCAATCACCCTTCTAATTTTAGTGCCGGGTATGGATACTGGGAAAATACCGGTATACATTTTATTTAAAATTTATCATGATTTTGCTAATTTCGGTATATGCTGCTGTTCCGAAGTTCACCACTAGGTGGCAAAACTAACGCAAAACCGGCAAATGTGACATTTGAATCTCACTCAACACGCCCAAAATTAATTAATAAAGAGAGGAGTAACTTAGAAGTGAAATTTGGAATCACTTTGCTTATAAAACTTATGAAGAGCCGTCATGACACATACTATCGCACTAGTTACATTCACGTAACCGACTGTGTTTATTTGAATACTCACTAAAGTTTTGACATAATTTTGTGTATTTGACTGTTTAAGGAACTTAATTAGGAATGCGCAAGCTCTTTACAGGCGGCTTGTGTGTGCGTTGTTGGTATGAGCACAACAAAAAAAAAAAACATCTCTCGAAGAGCTCCCATCCCATGTATTACGAAATGCTATAAAAATCGCTTGCATGTTCAAATTGGCAAGGTTTAAAAAGACGTGGGCAAGTGATCCATCAGCTGTCCCGAAACGAAGCGAAAGTGTTGAATCGGAGTGCGCAGATTGCTTTTATAATGCAGGTGCGATGTCTTTTGAAGCAATTTGCTCATTTTGAGAGATAGAGAAAGGAGACGCGCAGTTTTGCTGAAATTACTTCTCACAAGAAAGTTTTCGAATGATTAATTTAATGTGATAATCTGTGTTGATTCATTTACTAATAAACATTTGCGGTAATTTCCGTAACCTAAGAGAATGAGTACAATTATGCGCACTACCCGCGCCAAAATTCAGACCCTGTAGCGATTTAATATCGTACTTCGGTATTAAATTGTGGTACCGTACCGAAGCCAAAATTGTGGTATTGAGCCATCCCTAGTGCCGGGTCAAAAATGACTCCCAAATTTCTTGCACAAGTGCCTACAGTGTTAGTTATAGGACCCAGGGTTTTTGAGAAGATGCTGGCACATTCAGGTCGTCCAAAAACTAACACTTCAGTTTTGACGATTTAATTGAAGAAAGTTTTCCGCCATTCAGCTGTATGCGATATGAAATATCAAAATATTGGCTAATGGTAGTGTTATTGAATTTAATTAATTAAATCACAACTAACATTTCTTTTTCTTACAGGATTAACATATACATGCTTTAAAACTAAATTTCTCGAGCACTTGGGCTGAGAATTAAAAGTGGAAAAGAAAGTAGACAGCTGTCTAAATATATAACCTAAGTATCAAGGAATCCAAATTTGCTTTTACCTAGTAACAGAAGAACCAACCATGTTGGAGAAAAATTATGTAATGAATACTTTCACCTTTGCCATGCTCCTATTCTATAAAAACTGTTGTACTCTTTATGACGGGGGGAATTCACTGAAATTGGTCCGAGATCCTCCCGGCCGTGATTAAAGCATATTTAAAGGCATTGCCTGGAGTCTGTCTGGTTAGTGGAACACTAAAGATCTTAATCCCGAGTGATTGTGTTCATAGGGGGCGAAACGTCGTCCGACTCGACGCAAGATGTCGCCAGTAGACATGCTAGAGGATACATTTTTAAGAGATGCAACGCTTAGGTTAACTTAGGGGATTTTCTACCACAGAAGGCGATAGAGAAAAACAGGGCCTAAGACGGAGCCTTGTTGCACACCACATGTACATGCACCAAAGTAAGGGGTGAATGTGTCAATTGCTACAGAAAAAGTTCTCCCTTTAAAATAGGATGAGAACCAATTTAAAGCTGTTCACGGGGGGTGAAGTTGTCAATTGCTACTAGGGGTGTAACGATACACCAATGCCACGGTTCGGTTCATATCACGGTTTTGGAGCCACGGTTCGGTTCTGTTTGCTGTGGAGGCAGGGCACCAGCAATAATAACACTAGATTCACTTAATAATAACAACAACAATAATTTAACTTATTAACTTTATCTTTATTAACTTTATACACTGGCTTCACGTTTTCTGTAGAGCAGTTAGCATAGTAAACTAAAATGAAATAAATGCCTCCACTGTAGACTAGTCAGAAATAATCTACTCATTTTAACATTTACCATAATGTTTAAAAAAAAAACAAAAAAAAAACAAAAGTAATGTCCCACTTTAGCCTACTTAAACACATAAATTGTATGAATATGACTAATACTGATTAATAAATAGGCCTTTAAGTTAAAGCTATTAAATAGCAGCTTTTGTTAATACAATAAAGTAGCCACCACATTAATTTAAAAATAAACTAAATAACAAAGTGAAAATAAAATGGCATTTTGGGGTTATGGAAACAACAGTTACCATGGTGAATATACAATCCATCATGAACTGTTAATGAATCATATAAACTGCTCCTGATGAACTGAATGAACATCACTCCTGCATGCCTTCCCAGCTCACACACATCGTTCCAGTTACGTGATTTACTGGTACTTTACTTTTATTTCATGACTTACAAATTGACAGCGTAACGTTGCTCGTAGTTTCTCTTGCGCTTTATATATAAAGTATACAGCGCGCGCCGCGCATTTGCGCGTGTAATTGAAGAGTGTGCGCTACGAGCGCAGTCTAACGGCTGACAGGACAGGAAAGCGGTTTTCTGAGGTGAGAGAGATTTTTTATTTCGTAACAAGCTACGAAAATGACGATGTTGTTGGGACTCCAAGGTAGCATTTAGCCAACCTGGCTAAACGGGGAAACTGGCTCTCTTCGTCCTTCCACCATGCAGCTTCAGCGATCACTCAAGTCACGTGACATGCACTTGGAAGACAAAAGTTAGTGTATATTTTGCTCTTATTAGTTGTTAAAAGTGTACTAATTATTATTTAATCAAATGTCAAGGAAGAAAAAATAGTTTTGTGGCATAAGGTGAAGTGAGAGCTGGGGGCAGAAGGGGGCGGGGCACGTTCGGTTCGACATGAGAGTATCGCGGTTCGTACCGTGGGTGGTGTATCGCGGTTTTTCGGTTCGGTTTGATTATCGTTACACCCCTAATTGCTACAGAAAAAGTTCACCCTTTAAATAGCATGAGAACCAATTTAAAGCTGTTTTTCAGGCTGTGCTTAGAAGCGTAGAACAAAACAGGGCCTAAGACGGAGCCTTGTCTCACACCACATGTACATGCACCAAAGGAGGAAGTGAAGTTCTCCCCTTAAGACAGGATGCAACGCTGCATCATACTATAGTAGCTAATCAGCGAGTTACATCGTTGTATGGGAAACGCAGCTCTGATCTTCAGCACTGTCCAAATTATATTAACTCTAAACAGATCTTTGCACAGGAACTGAACTGATAGCTGAACATGAACTGAACATTTCAAGGGGCTATATGTAAGACTTTCCATGTATTAACAGCTTGTAACGAAACTTAAACGAGACAAAATGAAGGACAAAATCGCGTCACTATGGAGCGCACGCAGGAGCAGTAAGTTACAGGCTGCAGTTCACCTAACGGCCACCGGTGTCGCTCATAACAAGGGTTTCTGAACTCTACATACAGCACCTTTAAACTGAGGAAATCATTCATATTTTAAAGCCTTTTTTTGCTTTGGATTTCCTGAGTGTGTATAAGCCACAAGAGACCACAGCAAAACCTTTGACAAAATAGACATTTTATAATCCAGTTACGAATTATTCGGCGAAAAAGCAAAAGTGTTAACTTAGTATTATTCACATGCTATTATAGTATTTATTAATATTTTGAATTTAGCTTTTATGTTTTATATTTTCCGTTTGAATTTTAGTTGAAGTTCATGTGCTTTTGTCGTTTTTATTAGTTTTTTTAAAATATTTATTTCTATTCAGTATTTTTAGTAACTTAAAACTTGTTTTTTTTCAGTTCTCAGTTGTTTAAGGCTATTTTATGTTAAGTTTTTCTTCTTTCTGTATATTTATTTTATTTCAGCTTCATTTCAATTAACAGAAGTGTTTTTGGTAACACTGTACATTAGTTAACATGAACTAACAATGAAAAACACTTCTAAAACATCTTAGTTAATATTATTTTCAACATTTACTAATATATTATTAAAATCAAAAGTAATATTATTAAATGGACCTGAGCTGACATGAACTAACTATGAACAGTCATAAATACTGTAACACATGTATGGCTCATTGTTAGTTAATGCATAACTAATGAGGGCTTATTTTAAAGTGTTTCCTTGATTTTTAATAGTTTTAGTGAACAATAACAACACTGAAAAGCAAAGGCCCATATTCACAACTAACGAGAATCCTTTAAACGACGCCTGTACATCTAAAATAAAGGTTCTTCAATGGTTCTGTCCAACAAAGAACTTAAGAAGCCTGAAAAATGCAGTTTTTTCTCATAACTTTTATAAGACAGCTGTTGTCAGATGTCATTAGTGATTTCAAATATGAAATTGAATGGTGTAGAATGTGATGTGGACTTTGGTGCATCAGTAATAGAGGGTTTTCTACAGAACTAGAGGACAACATGTTGTTTGTGTGAGTTTTATGTTTGAGCATGTGTGACCAGGTGATTTCCCAGCAGGCGTTGAGGCGCACAGGAGGAAGTGAGTGTTTAATTGTACCTGTTCTCTTGAGTCTCTGGAGTGGGTGAACTGGCTAACGCAGCTGCCGCGGCCGTCGACCGTCGTCTGAGAAACACACTCGTGCACAGACTCACGGAGGGACTGCATCTGACCACTGACAGACAAACAACACAGCCCGTTACTGTCAGTCACGAAACACACAGGACCAGAGCAAATGCACATGAACACGTGGTTTTGCAGATCAAATTTACGGGGGAAAAACAAAAATATACATTTTGCATAAAGTAAATGAACTAATTTTTGCACAAAAACAAACTTTCCAAATCCACCCAAGCCTTGTTAAAAACCTGTATGATATCAAAAAAACTACGTAATGATTACGAGTCTGTATTTCATTTGATGAAATGTGTAGTTCATTTAAAACAGACACAGCATTAATAGTCTTTTTAGTGTGAAATTTCATGCTTTTCTTTAAATTATGTACATTCTTAACATTTATATACATAAATATTATGAAAATAAATAAAGGAATATATGACTTGATAAAACAATACAGTGAAATTTTAAATTATTATTAAAAAATTATTATTTTATATTGTAACAAATGCACATTAAACAGTTTTGCAGAACAAATTTATGGGGGAAAAATATAAAAATAAATATTTTGCATATGTACATTTTTATTTATGAAGGCTTGAAACAGCACGAATAAATGCATAAATAATATGAAAATAAATAAAGGAATATATGACTTGATAAAACAATAAAGTAAATTATTAATTATATTAAGGCCTGAATTTTTTGTGTGCAATAATTATTATTATTATTTTTTAAAACAAATGCACATTAAACTGTTTTGCAGATCAAATTTATGAAAATGTTATATATATATATATAGCATTTTGATATAATTTAATGCCAATTAAGCAAAATTTCATTTAATTACATAACTTATTTTATACATAAATTATGCATTAATGCACTGTTTACGCACTTGCATTTTGCCTTTATGTGGTTTTGTAAGTCTACTGTCTATGTAATTTATCTATGTTTATTTTTAAATATTACATTCATTACTCATTATATTAACAGCATATTAAAATTAGTACTATCATATAATATGACACATAATTTGGTCTATATTGTTTAATCCTGAACATAATACCAGTGGCATGTATGATATGATAATTAAACACATAAAGCGCGCGTCTGGTGTGAGAGGCTGCAGTGGCGCCGCGCGGCCGCCGGAAGGCGCTGTTGGCGCAGTTACGCAAGTTGTGAAAGCGCGTGTTGTGTAACGTCACGTTTAAAGCCACAGAAACTTTAACTCCTGCTTTATGTTGACGACTCGCTCGTGTAAACCTCGTGCAGCCATTTTGCATTAATGCAGAATTCTGCACGATTAATCACACACACGATTACATAACCATCTCAATGAATGAATGCCATGTGTGTTTAGATTCATGAACACACTTACGCTGCATCAGCCGGCACGCGCCTCCCCAAACCGCCATTCTTCCCCGCTCGGATGTGAAGTATTCCGACGGCAGAAAGCAGAGAAATGTTTAAACCGCAGATGTGAAGCGCTCTCTTGTCTCTTCTGTGTCTCTAAAGCGCTGCAATTCCGATATAGAGCCGCGGATCGGTGTCACTGTTATCACGGCGTGATGACGTGCGCTGCTGGCCCCGCCCCCGCGTACACACCCTCACGTACGTCATCACGCCAGGATAGGAGTGACGCGACGTTAGCGTGTGAAATTAGCCGGTTAGCTTCATTTGCGCGAGTCACGCAGCACAAAAACTAACTTTGCCAATCCACACAAGCATATATATATATATATAAACGTAATAATACGAAAATAAAGGACTACATGACACAGTAAAACAAATGCAATTAAATGAATTACTTTTACCCTTTATTGATTATTTCCTGTATTTCTGTTTACTTTATTTTTTATTCCTTCATTTTTTTCTCCCTACTTTATTTATGCAGGTTATGGCCTCCATACAATAAATAAATAAATACGCAAATAAATTAATTAATCCACAAAAAAAAGAAATATATATATATATATGTAATAAATAATAAATAAAAAAAATAACTTTCAGTTTAGCATTTGCTTTAACATTTTTTTATTTCCCCAACATTCGTTTTATTTATTTGGTTATTTATCTCCACTCACATTTAATTATTTATATATTTATTTATGCGGGAATATGTGGATTTATGTATTTATTTGCACATGTATTTATATATTTATTTATGCAGGAATATGTGGATTTATGTATTTATTTGCACATTTATTTATGCAGGAATATGTGGATTTATGTATTTATTTGCAGATTTATGTATGTAGAATTTTGTGGATTCATTTGCACATTTATATATTTATGTAGAATTTTGTGGATTTATTTGTGGATTTATTATTTTTGCAGGTTTCATCCTCCATATATTTAGTCTATCATGTCAATGATTAATTTTGCTATTTTTTTTTTAAATATATAATAAAAGCACAGGGCTAAAAAAAAAAAAATCTTTTTGCATGTGACCGAAAAAAATACTTTCTAAATTTCATCTTTCCCTCACGCATCACTTGTTTGCCCAGATCTGATTGCTTTTTTTTTTTTTTGTTTTACAAGGAAGTGAAAAGCACAGCCATTAGATTTTACAGCAGTTTTAAACAGGCATTTCCTGTTGTAACTGGTTCTAACTGGTTTGTGTTATTCAGTTTGTCATTAAACAATTAAAATCTCTATCCTTGTGCAATGGGTCAGAATTATTATTATTATCCAAATTTTCATTTTACTGCCTCAACTTATTGCTTGTAAATATTAGATTTAACAAAAAAAAACATGAATTGCCTCTGGCAACGCTTTATTTCTGTAATATGACATTTCTTATATCTGAATATGATTATAGTTGAGCTTCTCTCTGGTGCCCTCTGGTGGAATCAAACACAAGTGCATCATCTCATTGATTTATTATGCCAGGTTTGAACATTACAGACACTGAATCATCTTGTGATTAGATGTTTAAACATGACGTGTATATATAAATATGGTCTCCAGCGATGAGGGTGAGTGGTGTGATGTTGAAGCTGGTCTCGTGCGGTGCGTGCGCTCAGGGCCGGCAGCGCTGAATGAAGCGCGGGTACAGGCAGACGTCACGGATGTGGTGGCGGTTCAGCAGCCAGGTGAGGAAGCGCTCCAGTCCCAGACCGTACCCACCGTGAGGACACGTGCCGAACTTCCTCTGCAACACACACACACAGTTACATGCTGAATATGTCAATATTTTAACCAAAATATTCAATATTCAAGATGATTCTGGTATCAAAAGTCTCTTCTGCTCACCAAGGCTGCGTTTATTTGATCAAAAATACAGTAAAAAGTATGAAATATTACTCCAGTGTAAATCATCTGTTCTCTATGTGAATATATAGTAAAGTGTAATTTATTCCTGTGATCAAAGCTGAATTTATCATCATTACTCCAGTCTTCAGTGTCACATGATCCTTCACAAATCATTCTAATGTGATGATTTGCTGCTCAAGAAACATTTATGATTATTATCAATGTTGAAAACAGTTCATATGTTTGTGTAAACTGTGATACGACAGTCTAAGTGAAGTATTGTCAGAAGGCTGTTACCTGGTCAGTGTACCAGTAGTAGGGTGTGGGGTCGATTCCCTCTCTCTTATACCCGTCCAGCAGCTCCTCAGCGTCCCAGATACGCATGGAGCCGCCCACAATCTCCCCGACGTTAGGCATCAGCACATCCACCTGACCAACACAAATACACCCGCTATTAATGTTACAGCAATTTTAACCTTTTTCATATTAAAGAGCCTCTATTATGCTACTTTAAAGGCTTCTGATCTCCTACAACAGGTTTACATGCATCTAAAGTCAAAAAACACTTTATTTGTCTCATAATTTCCACTGTAGCATCAGCTCTTTTCTCTCAGCGTCTGAAACGGTTCATTCGAAGATTCAGTCTCTCTAAACCCCGCCTCTCTAAGAGCTGCTCTGCTCTGATTGGTCAGAAAGCAAACGCTCATTATCATATGTGAATCTCAGCTCTTGACACACCGTGATACGAACAGTAACGATGGCGTGGGTTTTACCGTATCAATCTCATCAAAGTGGATCAGCAGAAAACAGCGTCTTCTCCACATGAACAACACCAACCAAACTCTTCCAGTCTCAGACACAACTACAGTGATTGAGGGCGGGGCAAAGAGACGCTGTTCAGCCAATGAGGACCAGAGGCGGTCATTATGCAAATTAGTTACAAACCTATGTAGAGTCAGCGGAGCTTTTACATTCACAATCGGCTTTATTACACACTACATGAAAGGTCATATCCGAAAAAGCATATTTTATACAAAATAAAA
>CM077183.1:1708431-1768431 GCA_039654105.1 Coreius guichenoti
TGCGGTAGGCACGGGTGGGCTGCGGGTCCAATAGCCAAGATTATTTCGACTCAATCCGGTACACAGTGATAGGCAGATGCTTCCAAACGGTGCCGTGATTGTGTTCACGCTCTTTCTGCAGACCGTTAAAGGCTTCGGCACGACTTGCCCCTTTAAGCACTGCCAGTGGCGCTGCATCTGATTGACAGCTATAGTGATTATATTAAAGGAAGCGCGCTTTGCTTGCTTTCTGTATTTAATCTATTCACAATATGAATAAAAGTTTTAGGCTATTTTTCATGCTGGTAAAAAGAGGACCAATGTTTTTTAATCTATGCCTTTTAGACCTCTAAGCGTATAGCATGACCCAGTGGGTTAGACTATTCTTAAGAGCATTTCTAAAAAGTTTTATACATATGGGCCCAGAGTGATAAAAAAAAACATTTGATAAAAAAAACGATATTTTGCACAATTACTTAAAGGGCACCTGCAGGGTTTTTGAAATAGAATTTAAGAGCTCTTGAAATTATAATTAAGACATTTCTTATAGCATTTAAGATATTTAAGACTTTATGGCCTTAAATTTGCTAAACCTGAATTTAAACGCCCTGATATACTTCAAGTGACACTACGAACTGGTGTGACGTCATTTAGACAAAAATTAAACACCTTCGAACTCCCATTGGTCCATGGTGATGATGTAATAGGTGGGCGTGGCTCTGAGGCTCCGCCTTCTTTGAGGTGTAAATCTGTTTCTTCCTCTGTTCTGTCCATCGAGGTCAGACGTGAGTTAAAACATGAGGGCCACTTTATAGTAGAAACTGAAGCTGTAATTCTAATCGAAAGCGATCGCACTGTTTTTCATGTTTAATACTGTAAATCTGTTGTATAAAATGCTGTATAAATAAACGTGACTGCAAACATGCACATCGCTACGATCAGATGCTTTCTGAACTACTGTTGTTTTCTCACCGCTGTCATTTTTGTTGTGTTTATTTTGTTATTGAGAGGAAAGCGAGCAGCACATATTTACATTTGCAACTTTTTTTAACCCCCAAGCAAAGAATGAGTACATCTGGGTCTTAAGAGCGTGTGTGTAATGTGTGCTTGTGCATGGCTTCAGGAATGACCTCGCAGTAGCCCCGGCTGAAGAAATGATCCCGAAAACACTGCGTGACGGCGGACCGGACTTTCAGGATCTTGGAGACGTTTTCCCCGCGGATCATCATGTGCCTGTTGTTCAGCTGCACGTCCACGTCAGACTCCTCGTTCAGCAGGTTATCAGCGCCGCCCGCCGGAGCCAGACCGATCAGCTCCCAGAAATCACAGAGCAGCTCGTGGCCACCCGGAGCCTTGCAAAACACAACAAAACCATCAAATGCATGGAGACTTTCCCACAAATACACGCTGCAACATGCTACACAATATACACGTGGTTTTGTAAGCTCATATCCTGTGACAGCTATAATTTAATGCACAAATAAATGCACAGCCCTTTGCATTTGTACTCTGCATTGAAATATATATATGAATTCACTGTTGCATCTTTAATAACTTCTGAACTTTAACGTTTTTATAAGCCGGTTATAGGGCCGTAAAGACCGGTTACACTCACAGTGTGGATGAATCGCACCTGTGTCGAAGTCTCAGGGTCAACTGAAGAGAGCTTATGTGATGCAGAAAACAAACACTCATTTTTGACCCATTACTGCATCTCTAACTTACAGTTTGAAGCGCCTGTCAGAGGAAATCAATGCGTGCTGCTGTGAATAATTAAGAGAGGTGTCTTCTCATTGGACAAGGACACGCAGACTCATGAATAATTATGAGACAGCGATGAGTCATCGATCTAATATAGTACAAGAAAACGTCATGTTATAACATCGACACAAAGACGAATTTAAACCCGGAAGGTGAAAATAGCGCAAAAAAGATTGAAAATGAACTAGTTTTCTCCTACAATTAAAACTAATGTATGGGAACATTAACTTCTATGATGTCCAACACACATAACACATTTAGTTTAGGGTTTCATGACCCTTTCATTTTGATGAACTATCCCTTTAATATTAATTATTATTATATTAAAATAATATTACCTGTTTGCCCTCAGGAACAGGTTTGACGGTTCCATACAGAGCGACGGTGCTCTCCGTAGATAACATCAGTCCATTATAACACTGACACTGCACACACACACAAAGACACACATAACACAGATATCCATCATCTCATCTCAACTATACCTTTACTGTGTTTCACAGTTACATGTAATATCATTAAATATGGCTGTTTCAGACAACTGAATAATATGACCCATTTCAGAGCAAATACAAATCTCAAAATATGGAGATATTCATCAAATTACAGTTCTAAAAATATATTTAATACACTACCGTTCAAAAGTCTTTTTAAAGAAAATAATGTTTATTCAGCAAATGTTTGTTGAGCATCAAATCCTCATATGAGAATGATTTGTGAAGGATCATGTGACACTGAAGACTGGAGTAATGATGATAGATTTGATCACAGGAATAAATTACACTTTACTATATATTCACATAGAGAACAGCTGATTTACACTGGAGTAATATTTCACTGTTTTACTGGATTTATGATCAAATAAACGCAGCCTTGATGAGCAGAAGAGACTTCTTTAGAAAACATTTAAAAATCTTACTGACCCTAAACTTTTAAGTGGTAGTGAATATAATAATTATGTTTTATATACTTTTTTGCTTTTTATTTTCTTTTAATTAGGGCATCACCTAGCCTTAATCCAAATAACTAACAGGGTAGAAGATTTTACCCTAATTTACCCATTTATAATTGTGTAAAATATCAACAAACACACACAGTACCAGTTTGTCCGTGAGAACACACTGCAGGAAACCGGTTCCGTCGCGGAGAACAATAAACAAAAGGTTCTTTCCTGAAAAAACATTTAAAATAAATGCATATTGTCTTGTATTGAGCTTTATAAATGCAGTAGTGACAAAAAATTGACGTCTGGAGGGGATATTTATGTTTAATGGCACTACAAGTTTGATTAAACCATCATAATATGAGGGGAAAAATATATATATGAAAAATATGAGTGAAGAACAAAACCTTGGTTAAGGTATTCATCTTAAAATTATTTGGCAAAAAAGGCAAACTACAGGTTTTATTTTACTATGCAAAAACAGGTGACAGCAAAAAGCAAACACTGACTACAACATAATCAGTTATTAATATTTCATTGGTTCTCTCTTGTTTTTGCATGTGTTCATAATTTCTTTGTATGACAGCCTGGCCAAAAATTATGTTGGCACAATTTGTCACGTTTCATTGCATTATTATCACAAATAAAACAATCGACTGCGAGCACACCTACGCATCACTTCTGCTCAATACTGTATGTGAAGTTCTCCAAGCAGATTCAGACGTTCAGTAATTCTGTATGAACAAACACACACAATCTGCTCACCTTGTCTGCGTAACCGATGGACCCAGCCGAACACCTTCACCCTCTGCTCTCGGAGCGGCTCCAGTTTATCAATCTTCACCTGAGCAGGACAAGAAAATAATCCAGAAAAACTTGATAAAGCAGGCTTTAAGATTAAGATGAACACTTTCACTGCCTACGTTAACACACAACCTAGAAATTCAATAATAATTGGATTGATGGCTTAATGGGATTTAAAATGTATTCATGTAAATACGTCAATCGATCCGATGGAGCTCAATCCTTAAAGAAATCTGATTAAAAGCCGTGGTGAAGACCATAAATAATCCATTTAAAGAGCAAATATTAGCTGTGTAAACCTTTGAATCTGGCTACTTTCTCAACCAGATTGAAAAATCTGTGCATATTTATTTACATCTTACAAATGCAATGATTGATGCTCTTTAAAAATCTGAAACTGGATCAAATTCATTTGAAGTGCTAAAATTTGAAGTACTGTTTGTCTTTAAAATAGCAACATTTAACATTTCCACTTTGATAGCACTTTATATTAATTCTGACCTTTTCTTTGTCTAAATGAGATGTAAACTCAGAATTCCGAGAAGAAAGTCAGAATTGCGAGATGTAAACTCGGAATTCCGAGAAGTAAGAATTGCGAGATGTAAACTCGGAATTCCGAGAAGTAAGAATTGCAAGATGTAAACTCGGAATTCCGAGAAGTAAGAATTGCGAGATGTAAACTCGGAATTCCGAGATGAAAGTCAGAATTGTGAGATGTAAACTCGGAATTCCGAGATGAAAGTCAGAATTGTGAGATGTAAACTCAGAATTCCGAGAAAGTCAGAATTGCGAGATGTAAACTCATAATTCCGAGATGAAAGTCAGAATTGTGAGATGTAAACTCATAATTCCGAGATAAAAGTCAGAATTGTGAGATGTAAACTCATAATTCCGAGAAGTAAAGTCGAGATGTAAACTCAGAATTCCGAGAAAGTAAGAATTGTGAGATGTAAACTCAGAATTCCGAGAAAGTAAGAATTGTGAGATGTAAACTCAGAATTCCGAGAAAGTAAGAATTGTGAGATGTAAACTCAGAATTCCGAGAAGTAAAGTCGAGATGTAAACTCAGAATTCCGAGAAAGTCAGAATTGTGAGATGTAAACTCAGAATTCCGAGAAAGTCAGAATTGTGAGATGTAAACTCAGAATTCCGAGAAAGTCAGAATTGTGAGATGTAAACTCATAATTCCGAGAAAGTCAGAATTGTGAGATGTAAACTCATAATTCTGAGATGAAAGTCAGAATTGAGATGTAAACTCAGAATTCCGAGAAGAAAGTAAGAATTGCGAGATGTAAACTCAGAATTCCGAGATGAAAGTCAGAATTGTGAGATGTAAACTCAGAATTCCGAGATGAAAAGTCGAGATGTAAACTCAGAATTCCGAGAAGTAAACTCATAATTCCGAGAAGAAAGTAAGAATTGTGAGATGTAAACTCAGAATTCCGAGAAGAAAGTCAGAATTGTGAGATGTAAACTCAGAATTCCGAGAAGAAAGTCAGAATTGTGAGATGTAAACTCAGAATTCCGAGAAGAAAGTCAGAATTGTGAGATGTAAACTCAGAATTCCGAGAAGAAAGTCAGAATTGCGAGATGTAAACTCAGAATTCCGAGAAGAAAGTCAGAATTGCGAGATGTAAACTCAGAATTCCGAGAAGAAAGTCAGAATTGCGAGATGTAAACTCAGAATTCCGAGAAGAAAGTCAGAATTGCGAGATGTAAACTCAGAATTCCGAGAAGAAAGTAAGAATTGCGAGATGTAAACTCAGAATTCCGAGAAGAAAGTCAGAATTGCGAGATGTAAACTCAGAATTCCGAGAAGAAAGTAAGAATTGCGAGATGTAAACTCAGAATTCCGAGAAGAAAGTAAGAATTGCGAGATGTAAACTCAGAATTCTGAGAAAAAAAGATTGTGCTATTATATAATCAATATTATATTCTGTATGTAATTCAGAAAATCCTCTGAAACTCACGGTTTTGGGTTCAGGAAGGCTGGAGTCGATCTCGATGATGATCCTTTTAGCTTCTTCCAGATTCTTCTCTCTGCGTTCAGCATCTTCAGTCTGTCAATCATGAGGTCAAAAGGAGATAAATACAACAGGAATAGAGGGCAGCTGAATCACAGAATGTTCCAGGTACCTCCTTCTTGTCTTTGCTCTCACTCTTCATATGCTCTCGATTGAAGAGCTTCTTTGCGTTCTTCATTTGAGTCTTAGAGATGACGGCCCAACGCTGACAACACAAACACACCATAATGTTAAAACTACTCAGGCCATACACTACAGGCAAAATGCTATTCCTGTGAAACTCTGCCAAATTATTATGAATCACCTTAAAACATGTTCTTATACAAAATATGCATAAATTTCATAAATTTCAAAACACTATATATAGACTGGGAAAATCATTTTCTTTACCTCTCCTTCCTTCTGTGAATCCACATAGATCACTGGGAACGGCTCTTTTCCCACAAACAACAGTGCCTGAGAACATTTAGGAAAATAATATGAATGATAAAGTATGAAACAGATACAGAAAATGACCAGAATCATAGTTTACACTATATTTCATGAGAAAATGATCCCGTATGACTAGGTTGAGTGAATGATCATCAGGTTATCGTGGCACCTTGAGTGGCGTTTTAAAAGGCTTCTGCTCGGATCCGTCTCCATCCACATCACTGCCCTGTTTATCAGACACGTACAGTTCTTCTGCAGGAAGAAACAACAGCAGATTTAACATTTCACCAAGAGCAGGAAACGGCTCCGGTCCTTCAGCTTATGTAGCTTTAGTGTGCCGGCGAGGGCACTAGGGATGCACCGAAATGAAAATTCTGGGCCGAAACCGAAACCGAAAATTCTGGATACACTTGGCCGAAAACCGAAACAGAAAATTACTTTTTTTTAAATAATTATTCATTTATTTTAAAAAAAAAATTGTTTATTATTAGATGTTTTAATTAAATTCAATAATTTTACTGAATCTGATTTAAAAAAAAAAACAAGCCAATAAAATAAAATAACCACACTTTTATTTAAAGTAACACACAATAATTAGACAGAAAATAGGCCTATATTCAAATAATATTAAATATCAATATATTAATATCAGTGCTGGGGAAAAACGAATCGTGATTAATCGCATCCAAAAATAAAAGTTTGTGTTTACAATTATTATAATTATTTTAATAATTATTATGTATATAGAAATACGCACACATGCATGTATATATTTAAGAAAAATGTTATATTTTTATTAAAAAAAATATATATTTATTTATATATATATATAAGATAAATTATATATACAGTATATACATGCAAATATTTCTTAAATATATACATGCATGTGTGTGTATTTCTATATACATAATAATTATACACAGTACACACACATATATTATGTAAATACAAACAGTTTTTGGATGCGATTAATCACGATTAATTTTTCCCCAGCACTAATTAATATCAATATATTATTCTTCATTCAGTTCTACGCAACAGAATCAGATTTAACAGATTTATTTTTTGACCAAATATCAAAATAATGTATAGTCCTAGAAAACTATTATTATCAGAGCATGTGAGCAGAGAGCGAGGAGGGGGTCAGTGAATGAGAGGGTGGTCATTTTACCCCAGCACGGCTATACCATACCATATTACAGCACAGGCTATACCATACCATATTACAGCACAGGCTATACCATACCATATTACAGCACAGGCTATACCATACCATATTACAGCACAGGCTATACCATACCATATTACAGCACAGGCTATACCATACCATATTACAGCACAGGCTATACCATACCATATTACAGCACAGGCTATACCACACCATATTACAGCACAGCTATACCATACCATATTACAGCACAGGCTATAGCATACCATATTACAGCACAGGCTAGTGCACACAGAAACAAGTCTGGAGAAATGTCATGTCTGCACGCGACGCACACACGGAGCGGAGAGCGCAGCACACACACACACACACGGAGCGGAGAGCGCAGCACACACACACACACACACACACGGAGCGGAGAGCGCAGCGCACACACACACACACGGAGCGGAACACAGTGCATCTTCGGAAGCGGAGCCGCTCGCAAAGTTACAAAACATGCTGCGAGAGAGTGAAACCTGATCGCCGAACACGGATGGGCGGGGCGGCCTATATTCGGCTCATATTTTCGGCCTTTTTTCTCTTTCGGCCAAAAACCGAAAATGCTATTTTCGGCCGATAATTTTTGGCGGCCAAAATTTCGGTGCATCCCGGGCACATCGATACGGCAGTATCAATATATACCAATACTCACAAGCTATTTATTTAGTATTGATTCCTTTTAAAAACATCAGGAAGCCTAAATGGATGAATATGTAGAAAGTGAAAGTTGGTCTGGAAAGATTATGGCCCGTTTAAGACGACAAGTGCAAATGTACGTTTTATGTTGTTGGTATTTTAGGTTATTTTATGTTATGTTATATTTTTATTTAATTGTGCTCGTATTTGCTTGTCATATAGATGTAAATTCCCTTAAAGTGTAATGATTTTTTTTTTTGTTGGTAAAAATGTTTTGAAAAATTTTGAAAAATCACATACCAATTTAAGAAATAATAATAGGTATCGTTAAAATTGTTACAAAAAGTATTGGTATAGAATTAAAAAAAGGTTTGTTATCGCCCATCCCTGGCATTAGGATTAAAACTAGAGATCGACTACTGATCGGTTTTACCGATATTTTTCCCGATATTTAAGAATTTTTCCATAATCGGGTATCAGTTTTGGAATATCGGATTCACTGATAAATGGCGCCATCTTGAGAATCGCGCGCAAGACTGGCATTAAAGCATTGCGTCTGAGTTTTCTTAATAAACTTCTATTAAACTTTTACATAAATGATTGATATGTAGTTTAAACTTTATTTTGCTAATAAACATCTAAGCAATTATAGCTCTGATGTATTTGTTGTTAGGGGCCAAGCACTGAAGGTGTGTAGGCACCTATTGTAATCGTTGGCGTTCTTCTTCCGCTCTTGTGTCTATGGCAGCCCATAGTACCACTTGTGGGAAAGTTGTGAAATTTGGCACACAGATAGAGGAGAGTCCAAACATTCACCACAGCAAATTTGGAGTCTCTAACTCAATCCCTCTAGCGCCACCACCTGTCCAAAGTTTGACTTATGTTTGTGCTTATAACTTTTGAACCGCAAGGACTAGAAACAAAATTGGCTCAATATGATTCGATTGTACCCTACGGCGGCATTTTCCGTCATGAAACTTTTCCGGCCAAATTATCTACTTTTTTAAACTCCTCCTAGACCATTCGTCCGGTTTTCACGCTTTTTTTAAAAAACCCAGCCGTTCTCAAATAACACGCAAATGAATTTGATGAAGAGCACGCCAAATTGGACACGAGGCAATATTTCCGCAACGCTTTGGCATATTCAGACCAAACTTGGTACATGTCATCCCAAACATGACCTGAGGTTACATATAGCGTTTCGGCACAGTGCCACCTACTGGTCAGGAGATATGAAAAATTGTCTTTTTTGCTTATAACTTCTGAATGGCTTCTGGACTTCCAAAAATCATAATGAGACATGCTGAGTCGAACGATATCCAATTTTTCCATATCGGCCATTTTTAATTTTGTAACGCATTAGCGTATCGTTACGAAACTCGGTATGGGTCATCGGCACAATGCCCTGAAAGAGCCTGAGAAGTTTTGGACCAGCGGCACCTAGTGGTAAAATCAAATATTCACATGCTTATAACTTTGGATTTGGTTGACTTATTTTCACGGGATTCCTGAATCCTTGCCGAGTCCAACAATACCAAACATGCCTTATGTCTTATGGTTTCTTCAAAGTTGTGATTTAGCGTTTAAACAACTTTCGCGAATATCTTCGAAACTGTTAGTCCGACTGAGACGAAACCACCATAGCAAAATCGTAATCATAGCGGGTTGACTAATAGTTAATGGCCAAATGTCGAAATTTTTATAGTAAGTGGTAAAAAAATGCAATCAAAGTCAGGTGTGGGTCATTTTTTATATGCTCATGAATACAAATGTCTATAACCCCTAAACGAAATGAGATATTTACACCAAACTTGACACGCTTATGTATGGGGGCACTCTGAGGACACACACAAAAAGTGGTGGAACTGCACCACTTGGTGGCGCTATAATTAAACAAAACATGAAATTGGCTCTATATAACAATGTATTTATGGGTTTTCAACCTTTTTTCGTAAAATAGTCTCTAAATGTCTTTACTCATTTTTGCAGTTGGTCTGCTGCTAGCTTCCTGGTTTGCTTCTGTTGTGCTTGGCCCCGATAATTGCTGCTTGCGGCTGTATTTTTGTTTATTTATGTGTATTCCATTCGCTTCACTCTTAACAACTGTAGTTTAAAACGAATGCTTATATTTATGCAAAGCTGATAGACTCGCCTGTTATTTATTTATGTTCTCCATTTGAAAACATTAGACTTTAAAAATTTATTTTGACTTTTGTTATTAATATCACTGCTGTTGTTATGAACAAAAAGATGTAACTGGGAAAACAAAGCTACGTTAAAGTAGCAATGTTCCGTATGCAAGTGAATTGTATTTTGTATGCAAGTGATATTACAGAAATTATGGTATTGAAAAAAAGTGTTAAATAAACCAGTTTGTTCAGTTTGCTCAGTGCTGTTGGTATAATTGTTGAAAACAGACATTAAAAAATAAATATCGGTTATCGGGCACATAAACATGCAAATCGGTTATAAAATAAATCAACATCGGTCGATCACTATTTAAAACTATTCTTTGATTAGTCAGATTCATTTGATTAATCAACATTTGAGAGTTTATTTGTGAAAATCTGAAGCATTATATATTTCAAAGCATAAGTGCACGTGAGATTTGACAGATCTTGTCAGTTTATGACTAAATATTATAAAGCATGTTCTGATGCAACCCTCTGCAGAGATTGTGTAAATCTGAGTATGAATGGCAATACATTATGAATATTAGTGTAGTATAAAGATTGAAATGAATACAGCATTCGTGTATTAGGGTGTTTATGTAGTATATTCATCTACATAAAGACAGTACTGGTAATATATCTATAGTATGTTGTGTACTGCAGTATATATATATATATATATATATATATATATATATATATATATACATATATTCTGTATGTGAGCAGTATACAGCATGATCTGACGCAACACTGCAGACAATACGCAGCATCAACTTCGACACTATCATCATCATTATCAAACTCACTGATCGACATCTGACCGACGCCCTCGTCCGCCATGTTGTGCTCTATAGGCCTCAGATGAGTTGAGTCCGGCTCGGTTCGGGGTTGTTTTCTGGTAAACGATCCGGTAAATCGGCTCGGCCGTCTCGCTTCCTGTCACTACAGACTACACACGCGCACACGAGCTGCTGGGGACTCATGCGCACGCGCGAACCGTTCAACGCTCACGCTTCAGCTGGGGATTGGCCCGTTCGCAAGATGACGCTTTTTCCGGGAAGCTGATTGGTTGGTTTTGAGGTTGGGGGGCGGGAGTTTAAATAAAAGCGTTTAGCGTTGGTTCAGTCGCTGAACAGAAAATAAAAATATAAAATATGTAAATGGTGTAAAAAAATTATAAAATGACAGTAATTTATTTATTTACTTATTTAATCTAATGTATATTTGTTTAATATAATAATCTTATTTTACACTATTTTTTACATTATTACGTTACTGGTACATTACAATAATTACATTTTAAATATGAATGAGTCCGACCCCAATCATAGACACTGAGGAAGTTTTTTATTAAGATTTTATATAAAGAAAATTTATATATATATATATATATATATATATATATATATATATATATATATATATTACACACACACACACACACACACACACACACACACACTCACTCACTCACTCACTCACTCACTCACTCACTCACTCACTCACTCACTCACTCACTCACTCACACACTAGGGCTGTCAAATTAATCGTGATTAATCACATCCAAAATGAAAGTTTCTGTATACATAACATACCATATATATATGTAAGAAATATTTGCATGTATATACTGTATATATATTTATATAATTTATATTATATATAAATATTTTATATATATAAATGTAACATTTTTTTCTTAAATATATACATGCATGTGTGTGTATTTATATATACATAATAATTATACACAGTACACACACATATAATATGTAAACAAACTTTTATTTTGGATGCGATTAATCGTTTGACAGCCCTAATATAAATATATATATAAACATTTAGGTTACATCAAAGTTTGTGTCTGTACAATAAAAACTTTAAATACATAATTAAAAAGTTCAAAGTTCATAAAACATCAAGGTATTTAAGAAACCAATGTGTTTTTTGTGTATTTCTTCTACATCTCTTCATCACAACAGTGAACTTGCACATTACTGTCGGCATCATCGGGTCTCGACCTTCTCCAACTCCTTGCTCCATTCTTTATTCCGGAAACACTTCCGGCAGAGCTGCGATTCAGTAAAAAAGAGACGTATTCAATAGCCATGAATAACGAATAGACTTCATTCACAGCACTATTTTCTACCCAGCTGACACAGGGAACGTTCTCTCAAAGTTATGAACAAACATTATTCCTGTAACGTTTAATGTTAGTTCAGAGTTATGTGTTGGCAGGGCTGGGGAGTAACGAAACACATGTAATGTATTTAAAATACAAAATTTGTACTGTATTTCATTATAGTTACATTTTAAATGGGTGGTAATCAAATTACAGTTACATTAAAGTTTACTTTGAATTTTAATGTCATTTATTTCATTTAAGCATTAATGTAATCTGTAACAGGCAAATAATGTAAACAGTGATTGGTGATTCTCTGACTCTGCAAAAGCATCTTAAGATACATTTCTGCTCATAAGTTTCATAACCCCTTGCAGAATATGCAAAATGTTAATAATTTTACCAAAATAAGAGGGATCTGGGATCATAAAAAATGCATGTTATTTTTATTTAGTACTGTCTTGAATAAGCTATTTCACATAATAGATGTTTACATATACTCCGTGAGACAAAATGACTGAATTTATACAAATTGCCCATTCAAAAATGTACAAACCCTTGAATCTGAACTGTCTGTCACTACCTGGATGATACATGACTAATTTGTTTAGGTAATTGCGACTTTTTATCTCACAATTGTGAGTTTATATCATGCAATTAAATGGTCTTCCTCTAGCTTTGAGATCCATGACCTCCATACAGGAGTTTAAATTTAAATTTAAGTCATATCTTTTTACCCGGGCACTTAACTCATCTTAAATTATGTTTTTAATCTTCATTATATATATATATATCAAATAAATGCTGTTCTTTTGAACTTTCTATTCATCAAAGAATCCTGAGAAATTAAAATTTCAACACTGATAATAATCATAAATGTTTCTTGAGCTTAAATCCTCATATTATAATGATTTCTGAAGGATCATGTGACACTGAAGACTGGAGTAATGATGATAAATTCAGGAATAAATTACATGTTGCAATATATTCACATAGAAAACATCTATTTTAAATTATAATAATACTTCACAATTTTACTGTATTTTTAATCAAATAAATGCAGCCTTGGGAATATCTTTAAAAAATCAGACTTCTTTGAAAAACATTTTAAAAATCTTACTGATCTAAAACTTTTGAACAGTACATATAATATACATTTTTTTTACAGTACAAATTGGGCCTTTAAAAATTAATATTTCAAATTTATGAGGTGCCTCGTATAAGGATGATCATATTTAGAGGTCTAAAAATCCCTGTTTTAAGGGATCAAACTCATTTTCTCCTGGTGGATGATTAAAGAGATGAAAAAATTATGTTTTTAATCTTCATTATATATATATATTTTCCTTTTATATATAAATCAGACCTATCCTCTGTACAGCACTATGGTCAACTATTGTTGTGTTTATTGGTGCTATATAAAAAAATAAATGAAATGAAATTATATCATGCAATTCTGATTTTATAACTTGCATTCGCGAATTTAAATCTCGCAATTCTGAGAAAAAAAAGTCCAAATTGTGAGATAAAAAGTCGCAATTGCCTTTTTTAATTTAGTGGTGAAAACAAGCTTCCATAAAACACCATGCATTAAGAGCAGGGGGTGAAAACTTTTGAACAGGATTTTGTTTCTTCTTGAGCATCAGTATTTTTTTTTTCTAAGATTGTCTGCATTTATTCCTTCAAGGAATACTGTGGGAAAACTGATGTTGTTTAAAATAATATGCAGAGGAAAACCAAGTCCTATGTTTGGTGGTCCCTTTGTGTTACATGCCTTATTATATTCTAAAGTATTCTAAAATATTTAGATTAAGTTACAAAACTTGTGTAATCTAACGAAATACATTACAAATGACTTTTTAAAGCATGTAATTTGTAATCTGTAGTGAAATACATTTTAAAAGTAACCTTCCCAACCCTGTCTGCTGGTCTTTAAAAATGTTCACACAAAAACATTCTTTAAACATTCTGACGTTTGGATGTTTGCGTAGAATTTTTTAAATGTAACTTCTTGTTTCGGAACGCTCAGAGAACATTAAAATGGAACGTTCCCATAATGTTTGCAAAAGGATCAAATGGAACATTCCATTATAACCATGACAACCAGAGAACATTCAGAAATAACATTTAAACGTCAGCAAAATGATTTTAGAACATATTTTTGTCAGCTGGGCAGCAACAACACACATGACTCATTCAGTTACCTAAGGCTGATTTGTTTAAATGATTGAAAAGAGCCTTACAGGATCCCAGCATCGCAGGTGAAAGAATCCATACAGGAGCGCAACGCAGAAAACCGTCGTTTCCAGGAAAATAATATTATATATACTGTTCAAAAGTTTTAGATCAGTAAGATTTTTAAAATGTTTTTCAAAGAAGTCTAATTTTTCAAAGATATTCCCAAGGCTGCATTTATTTGATTAAAAATACAGTAAAATTGTGAAGTATTATTATAATTTAAAATAGATGTTTTCTATGTGAATATATTGCAACATGTAATTTATTCCTGAATTCATCATCATTACTCCAGTCTTCAGTGTCACATGATCCTTCAGAAATCATTCTGATATGAGGATTTAAGCTCAAGAAACATTTATGATTATTATCAGTGTTGAAATTTTAATTTCTCAGGATTCTTTGATGAATAGAAAGTTCAAAAGAACAGCATTTATTTGAAATAGAATCATTTGTAACATCATAAATGTCTTTACTGTTACTTTTGATCAATTTAATGCATCCGTGATGAATAAAACTATTAATTTCTTTATTTTCTTTCTAAAAAAAAAAAATCTTACTGACCCCAAACCTTTGAATGGTAGTGTATAATGTTACAAAAGCTTTCTATTAATAAAAATGGTTCTTTTGAACTTTCTATTCATCAAAGAATCCTGAAAAAAATTGTACACAAATGTTTTCAATATTGATAATAATCATAAATCTAAAAAATTCTTGAGCATCAAATCCTCATATTAGAATGATTTGTGAAGGATCATGTGACACTGAAGACTGGAGTAATGATGATAAATTCAGCTTTGATCACAGGAATAAATTACACTTTACTATATATTCACATAGAGAACAGCTGATTTACACTGGAGTAATATTTCACTGTTTTACTGTATTTATGATCAAATAAACGCAGCCTTGATGAGCAGAAGAGACTTCTTTCAAAAACATGTTACCAATCTAAAACTTTTGAACGCTAGTGTATGTATCAAATAATATATATTTCTAAATATTTATGTTAGATGTATTATTTATTTATGCAGGAAAAAGGCTATTTTTTAATCATTTATTTATGTAACTAATTTTTTATTATTAATTTTATCAATTTAATTAATCAATATTTTATGATATATTATTTTAATAATTGTATTTATATATATATTTAGTTTAATCTTAATTTGTTTTATTTCTTTTTTTTTTTACACTGACAATTTGAGTGTCCACAGACACAGTGGTTTGAGCTTCTCAGTTTATATTATACACTTATATATACCAGTGGTTATGATCTAATACACTTATATTTATATAGATCAGTGGGTATGATCAGACCTGCTCTTGTCGGCCCCTGTAAGGCTCCAAGAAAGGAGAAAACTTTGTTAGCTCCTTATTTTTCCTAGTTAACGAAGCCACACCAAATCTCCTCTCCTGTGCTTTCCTCTCTGTAAAACAAACACAAAAACATGCATGTAAACAAGAGCATCACAGAATATTTTACATTTTGAAAGTAGAAAATAAATTCCTCTAAATCAATATTTGTGTATCAGTTTTTTACATTACAGAGAAACACATCTGACATGCTTATATGTGGCTAGTCAACTTTCTGATTGGTTTTGTTGTACGAGAAACGGTTTATTGGACGTAACGCAATCTAGCAGCCAAATTAATGTGTATAGCATACATATATTCTTATTATATCTGTAATATATTCTTAGACTAAAACACACCGTCCTCAGTGGTCGTCTGGTTCAGGGCGGATAACGAAACTAGGAATAAAACCATCAAAGTTTTCATGTTTTGGTCGCGTTAAAATCGACCCGTCACCATAGAAACACAAACATACTCACTGCACGTTCATAATAAAAAATAATAAAAAATATTTATTTTGATAAAAACATTAAATATTCACATAGACACATATACGCTGAGGGTCAAATGGATTTATAAAAAATGTAAATGAATGAAAAAACATAAATATAAGTTATTTGTATCTCACGACAGTCGCTGAGGATTTGCGACATCTTATCAACGGTTTCAGTGATGACGCTCACCGGGCACCGCCGCCTGTGATTGGTCAGCCCGCCTCCTCTCGTCATCACTACACAGGAAGTGTGTTCCGGGAGAACCGTCGTGCCGCGCCGAGCGTTTCAGTGATTTTGATAAATCTGACCGATTAGAGGTGATTAATAGCGTTAATCAGCGATTCGTTCCCCGTGTGTTTGAGTCATGGTCGGGGTAAAGGTGATCGGGAATGACTCGGAGTTCCAGGCGGAGCTCAGCGGCGCCGGATCCAGGCTGGCCGTGGTGAAGTTCACCATGAGCGGGTGAGTGAGTGAGTGAGTGAGTGAGTGTGTGTGTGAGGCCCCTGCAGCCGAACCCGACAGAACCGAGAACACACACACACCCCTAGCCGGGGACCGAGAGCCCGAACCGGGTCAGAACAGCACAGATAGACCCGCCACTCAGACACCACACTGACCGGAGGACAAGAACAGGACCAACACCGGCATGACTTAGCAAAACACACACACACACACACACACAACACACAAATTAACCTGTACATGTGAAAGAACTTGTTTTGGTTCGCTGTTGTCAGACGAACTTATTTGACCCAGCATATTTACATGAACTCTGAGATTTTAAATTAATATTTCAGTAATTTAACAACTAATTCACATGTGTGTTGATGGTCACATGACATGCAGGTAAACACATAAAATATTTAAATATTTTAGTAAGTGTTTAATTTATAATTATTAAATAATTATTATAAACAATTACTTATTATTAATAAATGTGTATTTATTATTTTAATTGTGCATTTTTATGATTGTTATTATTAATTAATTTAATTGTCGGTGTATTTATCTGTTTATTTTAAATGTGCATTTTTATGCTTATTATTATTAATTAATTACATTGTCTGTGTTTATTTATTTTAATTGTGCATTTTTATGCTTGTTATTATTAATTTAATTGTCTGATTATTTATTTATTTTTAATCATGCATTTTTATGATTGTTATTATTAATTAATCCATGTAATATTTAGGAGGAGAAATTTTCTTTTATAAATGTATTTTTTTTTATGTAATTTGGTGTCAGGAGATGCTGTTTTCTCATGATTCGAACAACATTAGCTGTCAGAATTTACCTGTTTTAATCAAACGCAGATTTAAAGTCACCTTCAGTTCTTATTTTTTTATTGAATACTGCAGTGTTTATTATAAATGATAATTTATTGTGTTAAATTCATGTTCCTGGTGATCTTAAATCAGAATAACAACGACATCTCTTCTCTGATGGCGAGGGCGGGGCAACCTGTCACTCACATGAGATCCACCAATAGCAAACCACAACCATCCAATCAAATCCCCAGGACAAAATCAAGCCCCGCCCTACATTTGTTCTTGTTTGAGAAGCGTTTCACTCAGATATACGGCACAATAGAGAAGAAAAGACGAGTGTGAATTGCTGACTTTAAGGGGAAAAGTCTCCTAACTCTTGGACTGAGATGACAATGTTTAACTGATGATGGTTTCTCTTTGTCCAGGTGCCGTCCGTGTGTCAGAATAGCTCCAGCGTTCAACATGTTGAGCAACAAATACCCTCAGGTTGTGTTTCTAGAGGTCGACGTCCACGTCTGTCAGGTGAGAGTACTTCATTTACACTGCAGGTCTTGATGCCCAATTCTGATTTGTTTTGATGACCAGCTTAAATCTTTTTAAAGTGACCCATATCCCATATCTGCATTTACACTATACATTTGGCGACAGCATTGAAACATTGGAATTGGGTCACTTGAACCATGTGATGTAAACACATTTTTACAATCCTACACTATTCCAGGATCCAGTCAAAATAAAAGTTTGGTTTAACTTGAAGAAATTGTGACAGAAATATATTACTGTTGTACAGTAGAATTTAGCTACGCCTCAATGTAATAATAATACTAACACTAATAATAATAATAAATTATTTTTTAAAGAAATAATCACAATTTTTCCTCCATGTTTTAATTTTAAAAGTAAAGCTCATTGTGCAGCACTTTGACAAAAAAAGTTTATTTAATTTCATATGATTAAAAGATCAATTAAATTAATGTTTTATGCCTTCATTTGACTGCCATAAAAAAAATCATTTCATAGAATTATAAAATAATTAATAAATTGTTGTTTTTATGAATTTAATTAATTAGACATGCTTTTTGATTTACTAAAATTTAATTTAACCATTAAAATAGTAAAAAAAAAAAAAAAATGAAAACAGCGAGGGGGAAAACAGGATCCAGAAAAATTAAAATGGAAAAGACGGAATCCAAAAAAATGAAAACAGAAAAAAACTAAGAAAACAAAACAGTTTTGGGAAAAAATAAAATGTATTTCATAGGGCACTAAAAATGTACTTTTTGTTGTACTTTTAATAAGTTGTATAAGTTTCATGATTTCAATTAATTAGACATGCTTTTTGATTTACTAAAAAATTAATTTAACCATTAAAATAGTAAAAAAAAAAAAAATGAAAACGGCGGGGGGGGAAAACAGGATCCAGAAAAATTAAAATGGAAAAGACGGAATGATTTCAAGTAATTAGACATGCCTTTTGATTACTAAAATTTAATTTAACTATTAAAATAGAGTCCAAAAAAATTAAAATGAAGAAAAGAAAAAAAAAAATTAAAGAAAATTAAAATGGAAAAGACGGAATTTGGTAAAAAATAAAATGTATTTCATAGGCCACTAACACAATAAAATGACTAAAACTTGATGAAGATGGGTTATGTAAAACTATACTCTATTTTAAAATATGAATTAATGTTAATAAAATATTCGTATCTCAAGGATACTTAATAACATTATTTCAACATAACTTAAGTTCAGTTGCTGCCTTTAATTAAGTTTAATCAGATTAGCTGTACAAGTCATTTAAACCTTAAACTGACTTAAAAACTCGAGTTGAATCTCGTATAACTTGTATAAAAGTAAGTCAAAACATAAGTTGCCATGACTTACTGATCATTTTTTAGAGTGTGGTGTGCCAAAGTGTTTTATTTCCCGTCTCTTAGGCAACAGCTGCAGCCAATAATATCTCAGCAACGCCGACGTTCCTGTTTTTCCGAAACAAAGTGCGCGTGGACCAGTATCAGGGCGCAGACGCTTCCGGGCTGGAAGAGAAAATCAAACAGCATGTGGAAAACGACCCCGGGAGCAACGAAGACTCGGATATTCCCAAAGGCTACGTGAGTACACTGGGTTTCATTGGGCTCCTTTCACTCATGACCTGTGAGAAGGACCACATTTGTATTGTCTTGTGTTCAGATGGACCTGATGCCGTTCGTGAGTAAAGCGGGCTGTGAGTGTCTCAACGAGAGCGACGACTGGGGCTTTGACAACTGCTTGATCAAGGACTCGTCCTACCTGGAGTCCGACTGTGATGAACAGGTGAACATGAACTTCCTGTTTACATGTGAAGGAAAATCTCCGTCTCGTCTGAGATTTAAAGTTAATTTAACAACATAGTCACATGTTCTCTGATGTTGGTGACATGCAGGTCAACAAATATAATAGTTAAATATTTTTTAGTGTTTTATTTATTTATTTTTTTGATAATTTATTATTTATTAATGACTAATTTTCAGGTTGAAAATTGTTTATAACTGCACAATCCAATATTTAGGCGCAGTGTTATTGTAGTTTTCATTAATATTTTTAATTAGCTTTTTTTACATTTTCAGTTTTCATTTTAATTTTATTATTAATTAATTATTTAGTTTATATTCTATTATAATTTTCATTTATATTTTAAATTAATTTAAATTTGTTCGTATTTTCAGCTTTCATTTTAATTTTAGTTTGATTGGATTATTATTATTAATATTATTAATTATTATTATTAATTAATTTATATCAATCCATCCAATGTTTAGGCGCAGTGTTATTTTAGTATTATTTATAGTTTTCATGAATATTTTAAATTGATTTATTTTCAGCTTTCATTTTAATTTTATTATTATTAATTATTTAATTTATATCCATCCATTCAATGTTTAGGAACAGATTTTATTTTAGTATTTATATACTATTCTAGTTTTCATGAATATTTTTAATTATCTTTTATTTTTATGTTTTCAGTTTTCATTTTTAATTTTTGATTTGATTTATTATTATTATTATTATTAATTATTTTATATCCATCCATTCAATGTTTAGGAACAGATTTTATTTTAGTATTTATATACTATTCTAGTTTTCATGAATATTTTTAATTATCTTTTATTTTTATGTTTCCAGTTTTCATTTTAATTTTACTTTGATTTGATTAATTATTATTATTATTATTAATTATTTATTTTATATCTATCCATTCAATGTTTAGGAACAGATTTTATTTTAGTATTTATATACTATTCTAGTTTTCATGAATATAATGAATTAGCTTTTGTTTTTACTCTTTCAGTTTTCATTTTAATTTTAGTTAATTACTAATAATATTAATAATAATCAATTTAGTTTATATTCTATTATACTTTTCATGAATATTTTAAATTAATTTAAATGTACACATTTTCAGCTTTCATTTTAATTTTAGCTGGATTTAATTATTATGTTTATTATTATTATTATTATTCATTATTTAATTTATATATATATAGATATATATTATGTTGTTTATGAACCGTTTTATTTTAGTATTATTTATATACTATTATGGTTTTCATTAATATTTTGAATTACCTTTTTATTTTTATATTTTCAGTTTTCATTTTAATTTAATTTGTGCTTTTTCATGTTTTTCTTAATATTACTATTTAGGTTTAATTAATAAATTTTTATTTTATTTTATTTCCAGTCATTTCAGTGCTTCAGCTTGTATTTATTTTCTGTATTAGGTTGCCGTATCTAATGTCCGTTAAACTGAAAGTGAAACTGTACTGTTGATGTTATATAAGCTCCGATCACAGTTACTGTCGGTGTGAGTTTCTCGAGTACAGACCGTGTGTAGTGTTGATCTCATGACTGATCGTTCTGCGTTTGTCTGCAGCTTCTCATCACAATCGCCTTCAATCAGCCTGTCAAACTCTTCTCCCTGAAGCTGCTGTCGGCTGAACTCGGTAAGACTCCTCTCTGTCACCAGCGCAAAAGATCTCGATTCAAACACCGACATGATCTTATTCCTAAATGACTGATTCGGGTCTGTCTATTAAACCTATGACAAGTGCGAACATTCAGATCTGTGTTCTGATCCAGAGAGAGCCGTTGTCATGTATAGATATGAAACCGCTTCACACACAGTGTTTTCAACCACACAGTATCATTATTTCTTACAATCATTCATATTATCACAGAAGAACTGGACAAAAGTTTATAGTTCAGATATAAACACTGATGTCTACAGTAGTGATCAAAATAGAGCAAATCACCTTTAGAAAGTAACTTGACACTTTAAATAAAGATTGTATCAATTACATCGATTCACCAGTAGGTGGAGACAAGAGACTGTTAAAAATGTGAGTCACTGAATCATTCACTCAAGAGATTCGTTCTAAAACACTGATTCATCCAGTAATGAAACAAGTTAATTCTTTATGAGTGAGTCATTGAATCATTCACTCAAGAGATTCGTTCAAAAACACTGATTCATCCAGTAATGAAACAAGTGAAGTCTTTATGAGTGAGTCATTGAATCATTCACTCAAGAGATTCGTTCAAAAACACTGATTCATCCAGTAATGAAACAAGTGAAGTCTTTATGAGTGAGTCATTGAATCATTCACTCAAGCGATTCGTTCAAAAACACTGATTCATCCAGTAATGAAACAAGTGAAGTCTTTATGAATGAGTCATTGAATCATTCATTCAAGAGATTTGTTCAAAAACACTGATTCATCCAGTAATGAAACAAGTGAAGTCTTTATGAATGAGTCATTGAATCATTCATTCAAGAGATTTGTTCAAAAACACTGAATCATCCAGTAATGAAACAAGTGAAGTCTTTATGAGTGAGTCATTGAATCATTCACTCAAGAGATTCATTCAAAAATGCTGATTCATCCAGTAATGAAACAAGTGAAGTCTTTATGAGTGAGTCATTGAATCATTCACTCAAGAGATTTGTTCAAAAACGCTGATTCATCCAGTAATGAAACAAGTTAATTCTTTATGAGTGAGTTATTGAATCATTCATTCAAGAGATTTGTTCAAAAACACTGATTCATCCAGTAATGAAACAAGTGAAGTCTTTATGAGTGAGTCATTGAATCATTCACTCAAGAGATTCGTTCAAAAACACTGATTTATCCAGTAATGAAACAAGTGAAGTCTTTACGAGTGAGTCATTGAATCATTCACTCAAGAGATTCGTTCAAAAACGCTGATTCATCCAGTAATGAAACAAGTGAAGTCTTTATGAGTGAGTCATTGAATCATTCAAGAGATTTGTTCAAAAACGCTGATTCATCCAGTAATGAAACAAGTGAAGTCTTTACGAGTGAGTCATTGAATCATTCACTCAAGAGATTCGTTCAAAAACGCTGATTCATCCAGTAATGAAACAAGTGAAGTCTTTATGAGTGAGTTATTGAATCATTCATTCAAGAGATTTGTTCAAAAACACTGATTCATCCAGTAATGAAACAAGTGAAGTCTTTATGAGTGAGTCATTGAATCATTCATTTAAGAGATTTGTTCAAAAACGCTGATTCATCCAGTAATGAAACAAGTGAAGTCTTTACGAGTGAGTCATTGAATCATTCACTCAAGAGATTCGTTCAAAAACGCTGATTCATCCAGTAATGAAACAAGTGAAGTCTTTATGAGTGAGTTATTGAATGATTCATTCAAGAGATTTGTTCAAAAACACTGATTCATCCAGTAATGAAACAAGTGAAGTCTTTATGAGTGAGTCATTGAATCATTCATTCAAGAGATTCGTTCAAAAACACTGAATCATCCAGTAATGAAACAAGTTGTGCAGCTCTACGTGACAAAATAATGGTTAAGTGAATTAAATTACAATGCAAACAAACAAATTATTTCGGCTAGTTACCAAGCAACTTTACTCATTTTTATTTAGTTTAACTTGTTACACTAAAATAACTCAAACTAATATAGACACATTTTAAAAAAGCAAAAACTACTGATATGTATACCAAATTTAATGATAATATGTTTGCCTTGAATATAAGTTGCTTTGGATCAATAATAAATAGACGAATAAATCAAGACGATTTATTAGTGGTTACTTTTTCATTCTTGTCAATAATGTTTGATTAAAGCTAAGAACAAAATAGGCAACAGCTGCATTTATTATGGAAAATGACCTGATATTTTAATACACGTCTGTTTACATTGAGACAAACCGACTGCGTTTACATTAATAAGTAAAAAACAGGCATTTTGACCAAGAAGTTTTATATTCAGCCCTTCAGATCTGGCACAAAAGAGCTAGATCTCTGATATAAACGCTCCCGCTGTATTGTCTCTTCATGTGTTTTCAGCTCAAGCCCCAAAGAGTGTGAAGATCTTCATTAATCTTCCTCGTTCCATGGGTTTCGATGACGCGGAGAGAAGCGAAGCGACGCAGGCGCTGGATCTGTCAGAGGAAGACTACAAAGACGACGGACTCATCCCGCTCCGATACGTCAAGTTCCAGAACGTCAACAGCGTGACTGTATGTTCAGCTACTCTCTTCATACTGACACAAGAGTACTCCATTCAACAGTTCATCTAAACTATATATCTTTCTTAAAATACAAATTACATATTAACAAAAAACGACTTAAAATAATTAACACAAATAAATAAAAAACAAATGATGATAATAATTAAAAAGTATTGATGAAATATATGAATTAAATCTAATTTCAGCATATTAAAATACACTTGGCATTCCTTAGTGTAAAAATTCCCCATCAATAAAATCTGAACATCATTTTTGCAACTTTTGTAAAAATAGTCCGTCTTATTTAAAGGGATAGTTCACCCAAAAATGAAAATTGTCATCATTTACTCATCCTCAAGTCTAAACATGTATGAGTTTTTTTGTTCTGTGTAATACAAAAAGATATTCTGAAGAATGTTGGTCACCAAATAGTTGTATGAAAAATAATTGACTTCCATAGTATGAAAAAAAAAGTTGTTAGTCGCCATTGACTTCCATAGTATGAAAAAAAATTAGTTGCTGGTCCCCATTGATTACCATAGTATGAAAAAAAAAATTGACTTCCATAGTATGAAAAAAATTAGTTGTTAGTCCCCATTGACTACCATAGTATGAAAAAAAAAAAAAAAAGTTGTTAGTCCCCATTGACTTCCATAGTATGAAAAAGTTGTTAGTCGCCATTGACTTCCATAGTATGAAAAAGTCGTTAGTCGCCATTGACTTCCATAGTATGAAAAAGTTGTTAGTCCCCATTGACTTCCATAGTATGAAAAAGTTGTTAGTCGCCATTGACTACCATAGTATGAAAAAAAAAATTTGAATTCCATAGTATGAAAAAAAATTAGTCCCCATTGACTTCCATAGTATGAAAAAAAAATTGACTTCCATAGTATGAAAAAAATTAGTTGTTAGTCCCCATTGACTACCATAGTATGAAAAAGTTGTTAGTCGCCATTGACTTCCATAGTATGAAAAAGTCGTTAGTCGCCATTGACTTCCATAGTATGAAAAAGTTGTTAGTCCCCATTGACTTCCATAGTATGAAAAAAAAAAAAAGTTGTTAGTCCCCATTGACTTCCATAGTATGAAAAAGTTGTTAGTCGCCATTGACTTCCATAGTATGAAAAAGTCGTTAGTCGCCATTGACTTCCATAGTATGAAAAAGTTGTTAGTCCCCATTGACTTCCATAGTATGAAAAAGTCGTTAGTCGCCATTGACTTCCATAGTATGAAAAAGTTGTTAGTCGCCATTGACTTCCATAGTATGAAAAAAAAAGTTGTTAGTCGCCATTGACTTCCATAGTATGAAAAAAAATTAGTTGCTGGTCCCCATTGATTACCATAGTATGAAAAAAAAATTGACTTCCATAGTATGAAAAAAATTAGTTGTTAGTCCCCATTGACTACCATAGTATGAAAAAAAAAAAAAAAAAAGTTGTTAGTCTCCATTGACTTCCATAGTATGAAAAAGTTGTTAGTCGCCATTGACTTCCATAGTATGAAAAAGTTGTTAGTCGCCATTGACTACCATAGTATGAAAAAAAATTTTTGAATTCCATAGTATGAAAAAAAATTAGTCCCCATTGACTTCCATAGTATGAAAAAAAAATTGACTTCCATAGTATGAAAAAAAATTAGTTGTTAGTCCCCATTGACTACCATAGTATGAAAAAAAAAAAAAAGTTGTTAGTCCCCATTGACTACCATAGTATGAAAAAGTTGTTAGTCGCCATTGACTTCCATAGTATGAAAAAGTCGTTAGTCGCCATTGACTACCATAGTATGAAAAAGCCGTTAGTCGCCATTGACTTCCATAGTATGAAAAAGTTGTTAGTCGCCATTGACTTCCATAGTATGAAAAAGTCGTTAGTCGCCATTGACTTCCATAGTATGAAAAAGTTGTTAGTCGCCATTGACTACCATAGTATGAAAAAAAATTTTGAATTCCATAGTATGAAAAAGAATTAGTCCCCATTGACTTCCATAGTATGAAAAAAAAATTGACTTCCATAGTATGAAAAAGTCGTTAGTCCCCATTGACTTCCATAGTATGAAAAAGTTGTTAGTCGCCATTGACTTCCATAGTATGAAAAAAAAGTTTAGTCACCATTGACTTCCATAGTATGAAAAAAAATTAGTTGCTGGTCCCCATTGATTACCATAGTATGAAAAAAAAAAAATTTGACTTCCATAGTATGAAAAAAATTAGTTGTTAGTCCCCATTGACTACCATAGTATGAAAAAGTTGTTAGTCGCCATTGACTTCCATAGTATGAAAAAGTCGCCATTGACTACCATAGTATGAAAAAGCCGTTAGTCGCCATTGACTTCCATAGTATGAAAAAGTTGTTAGTCGCCATTGACTTCCATAGTATGAAAAAGTTGTTAGTCGCCATTGACTTCCATAGTATTAAAAAAAATTAGTTGCTGGTCCCCATTGATTACCATAGTATGAAAAAAAAAAAATTTGACTTCCATAGTATGAAAAAAATTAGTTGTTAGTCCCCATTGACTACCATAGTATGAAAAAGTTGTTAGTCGCCATTGACTTCCATAGTATGAAAAAGTCGCCATTGACTACCATAGTATGAAAAAGCCGTTAGTCGCCATTGACTTCCATAGTATGAAAAAGTTGTTAGTCGCCATTGACTTCCATAGTATGAAAAAGTCATTAGTCGCCATTGACTTCCATAGTATGAAACATTTTTTTTGTTGTTAATCGCCATTGACTTCCATAGTGTGAAAAAAAATTAGTTACTGGTCACAATTGACTTCCATAGTATGAAAAAAAAAAATGGACTTCCATAGTATGAAAAAAAAAAAAGTTGTTAGTCGCCATTGACTTCCATAGTATGAAAAAGTCATTAGTCGCCATTGACTTCCATAGTATGAAAAAAAAAATTACTTCCATAGTATGACTTTTTTTGTTGTTGTTGTTAGTCGCCATTGACTTCCATAGTATGAAACTTTTTTTTGTTGTTAGTCGCCATTGACTTCCATAGTATGAAAAAAAAAAAGTTGTTAGTCGCCATTGACTTCCATAGTCTGAAAAAAAATTAGTTACTGGTCACAATTGACTTCCATAGTATGAAAAAAAAAAAAATGGACTTCCATAGTATGAAAAAAAAAAAAGTTGTTAGTCGCCATTGACTTCCATAGTATGAAAAAGTCATTAGTCGCCATTGACTTCCATAGTATGAAAAAAAAATTACTTCCATAGTATGAAAAAAAAAATTTGACTTCCGTAGTATGAAAAAAAAAAAAGTTGTTAGTCGCCATTGACTTCCATAGTATGAAAAAGTTGTTAGTCGCCATGGACTTCCATAGTATGAAAAAGTTGTTAGTCGCCATGGACTTCCATAGTATGAAAAAAATGGACTTCCATAGTATGAAAAAAAAAAGTTGTTAGTCGCCATTGACTTCCATAGTATGAAAAAGTTGTTAGTCGCCATTGACTTCCATAGTATGAAAAAGTTGTTAGTCGCCATGGACTTCCATAGTATGAAAAAAATTAGTTACTGGTCACAACTGACTTCCATAGTATGAAAAAAAGAAAAAGTTGTTAGTCGCCATGGACTTCCATAGTGTGAAAAAAATTAGTTACTGGTCACAACTGACTTCCATAGTATGAAAAAAATTATGTAAATGACAATTTTTATTTTTGGGTGAACTATCCCTTTAATAATATGGTATTTTGGGCCCCTTGTGGTTTAAAAACATTTTGTGAATCTGAAGCATTTTCCATAGTGCTTGATCAAAGGTTTCTCATTTTCCTCCTGTGTTTATTTTCAGCTATTTATCAAGTCAAACCAAGGAGACGAGGAGACGACAAAAGTGAACTATTTGACGTTTATCGGCACTCCTGTCCAGGCGACAAACATGAACGACTTCAAACGGGTGAGGAAATATTATTAAACAATAATATCATTGCCCACTTTCCCACCATTCAATCAAATCCTGATGAATCCACAGAAAATATTTTCAAGTGTAAATGTTATTACTTATCATGATGGAAGTTAAATGTGGTGCGCTTGATGTTTTGTGTGTTAAATGCAGGTTGTGGGTAAGAAGGGAGAAAGTCACTGAAGAGGAAAAGACGACACGACATATTGCTGCAATCTCTCCACGGGCGTCTCTCTCCGCCAACATGACTGGGCAAAATCAACACACACACACACACACACACACACAGAGCGGAGCGCTGGATACATCCCTCGGCTCGCCATCAGAGGGAGAGAGCGCGAGAGAAGACAGCGTTGTCTCAATGAGGCCGTGTATCACAAATCATTTTTATCTGAAAACCTCCTGAAAATGTTCCTGTAAATAAAGTCGATCCTTTTTCAAAGGCATGTGGCTACTGTCTATCTGTCCTGACACTCGGTGCTGAAACTGTCACCTTTTCATCATTATACATTAATTTAAATGCATTTTTCTTGAAAATAATGCGCTGTTGTTGTTGATCCGGCCGCTGGGTGGCAGCAGACGCCATGTAATCAGCGCGTGTCCGCGCCCGCGGGAGTGCGTCTGGAGCGCGTTCCTGTGAGAGGAGCTCCGCTATTTAATAACGAACAGAAAATTTATAACAGGTTTATTGATAGATTCAATGCAAAACCCATCGCGTTTGTTTGGAATATTATCCTTGCATTTGTTTAAATCATATAATTTGAAAGAAACACGAAATGGGGACAATTTACAATCATTAAAATTAAAATGATAATTTACAGGCCTATAATGAAAACATTTGAATAACGGCGTGTTTTCATGAAAGAACAAATAACATTTCCTTACATAAAACATACATTTTTTTTAAACATTGCGTTTTAAATACAATAAACGTGTTTTTGGGAAATAGATGTTATTTTTGGTCCACAAAGGCAACGTGTTTTAAAACGGTGTTTCTGCTAAATATTTTGTTCGAGCAAATATTGATTATTAGGTATTTACAGAAAAAAAAAAATCTAATGTATGTGGCTGTTTATTTTATTTTCTATTTGTCATTGTTTAATTCGCCTATTAAGAAACACTGCCATATTATACATTTGCTATTAATAACAAAAACAACACATTCAAAACATTATTGATACATTTATTCAATTTCAGATTCTTGTTAAGCTTATTCTCTTAAATCGATCGAGATGAATAAATGAAAAAGTTGCGCATAAAACTCACTGTATTTAAATTACGCTTTATTTCACATTTGGTTATTATTAAATTATCAATATAATATTGATCCTAATATGGTCACGATTGTTTTTATTTTTCGAATTTAATTTTGTGCGCTATTGTTTTGGGGTTAATTTGTGAATATTTGTTAGACGCGATTGTATTCTTTGGAAGATACATTATGATTGAGCATAAATGACAAGAAAAATACATTTATGCTTGTTTTAAAAAATTTAATATTTCCAGTGCTTTTTTTAAACGGCCCGTTTCATTCAAATAATCACACTTTTAATTTAAATAACGGACATTATTTTTTGTTAAACGTTCGTCAGGAAAAAAAAAACGAATTAGGCTACGCCTTTTTGTACAAGGTAAATTTGTAGTTTCAGTTTACACGTTTTTACAATTTCATGTTCTATAATTAAAACGGTTATATAGTTTAATCCGTATGTTATAAATACAAGTGAACCATATAAAATACGACCAGTTTTCAGTATTCATGCGTTCACAGTGAAACCTTGGAGACTTCGCCGGTCCATCTGAGGTTAATTTCTCTGTATAATAAACTCTGAGGTGTTTTGTTGCCATTTTGCTCTACAATGTTCTATAAAAGAGACTGAACTCACAGGCCTGATGATCTGAAGTAGAACTGAGATCCTGTGGTAGATGTTGAGCGCTTTAACAGACTCGAGCTCGGGTCAGATTGTTAAACAGGATGTTGGACGGCAATGAAACATGTTCAGTAATGTAATAAGTGCATGAAAGAGGCTTCAGTACTGCGTTAGCGGTCAGTGTAGAGCTGCTTTCTGGATCAGTAAAAAGAGAACACTGAGTCAACCAAATGAAAGACCACAATACACTGGAGTCGAGATCAGACGCTCATGTTCCTCATGTTTTTCATTAAAAAAGGTTTTTAGGAATTCGGATCACTGCTAGCTGACAGATGAAGCAGGTGTCGTCGTGTGAAATCGCACAATCTGTCTCAAAAACTGCACGACACACCCTAAAGAAAAGAGCAAAAATAGAAGTCACGCGAGCGGCCCGCTACTTTTTAAACCAATCAGAAACGTCAATCATTTTGCGCGCTCGCCATGGTTGAAGTGCCGTTGGAGCAGGCGGGATTTTTCTGTTTGAATTTAAACAAAATGGTGGCGGGAATCTCGCCTACAGGCCAGCATTGTCAGTTTAAAGTTACATACAGAACATATAATTTATATTTAGCATAATATACATAAACATAAGTAGAATTCATGTTGAAAACAACTGGGAGAACTGGATTTGTTCTTAAGAAAATGTGAGTAAAATGTTTGTACCTGCAACACACAAAACTGGAATCAGAGTGCTTTACTGTGCCGTTGCTAAGGTGTTCTGAGTTGCTAAGCAGATGTTATGGACTTCTGAGTGGTTTTAACAAACTGTTTCTGTGGTGTTTAGCTGGATTTTAACGTGTGTTCAACTGTGGTGTCCTTTCTAAAGTGTTGATGTGTTCATAGTGGGTTTTTATCGTGTTTCTAAACCGTTACTATGGTGTTCTGAGTAGATTTCAGTAACCGTTGCTATGGTGTTCTGTTTGGGTTTGCTACAGTCACTATTGTTGTGTTTTGGGCGGTTGCCAGGGCATTGCTATGCAGTTGCTGAGGCGTTGCTACGCAGTTGCTAAGGTTTCTGCATTTCTAAGCAGATGTTATGGACTTCTGAATGGTTTTAACACACTGTTTTTGTTGGGTTTAGCTGGAACTGCGGTGTCCTTTCTAAAGCGTTGATGTGTTCATAGTGGGTTTTAGCAAGTTTCTAACCCGTTGCTGTGGTGTCCTGAGTGGATTTTAGTGACCGTTGCTATGGTGTTCTGTTTGGGTTTGCTACAGTCACTATTGTTATGTTTTGGGCGGTTGCCAGGGCATTGCTATGCAGTTGCTGAGGCGTTCTGAATTGTTTTACTGCGTTGCTACCCAGTTGCTAAGGTTTTCTACATGGTTGCCGAAGCGATGTTAAGTGGTTGCTTATTGGCCCAAGTCAAAAAAGGAGCCAAAGCAAAATTTTTATATACTTTCTCTCTTTCCCTGGCCACTGACCTCATGTCAGGAGCGAGTCTCTACATGTCTTTCATTCATTCATCACTTAAAAATACATTGCAGACATAGGCCTCCGTCTCTCTCTCTCTCTCTCCTGTCGTCTGTCCATGTTTCTGTCAGGCACTGATCTCTGGTTGGCTGCCGTCTCTCTGCCTGGCACATTGTTCAGAAACACCACCTCCCCTTGAGTTCCTCCTCGATGGCACTGACGCTGGCCTACGGTTGGCACGGCACTAGCTGAATGTGTGCCGCCTTTTGTTGCCCAGAGAACAGGCTGATCCTGGCACAGAGTTGCTCTCCTTTCACAACCCTCCTCCCCCCCGATGCCCTGGAGTCAACTGGCATCATTCCACCAGACATCAGACCGCCCGCCAGCGCCCCGCGTGCCCCCGCATGAGCTGGAATACAGGAGCGGATTGTGCCAGTTTAGGCCTGTGTGTTCTGCTACTACGGCACACCGTGCACTGCAGTTTTTTTAAAAAAAAAAATACTAGGGGCGGGCGATATGGCAAAAATATCATATCACATAATATTTTTCAGGAAGATCACAATTCACAATTTTATCATGATTATTTTTTTCTATATTGGTTTTATTATGTCACTGAGCAGTACAGCAAAACTAATTTGTCTATTTTAAAAATTTAGCCTTATAAGGTAACAAAATATAAAAGAAAAAAAGAATAATTTAGACCAAAGTAGGGATGGGTGAAGATGAAAATCTTTATTTCATTATTTTGTCTTTGTTAATAAAAATAAGAACAAACAAGCAAATTACAAATACAATATAATAAATGAAATAAACAAATTTTCAGCTATAGTATTAAACAGTAGCATTCAAGAAATTGAATAAACAAATGTAAAAATAAAACGTTACATAGACTTAAAGGCGCAATATGTAATATAACTAGAACAATGTTATATATTTTGTTGACGTGTACTTACATTATCCCAAATGTTTCCAAGAATGTTTAAATCCAGAGAAATAAGCAATTTTAACCAGGACACGGACCGTACGTCGCCTATCAATGACATCATACCCGCGTTACCCTCGATTTCCGATATATGATTTATTTTGTAGAAACCATGGATACACCAAAGACGCTTTAATATATGATGTGTTTTATTAGACAGGTGAGCAACTGTTTGGATCATTCATGGACAGAAAACTAATCATTGTTCTACAGCTCAACAGAGTTAGTCTTACTGATTAAATCTGTTTTTTGTTTTTTTTTAAATTTATTTACCGCGTGTACCATGTTTTACCATGCCTAATATCGCTTTCTCACTGCAGTGTGAACAAGTGTCTCATAGTAGCGCCGAGCGAACACACAGAGTAGCATTATAACATAACTTTAACACACTCAAATGTGTGTAATATGATAAAACAGCGCTGCGTTCCCCCACATATGCATGAGCGGAAGAAGCGGAAGCGCTCGTCTGCGGCAGAATAAAAGCTAAATCAAGACACGCCTTTGTTTTGAATAAGAGACTTCTAGCGGTGGAAAATTACTTATTGTGGCTTTAACATTAATGACAAATGCAGTGGGTTAATTAGGCTACTGTTACTTTAAGAGCCCATGCATGAGTCTAATATACAGACACGCATCCGATTTTCTCTCAACTGTTTATGAAGAATGGTGTTTTATGTTGGGAAAAAAACTACTATGGAAGTCAATGGGCCCCTTTGGCAGTCTGATCTAATTAGGAGATGTTAAACGTTTGGATTGATATTAATTTGTCTGTAAATGGAAAAGTCGGATGCATTGCATTGTGGGGTGCAGTATTTTTCTAAAAGGTCTCAACCTTTGGCAGTCTGCTAAAATGAATAAATCAATAAGGAGATTTAAAAAAATTTAGTTGTTACTTAATTTGTCTGTAAATGGAAAAGTTTAGTGCAGTATTTTTTGCACTGTGTTCTCTGGTTACATATTTTGTCAAACATAAAATATCATCTACATATTTCATGCGTACATTGCACAGCATACATATTTATTTTTTTTATTTTTTTTGAGCATGCATGTGTGTTTGGATGTTCATGCAACTTAAATTTCCTGACGTCTGTTAATTCACACAGGATATAAATTACAAAGAAAACCAGCATCAGCTCAACCTCAGTTTAATAATATGAGGGAAATGTCTATTTATGCACCTGTTCAGAAAAATGATAAATCCAGTAGTTTTTTTTTTTAATCAAAGCAACTTACTAAGTGTGTATTTTTGTTTGTTTAGAAATAGATGTTATATCTAATACAGCATATAAACAATAAAGGCAAATAAGTTAATTTTAAAATTGGCATAATTAAAAAAAAAATGTATTCGTTACACTAGAATCAGTGT
Source organism: Coreius guichenoti (assembly GCA_039654105.1). Lineage (NCBI taxonomy): Eukaryota > Metazoa > Chordata > Actinopteri > Cypriniformes > Gobionidae > Coreius > Coreius guichenoti. The sequence goes on from CM077183.1 coordinate 1,741,977, forward strand.
TATTTTTATTTTTTATTTTAGTTTTATTAATATTTTGAATTAGCTTTTATTTTTATATATTTACTTCTATTGTAGTGTATTTTGAGTCATTTTGTCATGTGCTTTTGTAATTTTTTTTAAGGTTTCATTTATTTTACTTTTTATTTATTTACATTTAATAGTTTTAGTGCTTTAACTTATTGCCAACGTAACATTTCTAATTTTCGTTTAGTTTAAGTTTTTCGACTAATATTTATATTTTAATTCAGCTTCATTAACAGAATTGTTTTTCTTTTAATAGTTTTAGTTAACGATAATAAGCCTAGACTTCACTCACTGAATTGGATGTACATCACAATACGGAGTCAGTTTTTCCATTGCACTGGGCTTTAAATGAGTTGCACAGATGCGTTTAAATTAAGTCACACACATTTTTGAATTGCGCTGATGTATGCTAAATACACATTAGGTGCGTCCCAATTTGCATTCTTATGCACTATGACGTTTTGTGGTTAAAATAGTGCGAGTGAAAATCCCAAAGAGAAATAGTGCACTTTAAATACCCTGATCGGAAGGGGGAGGGGCTTCAGACTGTCAGATTCATACACTACACTCTTGAGTACATAGTGTATAAGTGTATAGTTCGTCATTTAGGACACAACTATTATATTCTCAGAACAGTCCATGACGTGCATTAGATCTAGCCGTCGTGCATCTTTACAGGCCGTTGAGATTCAGCTGTCAGTCAGTCAGGTCAGCGTCTCAGGTGCTCATTACCGCTCGCAGCAGGTGACCGCTCATTTCGCCGAATACGCTGATCTCAGTTCAGCCTCATGTGATCATTCTAACAGGGTCTCGTGTCCTGCGTCTCGGCCCACCCTCGCAAACACATTGTCATCATGTGAAGCAGGAGTTTTACAGAAAGCCAGATGTCTGACAGCATGTTTTTAATGTATGTTTGCACATTTTCTCAGATTTCTTTGTTTGTGCGTGTGTGTGACGGGGGTGCTAATGTAACGTAAATTCTGTTTGTATTTATATTCACACACGGGATATTCATTTAAAAGAAAAACAGCAGATTGTTTTGATCACATGAGTTTTACAGTATGCACTTTGTTTTGACCTGATGATCTGCTCGCTCAGTGTCCATTCTTGATTCGTGCAGTGTATTCTGGGAAAATCTGAAAAAAAGTTTGTGATTGGCTAAAGAATCTGATGAGCACAAATCATTGGTAATTGTACTGAAAGTTTCAGAGAAATTGTACTGAAAGTTAATATTGAGTGACGACAGGGCTCCAGACTAACATTTGAGACCTGATTTGGTGTCGCTGGAGGAAAATATATCATTTAAATTACTATTGTTTTGCGTTGTTTTGTTATAAGTGCAGTATGTTTATTGGAAATTTAATTTAAGCACTGAGCTTGAATTGATATGCAGATAAAATGTATTTTTATTAACAAGAGTAATGTGCAAAAACCTATTTTTATAGGGAAAATGTAAATATTTTACTCTTATTAAATGTACCAACCATTGTTCTTAGTATCACACTGAACTGAAAGTTTCAGTGATTATTAAAGAAGCGCTCTTTAATTGTTTAATGTGTAATTCAGTCACAATTTTTTTTTTTTTTTTTTTGAACTTGTCTTTTTATTTCATTTTATCAAGTGCAGTCATACAGTATGTCACAGATTAACTTTTTGATGGTACAATAAGGTGTCACGGGTAAGTCTACAAACAGAATAGCAGTCTATAGATATCTTTCATCCTAACCATAATACATGTGAGGTAAGATCCTTTTCTCTGTAATACCACATACCTACTACATTTGGTAGGTAATACAGTAATTTTCACATTGCAATTGACCAATGCATTAAAATAAATGAATAAAATAGTAGTAAAAGTAAGGAAAATATATGATATTCAGAAAAGAAAATGGGACTGCATATCGTTCATATCAAATGAAAATGTAGGGCAATGGATGACCATTTATTTAGGAATACATCTGCTTTCAGTTGTAATAATGCTGTTGTATGCTCCATGTTATAAACGTCTTGGATTCGTTCCCTCCATTGTGCAACCATTGGAGGGTGTGGCTTCAACCAGGAGGCCGTAATTACCTTATTCGCTATTAAAAGGACTCTCAGAAAACCTGTTTGGCGGATCAGCTGGCAGTACCCCTAGCACAAAGTGTGATGGTTCAAGAGGTAGATCTATACAGAGACTTTTTTTTTTATTTCTTTTTGTACATTTTTCCTTCAGTCACAATTTGAAGAAAAGTTTTTGTTTTTGAGTCTTTGTGACTTCTACATTTTTTCACATATTAAAGGTGCAGTGTGTAAATTTTAGCGGCATCTAGCGGTGAGGTTGTGAATTGCAATCACCCACCGCTCACCCCTCCCTTTCGACGCACATAGAGAAGCTACGGTGGCCGACACAGGACAAAGATGTCGTCGTCGGAGACAGCAGAGAGTGACTAGCGCTCTGTAGAGAAGTTTGTCCGTTTAGGGCTACTGTAGAAACATGACGGTGCAAAATGGCGACTTCACTGTAAGGAGACCCGCGGTGTGTTTAGATAGAAATGGCTCATTCTAAGGATAACGGTTCATTATGTAAGGTCTTTATACGCCACTGAAAACATAGTTATGTATATTATATTGCATTTCTGTCAATAGAGCCTCGTAAATACTACACACTGCACCTTTAAGGAGTGGAAATTGCTAATAAGTCAATAAGTGCTCCTCTGCCGCCATCTACTGGTTATAGTGGTAATTTCATGTCTTTTTTAAATAAAAGTGCTTGTTTGCCACAAAGTGGCCTACACCTTTAAACTTTTAGTTTTACAAATCATCACATTAAAAATAACATTAAAATTGGATAATATTTAGAGCTTTTAAGAGCTGGAAAAAGTGTGACGCTCTTGAAAAGTGCTTGAATTTCATTCTCAAAAGGTTGTACGAACCCTGAGATGAATACTGTAAAAAAAAAAAACATTTCTTCCACAATACCATGTACAGTAAATCATGGTGAATGTTGGTGATTTGTGACTGAAACCCCTGATCTTCGCTCAGCGATGTTTGATCTGATATCTGTGGTTTATAACAGAGAATTCTGCTCCGAACGCTTCCACTAGATCCCGCAGTAGCGATGTTATTAATTCTGTGGTGAATTTAAACTCTTTCTCACTGGATCTCCAGCGCTGTGTAGTAATGGTGTCAAGTGATCGAGATCGGCCCATATATAAGCTCGCGCTGCGCTGTCTATTATTGCTCCGAGCCGATAAACAGTTGACAAACGAGTAGCGCGGTTCCGTTCTGCTTCCGTTTCGTTTGCCGTTTCTCGTATGCTACAGAAATGGCAGCTCTCATCAGTTGGGCACCGTGGAGACACCAGTGCGACCGCTAACAAAATTTAGTCGCACCAGCAGGAAAAAAGGTCGCAAAATGCCAGCATTTGGTCGCAGTCTGGAGCCCTGGATGATCATGCATTATTGTCTTTACTGCTATAACTATGAATAGTCAAGTCACTTTTATTTTTGTAGCGCTCTATACAATATAAATATGTAAGCATTATAACTGATTTATCGCAACTTTATCAACTTAAATAATTAAAGTGGTTCAGATAACATACTATTTTGAGTTTCTATTTATTAACCCAAAACTCAAAATTTTAATTTCAATCAACGCAACTTACTTTTTTTAAGCTAAACCAACAATAATTTGTTACATTTTTAAAAGTGTCTGCACTAGGGCTGCAACAACTAGTCGATAAAATCGATAATAATCGATAGTGAAAATCATCGATAACGATTCTCATTATCGATTAGTCGGGTCTGCCCTCTGTGCACGATAAGCTTCCACCAGTCGCGCCAAATTACAGCCCTGAATAACACATTTCTATGGACAAAATGTGCATCTAGAAATAGTGGAGGAAACAGAGTGAGCTGATGCAGGAAAGGCACGTGATCCAAACGCCCAAAACATGAGAATTGTTTATTTTAAGCTTCAAGCGAATGCGTTAGCGTTTAACACACCCTGTCATGCACTTTGACAGATGTGTGTGTGCGCGTGTGCGTCCTCAGTGCAAAACGTTCATTTTACAGGTTATATCCACTGATCTATATAGAGAACAGTAGTTATATCCTCATCTGTAAATGTTACCAATTCATGCGAGTATTTCCATTTTGCATGAAAGCGCGTCCTGACGCTAGTCTGCATTAAGCTTCAAACTTCACTGAACGAGCGCCGGCGGGCGCGCGCATGCGCGTCAAACACACAGAACGCAGTCGAGAGGGAGACAAATATTCAGCCCAAAAACACTCATTTAGCTGAAATATCTGCTTTTGGACGCTAAATTTAGTTTTAAAAGTCAACGTGTAATTCGCGTATTTTATGAGAGTAGTGACTGTAAAGGGATAACAGCTGTAATTGAATATAAATGTAAGACGTTTCTACAGGATAAAGAAATGACAGTAACAGGTACTGTGTCCAGAGCGTGCGTGTGTGTGTGTTCCTGCAGAACATTTCTCTAATCTGGTAATACTGAGTTTGTGTTTTTTTGTTTTTGTTTTCTTTAATATCATTTTAATGTAGGGATTTAAACTCCTTTTACTTAGTAACTTTTTTTGCACAATGTATAGCACAAACATACCCTTACGAAAATTAACCATGATTTTATTATAATAAAACCATGTTTTTGCCGTATTGATTACCATTTGTATAACCACATAAATACCATATAGATCCAACTATGGATTTGAAGCAAAACTATGGTTAATTTGTGGTTACCATTGAATAACTACAATAACCCTGTTATTTATCTATTATTATTATTATTTTTGTTTGTTTTATTCAATGTAAATTTATGTAATGGTAGATATATTCACTATGTATGTGTTCATAGCACAGCTGACATGTTTGTTTGAAGGACAGCACTGGGCAGGATAGGGAATAGTGTGTTTTGTCAATTAAAAAAAAGGGCCTTTTATCCGATTAATCGATTAATCGGAAAAATAATCGGCCAACTAATCGATTATCAAAATAATCGTTAGTTGCAGCCCTAGTCTCCACAAATATAGTGATAAAAGATGTTCTTCCAAATCAGACTAAATCAGCAGGTTTGTATGAGGGTTTCATTTAAATAAAATGATATTTTTCCAGTTTTATACTGTCATTAAGTCTGTTTGAAATCTTTCAGCCAGTGAATTTGTCATTTATTTGTTCGTTCACTGAGTCATTGCGGTGTTGTTATACATCTGCTCTTCAGTGTGTGGTCAGTTCTGCTTTTTAAATCTGTTGTTGTCGTCTCGAATGAACCCGGCCTCACGTAGAGCGCTAGTTGTGTCTAGTGAAGTGGAAGAGGACAGAACATGTCATTTTAAACCAATGATATGAAGAGAAACGCACAGATCTGGGATATCAGTGGCGTGTGTTATTAAGGCTGTCAGCTCTGGCATATGGCAGGCGCTTTGACGCTGAGCTTTTGTGTGTCTTTCATATGGATTCTGTGCGCTCTCTTCACATATGTTAAGACACATCACACCTGAACTAAAAAAACACACAGACAAGAGCGTGGAACTTGACAATCTGTGGTACAGGAAGGAAATATTAAGCTTTTTAAAAGGCATCTCTCCGACTCAATCATGCTTTAAAACTCTTTAAATTGACTCTCGCTTGTCTAATTCTGATTGAAATGTATGTTTTTATGCAATCGGTAACCTAAGAGTTTTTCCTAATTTTTAAGTTGGATAAAAGGATTTGCTATATGCATAAATGTAATGCAAAATAAAAATATTTAAGGGATGCTCCGATCGATCGGCTGCAGATCGGCTGATTTTATGACTCGATCGATAGTCACTAAATTTGGCTGATCTCACGATCTGATCGCAATTTGATGACGTAAAACTGCCAACGTGTATGTAAACCGTTCGCGCCACGTTCTGCTTTGTAACTTTGCGAAACATTAGTAAACCATAGTAAAATCTTTATTTAGAGCAGGTTGTCTTGATTCAAATAACACAACATAGCATCATGCGTAGATCTAGGGGCCTATGAAATCTGTTTTATTTTTTCCCATATTCCGTTTTTTCCTTTTTGAATTTTTCTGTATTCCGTTTTTCCCGTTTAAATTTTTTTGGGGCTTAAATTTAATTTTTAGTAATCAAAAAGCATGTCTAATTAATTGAATTCATAAAAATAACAATTTATTAATTTAAAAATAAAATTTCATTTCTAAAAAGTTTTTTTTTTTTTAATTTGAGAGATTGTGTTGTGCATTTTAAATTTTTCTGGCAATCAAATGAAGGCATAAAACAAATTTAATTTATCTTTTAATCATGAAATTAAACAACTTTTATTTTTTTTAATACAAGTTTTTCATAATTTATTATTATTATTATTATTATTATTATTATTATTATTATTAGTGTTAGTGTTATTACATTGAGATGTAGCTAAATTCTGCTGTGCAATACAGTAATACATTTCTGTCACAATTTCCTCAAGTTAAACCAAACTTTTATTTTGACGGGTTGCTGTGATTCCGTTTTAATTTTTTTTTGGTTAATGGTTTAATTAAATTTTAGTAATCAGAAAGCATGTCTAATTAATTGAAATCATCAAACAATATCAAAAAAAAAAAAAAAAACATGTTTAGGGCCCTTTTTTCCTCAAATTCCGTTTTATTTTTACCAAATTCTGTTTTAAGATTTCTGGATTCCATTTTAATGGTTTAATTAAATTTTAATAATCCAAAAGCATGTCTAATTAATTGAATTCATAAAAATAACAATTTATTAATTTAAAAATAAAATTTTATTTCTAAGAAAAGTTTTTTTTTTATTATTTCAGAAATTCTGTGTTCTGTATTTAAATTTTTCTGGCAATGAACGCATAAAACATTAATTTAATTAATCTTTTAATCATATGAAATTAAACAAACTTGTATTTTTTTTAAAAATAAAGTTTTAATAATAATGTATTATTATTATTATTATTATTATTATTATTATTATTAGTGTTAGCGTTAGTGTTATTATTACACTGAGACGTAGCTAAATTCTACTGTTCAACAGCAATATATTTCTGTCACAATTTCTTAAACCAAACTTTTATTTTGACGGGTTGCTGTGATTCCGTTTTATTTCCCGTGTTAATTTTTTTTTGGACTCCATTTTAATGGTTTAATTAAATTTTAGTAATCAGAAAGCATGTCTAATTAATTGAAATCATCAAACTTATTCAATTTAACAACAAATCATTACAAGTTTAACAAAAAATACATGTTTAGGGCCCTATGAAATACGTTTTATTTATTTTTTACCAAATTCTGTTTTAAGATTTCTGGATTCCATTTTAATGGTTTAATTAAATTTTAATAATCCAAAAGCATGTCTAATTAATTGAATTCATAAAAACAACAATTTATTAATTTAAAAATAAAAGGTTTGTTTTTTGTTTTTTTGTTTTTTTTTAAATTTCAGAAATTCTGTGTTGTGTGTTAAAATTTTTCTGGCAATGAAGGCATAAAACATTAATTTAATTAATCTTTTAATCATATGAAATTAAACAAAAAAAAAATAGTTTTAATAATAATGTATTATTATTATTATTATTATTATTATTAGTGTTAGTGTTAGTGTTATTATTACATTGAGACGTAGCAAAATTCTGCTGTACAACAGCAATTTATTTCTGTCAAAATTTCTTAAACCAAACTTTTATTTTGACGGTTGCTGTGAAGACATTTTGAGTTTCTGTGTGTTTGACACGACGATAGTTTTTCGGTAAAATGCTTAAGTTCATGTGTTCATACCAGTGTGTACCGTATACAGTCTTTTTGCATCATGTTCTGCTTTGTAACTTCGCAAAACATTAGTAAACCGTAGTAAATCGCACATCTTTATCTAGAGCAGGTTGTCTCGATTCAAACGATCACACACACAACATAACATCACACGTAGATCTTGAGAAAATGTGACATTGAGTGACATTGACATACTGCTTGGCTAAAGCTTTAGGACTTCTGATCGCATCCCGATCGCATCAAGATAATGATAAAGTGGATCTCTGGTGTGGTGGGTGGGTAGGGATGATGTGTATGGGCCAATCATAAGTTCCAAATGCCATAACTTTTGATTTGCTTTGAGGTACATACACTATATTGCCAAAAGTTTTGTGACGCCTGCCTTTACATGCACATGAACTTTAATGACATCCCATTCTTAATCCGTAGGGTTTAATATGGAGTTGGCCCACCCTTTGCAGCTATAACAGCTTCAGCTCTTCTGGGAAGGCTTTCCACAAGGTTTAGGAGTGTGTTTATGGGAATTTTTGACCATTCTTCTAGAAGCGCATTTGTGAGGTCGGGCACTGATGTTGGACGAGAAGGCCTGGCTCGCAGTCTCCGCTCTAATTCATCCCAAAGGTGTTCTATCGGGTTGAGGTCAGGACTCTGTGCAGGCCAGTCAAGTTCCTCCACACCAAACTCACTCATCCATGTCTTTATGGACCGACGCTTTATGCACTGGTGCGCAGTCATGTTGGAACAGGAAGGGGCCGTCCCCAAACTGTTCCCACAAAGTTGGGAGCATGAAATTGTCCAAAATGTCTTGGTATGCTGAAGCATTAAGAGTTCCTTTCACTGGAACTAAGGGGCCAAGCCCAACCCCTGAAAAACAACCCCACCCCATAATCCCCCCTCCACCAAACTTTACACTTGGCACAATGCAGTCAGGCAAGTACCGTTCTCCTGGCAACCGCCAAACCCAGACTCGTCCATCGGATTGCCAGACAGAGAAGCGTGATTGGTCACTCCAGAGAACACGTCTCACTGCTCTAGAGTCCAGTGGCGGCGTGCTTTACCCCACTGCATCCCACGCTTTGCATTGCACTTGGTGATGTAAGGCTTGGATGAGCTGCTCGGCCATGGAAACCCATTCCATGAAGCTCTCTACACACTGTTCTTGAGCTAATCTGAAGACCACATGAAGTTTGGAGGTCTGTAGGTATTGACTCTGCGGAAAGTTGGCGACTTCTGCGCACTGTGACCCTCGGCATGCGCTGACCCCGCTCTGTGATTTTACGTGGCCTACCACTTCGTGGCTAAGTTGCTGTTGTTCCCAATTGCTTCCACTTTGTTATAACACCACTAACAGTTGAGCGTGGAATATTTAGTAGTGAGGAAATGTCAGGAATGGACTTATTGCACAGGTGGCAACCTATCACGGTACCACGCTTGAGTTCACTGAGCTCCTGAGAGCGACCCATTCTTTCACAAATGTTTGTAGAAGCGTCTGCATGCCTAGTGCTTGATTTATACACCTGTGGCCATGGAAGTGATTGAACACCTGAATTCAGTGATTTGGAGGGGCGTCCCAATGCTTTTGGCAATTAGTGTATGTTCATTTTTAATGTTATTGTTGTCGGCCCGATAAGAAAATGTAGCCGATATATTAAAGCCGATAAATAATGTATTATTTCCTTCAGCTGAGACACTTCAGATGCGCACTGTTCGTCATTATGGTTTTGAATTGCTTGAAATATGATTGGAATCACTTCAAAAAAGGAAAATGCAGTTCAGTGCAACATGTGCGGCGCAAGTCTGTCATATCGGCTACATAACATTATAATCAGAACATCATAATTGTGTGTTTGGGACATGGCTTTTAATGGTGAGACTGTTGTTTTTGTAATCAGGCTCTCAAAAATTATATTAATTTTGATTTAGATTTATCGGCCAATATATCGGTTATCGTTTTTCAAATATAAAGAGTTATCGGTATCGGCCAAATTTTTCATATTAATGCATCCCTACTAGATTGAATTAATTAATTTGCCAAATTCCGTGACATTCCGTGTTACCCAGTAAATTCTATTCCGCGATTCCATCTGCGTTTTCCACATTGCAGAAATCATCGGGCCCTACATATGATAGATTTGTGCATGAAACGGACAAAATATAAGTCGTTATTCATGTCAGGTTTGATGGTCTAGAGCTGCACGGTGCATAAATATAAACATAAATGATCTTTACATTACAAAATTGAGTCGTGTGCATGTTTCAATCTGCATATTTGAGTGTAACATTCTCTGATATGTTTGACCAAGAGACGTGTTTCTGTTCCGGAAAACTAGAAAGTTATTTAGTGAGAGATACTCTGATGTGGAGAGACATTTAGGTCACAATAAAAAAAGCTCTTTGTCGTGTTTGCAGGACCGTTCGTCCCAGCTAGTGTGTGCGCGTAGAGGAAGAGGAGTTCTACCCCTGCGGCACAGAAATTGCCATGTCATAATTTATGACTTAAAAAGCATTAATGTTTCAGCATGCAGCGAGAGGCGGCGCATTCTGTTTGAGGCAATCATTTCCTTAGTGAATGATTTATATGCGTCATATCAAAGTTTTATAGGATAAACAGTAACATCAACACTGTGCCACAGACCTGCAGGAATTCAGCCTTCCAACTTTCACATCCAAGTGCTGCTCGCATTACAGCCAAACACAGAGTTTAGCACAGACCCGACAGAGAACTGAACACCGGCGCTGGGAATTTAACACACTTATAAGCCACTATGAGCATCCTTCTGATTTATTTCTATGTGCGATCTTTGAAGTTGCATTCCTTGTGTATTTGAACAGGTGTAAAACGATAAGAGGTGATAATGATAGCACAAAAAATTCAGCTATTTCACTCTTTTCCTGATTAGAACTGCTATTTCCCCTGCTAAACGTGAAATGAAAGGTAAGATCTGGGTCTGATATGGTGCCAGGGCATCTGTGTGGTCGACCTGACGTTTGAGGGCGGGAATCTAATTGATTTTTATAAGATTTTTGCTTTACAGGTTTTCCCCCATTGCAAATGAAATGTAATTTTGAATGAATAATGCATCTTCCCTAAAGGCTCCCAAATATTTAAAAGCGTGCGAGAAAAGAAAAAAAAGAGAGCACAAAGCGTTTATACGTGACATCGGAAATTGGCATAGCATCCATCAACACGCACAGACGCCAGCGCACACAGGGGTATCAGTGTGGTGCGTGATGGGTAGACGTCTGCAGGGGGCATTTACAAAGGATTCTGGGATCTCAGACGCACGCAGAGAGGACACTACACTCGTTACAGCTCATTAAAGAGCTTACGATGATTATTTTAACAGTGTGGGAGTCTGTGACCGTGACTCTGTTGAATATCTATCAGGCGGATTATGGCTAATATTTTATTACCATGAGAATCACGCTGATTCTTTATCTCATAAAGATGATTGACTGAACACATGCTACGCTTTACCTGCAATTTAGGTTTCACTAGCAAACCTCGAGCACTAAGCATTAAAGTTCTGCAGCGTGAATGAACGAAGCGTTAAATCAAACGCTTACATTATGGAGGTGCAAGTTAGGGAAAAAAGACTTTGTAAAGAATAATATAACTGCACAATCACTTAAGTTGAGTATGTATGAGCCTTTCGGCAACAAGCCTTTCTGTGACTTGTTGCTGAATTGTTGGTAAAAATAAATTTATAAGTAAGTGTTTCAGTTATATTCTTCTTTACAACGTCTTGGACCAGCCAATAACTTATAATGGAATTTGATTGGTTGAGTAACATTGAGCAAATATTTTTGTATAATGATGCTAAATTGTATATTTTGTATGGAAGCTTGTTTCCATACAAATAGAAAAGGTAATTGCAACTTTTCATCTCACAATTCTGACTTTTTTTTTTTTTTTTTTTTCCTCTCACAATTTTCAGTTTATATCTTGCAATTTTGTTGGAATTGCGAGTTTGTCTCACAGTTCTACCTTTTTTCACATTTTCGAGTTTATCACAATTCAGACTTTTTTTCTCAAAATTGCGAGTTTATATCACAGATCAATTGCAAGATTAAAGAGTCCGAATTGCAAGTTATAAAATTGCAATTCTGAGAGAAAAAAATGTGAGAATTGTGAGAGAAAAAGTCGCAATTGATTCTATGCGAAAGGAAGCTTCCATATATTTGACTGTTGCTGACTAGAGAAAATGGCAATGGAGATCTTTATTGGAGAGTTCACCCCAAAATATAAATTGTCCCGTTTGACCTAAGATATTTAAATAAATGTTTATTTTAGGGCTGCAACAACTAATCGATAAAATCGATAGTGAAAATCATCGATAACGATTCTCATTATCGATTAGTCGGGTCTGCCCTCTGTGCACGATAAGCTTCCACCAGTCGCGCCAAATTACAGCCCTGAATAACACATTTCTATGGACAAAATGTGCATCTAGAAATAGTGGAGTGGACATGATCCAAGTGCCCAAAACATGAGAATTGTTTATTTTAAGCTTCAAGCGAATGCGTTAGCGTTTAACACACCCTGTCATGCACTTTGACAGATGTGTGTGTGTGCGTCCTCAGTGCAAAACGTTCATTTTACAGGTTATATCCACTGATCTAGATAGAGAACAGTAGTTATATCCTCATCTGTAAATGTTACCAATTCATGCGAGTATTTCCATTTTGCATGAAAGCGCGTCCTGACGCTAGTTAAGCATTAAGCTTCAAACTTCACTGAACGAGCGGCGGCGGGCACGCGCATGCGCGTCAAACACACAGAACGCAGTCGAGAGGGAGACAAATATTCAGCGCAAAAACACTCATTTTTAAAAAAAATTTAAAAATCACTCATAGTTTTAAAAGTCAACGTGTAATTCACGTATTTTATGAGAGTAGTGACTGTAAAGGGATAACAGCTGTAATTGAATATAAATGTTAGACGTTTCTACAGGATAAAGAAATGACAGTAACAGGTACTGTGTCCAGAGCGTGCGTGTGTGTGTGTGTGTGTGTGTGTGTGTGTGTGTGTGTTCCTGCAGAACATTCCTCTAATCTGGTAACACTGAGTTTTTTTTGTTTTTTTTTTGTTTTCTTTAATATTTTAATGTAGGGATTTAAACTCCTTTTGCTTAGTAAATTTTTTTGCACATAATGTATAGCACAAACATACCATTACAAAAATTAACCATGATTTTATTATAATAAAACCATGTTTTTGCCGTATTGATTACCATTTGTATAAGCACATAAATACCATATAGTTAAACTATGGATTTGAAGCAAAACGATGGTTAATTTGTGGTTACCATTGAATAACTACAATAACCCTGTTATTTATTTATTTATTATTATTATTATTATTATTATTATTTTTGTTTGTTTTATTCAATGTAAATTTATGTAATGGTAGATATATTCACTATGTATGTGTTCATAGCACAGCTGACATGTTTGTTTGAAGGACAGCACTGGACAGGATGTGGAATAGTGTGTTTTGTCAATAAAAAAAAAAAAGGGCCTTTTATCCGATTAATCGGAAAAATAATCGGCCAACTAATCGATTATCAAAATAATCGTTAGTTGCAGCCCTAGTTTATTTATTTTATTTTATTTTATTTTATTTTATTTTCCATACAATGAAAGTCAATGGGGTCCAAATCAATGTTGTTTAGACCCCAAAGTTCTTTAAAATAGCTTCTTTTGTGTTGCACAGAAAACAGTCGACATGAGGGCGAGTAAATGATGGCAGAACATCGATTCGTCTGAACTATCGTTTTTAAACGTGATGAACATAAAGGTTTTGATGCTGTAGATGTTTGGATGCTCAGGAATCTCCAGATAAAGTAAGAAAAAGAAAACATCGCTTGGAAGAACAAGAAGTAATCAATAAGAAGCAACAAGAGCCTAATGAGAGAGAACCTTAAACAGAGATTGGTATTATCGGTATCGTGAGCAATTTATTTTGTGTATCGTATCGTATCGTGAGGTACTACCCTGTGATTCCCACCCCTAATATTCATGCCGTAGACTCGTTTAGCAGATTAGAGTTGAATGATAGCATAGTTACATTTTGTGACGAAATAAACAATCAAACAGTTGAGATTTGCAATATAGAATATATATATTGCTTTACTTGAGTATATACTGTATGCATGTGAACAAAGTTGTACACAGTGTTATTTTAGTTTTTATTGATGCACAATATATTGGCCACCATAACAGTATTCGGCCGATATATGTTCACCATGATGGTTTTGAATTGCTTGAAATATGATTTGAATCACTTCAAAAAAGGAAATTACAGTTCAGTGCAACATGTGCAGCTCAAGTCTGTCATATCGGCTACATAACATTATAATCAGAACATCATAATTGTGTGCTTGGGACATGTCTTTAAAATGGTGAGACTTTTGTTTTTGTAGTCAGGCTCTCAAAAATGATATAAAAATTTGGATTTAGATTTATCGGGCAATATATCGGTTATCGGCTTTCAAATATAAAGCCAAAATTTTCATAACAGTGCATCCCTATTGTTTTATTATAGTTTTATTAATATTTTGAGCTTTTATTTTTATATTTTTAGTTTTCATGTTTAATTTTTAGTTATTTCATTATGTGCTTTTGTCATTTTATTAGTTTTTTGTTTAAAATATTGCCATTTAGGTTTAATTTTTAGATTTTATTTATTTCCAGTTAATAATTTTAGTTCTTCAAATTTCAGTTTATTGCAAAGGCAACATTTCAATTTTTTTTTTATTTTGTTTTATTTTATTTCAGCTATATTTCATTTAACAGAAATATCTTTTAATAGTTTTAGTTAACAATAATAACCCTGGACTTGGAAATGATTATATATGCAAATTTATTCAAAGAGCTGGGTGATGATAAAGTTTTGCGATAAATAAATCGTTACTGTGTTGTAATACACTATTGTTTTTCTTAGTGGAAGCTTAAAAATATTAAAGTAATTTTTTTTAAACTCAAATCAGTATTTCTTTATTCAATTTAAATGTATTTGATGTGCAAGTAAATGTACAGTCCGAGTTTAGTTTGTGATAATGGCTGACTGACTGTACATTGTCCATTACACATATTGAAGCAGTGATTTAGAAACGCATTTAATAAGACAGAGAAGATCCTTCATAAAAGATCCAGTTTTCTTTGTTCCGAGAAGAAAAGCAAAGATGAGCGTTTTTCTCTGATCCGGAGAGCGAGGGGCCACTCTGGCAATCTGGAGCAAATATCTGATTAACATTCAGCCGTACTTTATCTAAACAGAATACATCATCACGTTTGGCACCGGACCCAATCAGACCATTGAGACGCTTCCATGAGCCAGATTTATTCAAGCGCTGCCAGGAACGGAGCTCTGATTGGTCCTCCATTTAGAACACGCCGACCCACAATGCATTCTGCCCTTGTTCCGTTCCACAATTCAATCTGCGTCTACATTCAATCTGAATCAAAATCAGCTTCCTGTGTTTCTTTATAACAGTGACAATTAAGACTCGGGAAAATGAGCCCTTCCTGTCCAACACCTCATTCTCATGGAAAGTAAGATAAGATCCATAAATATCTTCAACACATAATAACAGAAGTGGGTTACACTTCGCAATAAGGTTCCATTTGTGAACAGTAGGCTAGTTATCACGTCTACAAATTGGTGTAGGATTTACTTTGAAACAACTCAGAAATTGCTAGTAAATTTCACAAATAGTTACGGCACAATGAATTAAACGTGAAATTTTGAAGTAGAAAAACTTCAACAAAACGTTTTACAGTGCATGAACTAACAATGAAAAAATAGTTCTAAAGCATTTATTAATCTTAGTTAATGTTAATTCCAACACTTGCTAATAAATTAGTCCTCCTTTTATCCTTCCGGAGCTCCTCCGTGGCACTCGAGACCGGTGTGGCGCAGCGGTAACGCTCATTACCACCGACCTCGCTCCGTTCCCACGGCTCTCGGCCCCGCCCTGCTTGCCACGGGGAGTTTTCGCGTGAGTGTAGAAATTAGTAAGCTTGCTCTTTAGTGATTGACAGCTTTAAAGGAACACTCCACTTTTTTTGAAAATAGGCTCCTTTTCCAACTCCCCTAGAGTTAAACAGTTGAGTTTTACCGTTTTCGAATCCGTTCAGCCGTTCTCCGGATCTGGCGGTAGCACTTTTAGTATAGCTTAGCATAGATCATTGAATCTGATTAGACCATTTGCATCTCACTCAAAGACTTTCGATATTTTTCCTATTTAAAACTCTTCTGTAGTTACATCGTGCACTAAGACCGACGGAAAATGAAAAGTTGCGATTTTCTAGACCGATATGGCTAGTAACTATACTCTCGTTCCTGCGTAATAATTGTATTTTATGTCGTAGACTAAAACGTGAAAGTATCTTGAGCTTGTGTCCACCACAGACCTTATTTCAGCCGTTTAACCAAAACCCCATTCAAAGAACCCATTGACTTTGGGATGAGGGAACTGAAAGTGCTAAAATGCTAACTTGCTTCTGCGTTTTGGCCTACAAAGTGATGTCATACCTGCATACTGAGCTCTCAGTTTTGACAATTGTGCCACATATTGATTCATGTGAAACCTGAAAATGGTGTTAATACAGAGGAGATTTGCAGTAAGCATTCTGTTACTTGTCATTTATTTCAAATATCTATATCTACAACAAAATGTGTGTGTCTTAGCATGCTAAGTGTGTATGAAGTACTATTGTTAAGCCTGTCAGCCCTACATTTCGGGTTGGCCTAAACCCTAACGGCATAGATGGCATGAAGGTCTTAAAACGCTTGAACCCCGATAATATATATTTTTTTTAATTTGAATTCACTCTTTGCAGGGAGTTTGACTGATAGGCGATCTGACCAATCATAATCTGCCATCCGCCGAATCCACCATTTTGTCCGACAAAGCAGAGTTTGTAGATTAACGTCGGTGGACTTAAACTTGAAAAGCGGTGTGTGCTGACATTCCTTCTGATGTTCATTCATGTTTATTTGATGCTATAAATTAACTAGAAGGAAGAGATGACCGGTTCATGAGCTACAGAGTGATCTGTCAAGACACATTCAAGAGCCACAAAACGGTATTTGTTTAAATTTCTTTAAAAAAATGACAAAGTTGTGACTGTTTCATATCATAAGTAACCTGCTCTGTCCTGTCTGTCGATGCGTTGTCAGTGTCCTCTTTGCTCTTTGCGATGTATTCTTCACTGCGTGAGAACATGATGTGTGGCGTGAGAGCATCATGGCTTGTTGGACGTAGCAACCGTAACTAAAGGGGGCGGGTCTTTGTGAACGGTCAATTGCCTTGACTTTTTGGGTTGACCTCTAAAACTAAGAAATGTTTAGCATATTTCTTATTTTATATTATTTCTGAGCATATGGGATATGTTTAAGATAAGTTTGTACAATATTTTCCTTCATATTTAATACATATTTTCTGCAAAGATATTTAACAAATAACAAGTCATTTGTTTTACATTTACACCATGTTTGATGATCACTTGTTTTCCAGCACAAATATCTAAACATTCTTGAATCAAGACACATTTACTGGAGAAGATGCAAAATGACTGAAAATATTAAGATATTAAGTCTCGTTTTCTAAAAAAGTATCGAAATGAAGTGTTTAAGCTTAAAACAAAAACACAAAGTCAGAAAAATAAACTTAATCTAAAGAGTTAAAAATACAAACATAATTAAGTATATTAATATTATTATATAATGACAAACAAAACCATTTTGATAAATTTTTCTTAATATCTTTATTATATAAATTCTTGTGTAATTGTGTGTGTTTTTACTACTCTGTCTGTCTGTCTATTATGATTGATTTTAGGACATCACACAGTTTTCCTGTGATTTCAGGCTCTCATGATGTCAGGATTGGACGTATGCGGGTCATGTGACTGAACGCCTTGTGATCTCTCCTTCACATGAGGTCAGTGTCTCTCTGGCCGTTAAATGACTGCGTTGTCGTGAGTGTGTACGCTTCATTTGCTGTTGTCCAAACATCTGTCTGTCTCTCTCTCTCCCTGCAGGTTTGTGTTTATGGCATTAGTGCTGTCTCACATGGCTGTACTTCACAAGGAGGATATGTGTAATTATATTAAACATGCTCCATCTACTAACGCCCCACACACACACACACACGCGCTTCTGCACTGCCTGGATAAGCAAATCTCTCTCTCGCTCTCTCTCGCCCCCGCCACATCTCTGCACCCTCAGAGTTCTCGTCACGGTCGTTACAGGAAATGACATTTACTGTATGTTTGTTCATCTGTGAGTTCTCTATATTTTCTAATGTGAACTATAAAGTGCAACATCCACTTTTTCGGCTTATACGGAAGTATTTTTCCCATTGGGATTTTTATAAAGTCTTTGTTAAAGAGTTACAAGCCATGAACCAATCAGCTACGAGGAGAATCACAACATTGCAAACTTAGTTTTAAAGCAAAAAAGTATTTAAAAACCGGACAAAGATACAAGACTATGAATTTAACAACTTTGAGTGAAAGAACTACAATCCCATAAAGCACTGCAAGTGACATAAACGGCCAAGGCTCATTGATGCACGTGGAGAGCGAAGGCTGGCCCGTGTGGTCTGATCAAACAGACGAGCTACTGGAGCTCAAATTGCTCAAGAAGTTAATGCTGGTTCTGATAGAAAGGTGTCAGAATACACAGTGCATCGCAGTTTGTTGCGTATGGAGCTGCATAGCCTCAGACCAGTCAGGGCGTCCATGCTGACCCCTGTCCACCGCCGAAAGGACCAACAGTGGGCACGTGAGCATCAGAACTGGACCACGGAGCAATGGAAGAAGGTGGCCTGGTCTGATGAATCACGTTTTCTTTTACATCACGTGGATGGCCGGGTGCGTGTGCGTGGCTTACCTGGGGAACACATGGCACCAGGATGCACTATGGGAAGAAGGCAAGCCGGCGGAGGCAGTGTGATGCTTTGAGCAATGTTCTGCTGGGAAACCTTGGGTCCTGCCATCCATGTGGATGTTACTTTGACACGTACCACCTACCTAAGCATTGTTCAGACCATGTACACCCTTTCATGGAAACGGTATTCCCTGGTGGCTGTGGCTCTTTCAGCAGGATAATGTGCCCTGCCACAAAGCAAAAATGGTTCAGGAATGGTTTGAGGAGCACAACAACGAGTTTGAGGTGTTGACTTGTCCTCCAAATTCCCCAGATCTCAATCCAATCGAGCATCTGTGGGATGTGCTGAACAAACAAGTCCGATCTATGGAGGCCCTACCTCGCAACTTACAGGACTTAAAGGATCTGCTGCTAACATCTTGGTGCCAGATACCACAGCACACCTTCAGGGGTCTAGTGGAGACCATGCCTTGATGGGTCAGGGCTGTTTTGGCAGCAAAAGGGGGACCAACACATTAGGACGGTGGTTACAGTGGGGAGAACAAGTATTTGATACACTGCCGATTTTGCAGGTTTTCCTACTTACAAAGCATGTAGAAGTCTATAATTTTTATCATAGGTACTCTTCAACTGTGAGAGACGGAATCTAAAACAAAAATCCAGAAAATCACATTGTATGATTTTTAAATAATTAATTTGCATTTTATTGCATGACATAAGTATTTGATCACCTACCAATCAGTAAGAATTCCGGCTCTCACAGACCTGTTAGTTTTTCTTTAAGAAGCCCTCCTGTTCTCCACTCATTACCTGTATTAACTGCACCTGTTTGAACTCGTTACCTGTATAAAAGACACCTGCCCACACACTCAATCAAACAGACTCCAACCTCTCCACAATGGCCAAGACCAGAGAGCTGTGTAAGGACATCAGGGATAAAATTGTAGACCTGCACAAGGCTGGGGTGGGCTACAGGGCAATAGGCAAGCAGCTTGGTGAGAAGGCAACAACTGATGGCGCAATTATTCGAAAATGGAAGAAGTTCAAGATGACGGCCAATCTCCCTCGGTCTGGGGCACCTTGCAAGATCTCACCTCGTGGGGCATCAATGATCATGAGGAAGGTGAGGGATCAGCCCAGAACTACACGGCAGGACCTGGTCAATGACCTGAAGAGAGCTGGGACCACAGTCTCAAAGAAAACCATTAGTAACACACTACGCCGTCATGGATTAAAATCCTGCAGCGCACGCAAGGTCCCCCTGCTCAAGCCAGCGCATGTCCAGGCCCGTCTGAAGTTTGCCAATGACCATCTGGATGATCCAGAGGAGGAATGGGAGAAGGTCATGTGGTCTGATGAGACAAAAATAGAGCTTTTTGGTCTAAACTCCACTCGCCGTGTTTGGAGGAAGAAGGATGAGTACAACCCCAAGAACACCATCCCAACCGTGAAGCATGGAGGTGGAAACATCATTCTTTGGGGATGCTTTTCTGCAAAGGGGACAGGACGACTGCACCGTATTGAGGGGAGGATGGATGGGGCCATGTATAGCGAGATCTTGGCCAACAACCTCCTTCCCTCAGTAAGAGCATTGAAGATGGGTCGTGGCTGGGTCTTCCAGCATGACAACGACCTGAAACACACAGCCAGGGCAACTAAGGAGTGGCTCCGTAAGAAGCATCTCAAGGTCCTGGAGTGGCCTAGCCAGTCTCCAGACCTGAACCCAATAGAAAATCTTTGGAGGGAGCTGAAAGTCCGTATTGCCCAGCGACAGCCCCGAAACCTGAAGGATCTGGAGAAGGTCTGTATGGAGGAGTGGGCCAAAATCCCTGCTGCAGTGTGTGCAAACCTGGTCAAGAACTACAGGAAACGTATGATCTCTGTAATTGCAAACAAAGGTTTCTGTACCAAATATTAAGTTTTGCTTTTCTGATGTATCAAATACTTATGTCATGCAATAAAATGCAAATTAATTACTTAAAAATCATACAATGTGATTTTCTGGATTTTTGTTTTAGATTCCGTCTCTCACAGTTGAAGAGTACCTATGATAAAAATTACAGACTTCTACATGCTTTGTAAGTGGGCAAACCTGCAAAATCGGCAGTGTATCAAATACTTGTTCTCCCCACTGTGTATATATGTGTGTGTGTGTGTATGTGTGTGTATATATATATATATATATATATATATATATATATATATATATATATATATATATATATAAAAACAATTTCACCAGATGATTTGAATAGCTCTATTTGAAAATAATCATTCTAGAGTAATTGGAGTGATGTTTATGGGGAGTGAATCTGCATAGAAAATAAACAAATTACAAGCATAGATAAATACAATAGAAGAAAGACACAATTTAAATAAGCAGTGCTTTGTTTTTCTAGGTAAATCTAAAAGTATTCAGGTGCAGAAATTGAATAATCAAATGTAAAATAACAGTCTTCACTGTATAAATGAAATATGACTAATATAATTAATTAATACAATTTATCTTTGTTAAAACTACTGAAGTCACTTTCTCTTTCTCCTTTGTTTGTTTGATCACCATAAACAGCTGCGGGTATTAGGGGTGTGAATCGTCACTGGTCTCATGATTCAATTTGATTACGAATATCGTGTCTTCGATTCGTTACAATGCATCACGACTGAATGTAGCAAACATCAAACACAACTTCAGTCTGAGCACAGCAGACGACAGGAGCATTTAGAGCTAACAAACACTAGTAAATACTGAAAGCACATGAAACTGTAGTGCACTTAAGTTACAATAATGCACACACTTGCGCACACACACACGCAGCCTCGGACACACATGCACACACTCGCACACGCACATGCATGCAGCCTCGCGCACGCTTGCATGCACTCACACTAGGGTTGCCACCTTCAGTGTGGCAAAATAAGGGACACCCATTCATGACACCCCCCCCCCCCAAAAACCCCCCCAAAACAAAACAATTGCATCAAGAACACGAATAAAGAATAAGTCATGAACTGATTATTTCAACAATGACAACTTGACAGCTCAACAATAAACCATAAGAAAACATGAGATCAAGTATGTGAACTTGCAACAGAACACATTTTATATTATTTTACTTTTGATTATTTTATTTCTAAAGAACTCTTTAGTAGCCTATTTGGTGCACTTTAAAAGGGTAGTTCACCCAAAAATGTTTCATTTACTCAGCCTCATGATATTCCAAACCTGTATGAGTTTCTTTGTTCTGCTGAACACACAAGAAGATAGGCCTATTTTGAAGAAAGTTTGTACCCAGGCTGCTTTGGGGGCACCATTGATTTCCATAGTAGGAATGAATCTTCCTATGTGTTCAACATAACAAAGAAATTCATACAGGTTTGGAACAACTTGAGGGTGAGTAAATTTTCACAAAAACACAATTTTCATTTTTGGGTGAACTGTCCCTTTAAGCAGTCATTCTGAACCAGTCAGTTTTTTGACAACTCTGAAATTAAAATTTTTTTTTTATTAATTTACTTAAATTATGACCATATTATTATGTAATTATTTGTCCCATTTTTATCTAAATATTTTTTTTTTTAAATGTCATATGACAGGATTATTTATTATGTATGATTTAATATAGCCTAGCTAAATGATAAATTAAAAATAACATTAATTATAGGCTATAATATATGAATTAACCTGTCTAATGTCTAAATAATATAATAATTCTGTCTGCCAAGCACTGATAATGTATGGAATATTATATTAATTTATTATCCATTAAAAAACCAATAGGCCTATCCCTTTAGAAGCACGGATGTGTGTGTCACCGCTGCTGCTTTAAGTCAGACAGTCTGTGCTACTGAAATGCTTCTCTGAAAAGTGTGCACTTCGCCTGAGGTTCATCATGAGTTACAGACCCATTGATAACTTTTTTAAGCCCTATGTCTGGAGATCCTCTTGTGTTGAAACGGTGGACGCAAGCTCGACATGTTTTTAAAAAACCGCGCAAGTTCTGGAGACTCCGTCGCTATGGCAACAAAGCCGCTAAAACGCAATCACGCGCAAATGAGCTTCTGTACTACTTATTGTGAAATAGATTTCTTTATATTTGCTATTAGTATTCTCCACACAGCAAAATCCTTATGTGTTTATTGAACTATGTGTGTACCTATGTAAAATACGGGACAAATCGCGTCCCGTAGTGATTTGATACAGGACGCGTCATTTTGCCTGTAAATACGGGACGATTCCGTATTTCACGGGACGGGTGGCAACCCTAACTCACACGCATGCAGCCTCGCGCACACACACACGCTGTAAATGTTAAAATAGTGAGTGCATTTTTTTTATTGCTCACTTTTGTGTTTCGCCTCCCTCCGCCATTTTACGCTAGCGCGAGAAACGCGTAGTGGCGAATGTTCTCAATTGTTTACAACACGTAACCGACTGTGTTTACGAGGATACTCGCCGAGACGGGCATTTTGAATTCATTTTGCGTGCACGAGTCCGTTTAAGCTGAACTGAATTCGGCGTTCACATGCACTCTGTGTGCAGTGTGGAGTCCTCTTGTCCTCCTGGCTCGACTTAACACATGCAACTGATAAACTTTCACTCTATGATGGTTAAACTTTGCAATTAATCAGTGAATCACATGCGTTCTGAACCGGGGTGCAGCTGCCCTTACGGATCACGGGTCAACTACGATCCCTATACTTGACATCGCGATATCAATGATAAAACGATATATCGTGCAGCCCTAATGTGTTTGTATGTTTGTGTGTGTGTATAATGTGTGCGAATGCATTTGCAATGTAAAGCTTTTTTACTTTGCTAATATTTCAATCTATGACAGCCGTTTAAAAAACTGCCTTTTTTATAAAACAAAATATGTAAAATTAACAGAATATATTGTCTGTGTTCTTTATAAACAAAAATGTCATTTTGTTATGAAAGGTTTAACATAATTTGAGATCTCAGAGGTTACTTTATAAAATAGTTACGGTTAAAAAAAATGGTTATATTGTGCGAAACACTGAATTCTGGACAGTTGAGAGCTTTACGATGTGCAAAAAAATATAAATATATTGTGTATATGTATGTGTGTGTGTGTGTGTATATGTGTATGCGATTCCAAAAAAGTTGGGACACTGTACAAATTGTGAATAAAAAAGGAATGCAATAATTTACAAATCTCATAAACTTATATTTTATTCACAATAGAATATAGATAACATATCAAATGTTGAAAGTGAGACATTTTGAAATGTCATGCCAAATATTGGCTCATTTTGGATTTCATGAGAGCTACACATTCCAAAAAAGTTGGGACAGGTAGCAATAAGAGGCCGGAAAAGTTAAATGTACATATAAGGAACAGCTGGAGGACCAATTTGCAACTTATTAGGTCAATTGGCAACATGATTGGGTATAAAAAGAGCCTCTCAGAGTGGCAGTGTCTCTCAGAAGTCAAGATGGGCAGAGGATCACCAATTCCCCCAATGCTGCAGTGAAAAATAGTGGAGCAATATCAGAAAGGAGTTTCTCAGAGAAAAATTGCAAAGAGTTTGAAGTTCTCATCATCTGCAGTGCATAATATCATCCAAAGATTCAGAGAATCTGGAACAATCTCTGTGCGTAAGGGTCAAGGCCGGAAAACCATACTGGATGCCCTTGATCTTCGGGCCCTTAGACGGCACTGCATCACATACAGGAATGCTACTGTAATGGAAATCACAACATGGGCTCAGGAATACTTCCAGAAAACATTGTCTGTGAACACAATCCACCGTGCCATTCGCCGTTGCCGGCTAAAACTCTATAGGTCAAAAAAGAAGCCATATCTAAACATGATCCAGAAGCGCAGGCGTTTTCTCTGGGCCAAGGCTCATTTAAAATGGACTGTGGCAAAGTGGAAAACTGTTCTGTGGTCAGACGAATCAAAATTTGAAGTTCTTTTTGGAAAACTGGGACGCCATGTCATCCGGACTAAAGAGGACAAGGACAGCTCAAGTTGTTATCAGCGCTCAGTTCAGAAGCCTGCATCTCTGATGGTATGGGGTTGCATGAGTGCGTGTGGCATGGGCAGCTTACACATCTGGAAAGGCACCATCAATGCTGAAAGGTATATCCAAGTTCTAGAACAACATATGCTCCCATCCAGACGTCATCTCTTTCAGGGAAGACCTTGCATTTTCCAACATGACAATGCCAGACCACATACTGCATCAATTACAACATCATGGCTGCGTAGAAGAAGGATCCGGGTACTGAAATGGCCAGCCTGCAGTCCAGATCTTTCACCCATAGAAAACATTTGGCGCATCATAAAGAGGAAGATGCGACACAGAAGACCTAAGACAGTTGAGCAACTAGAAGCCTGTATTAGACAAGAATGGGACAACATTCCTATTCCTAAACTTGAGCAACTTGTCTCCTCAGTCCCCAGACGTTTGCAGACTGTTATAAAAAGAAGAGGGGATGCCACACAATGGTAAACATGGCCTTGTCCCAACTTTTTTTGAGATGTGTTGATGCCATGAAATTTAAAATCAACTTATTTTTCCCTTAAAATGATACATTTTCTCAGTTTAAACATTTGATATGTCATCTATGTTGTATTCTGAATAAAATATTGAAATTTGAAACTTCCACATCATTGCATTCTGTTTTTATTCACAATTTGTACAGTCCCAACTTTTTTGGAATCGGGTTTGTGTGTGTGTGTGTGTATGTGTGTGTGTGTGTGTGTGTGTATGTGTGTATATATATATATTAAATCTTTGACGACAAATTCTTCCATAGAACAAACAGAAAACTTTCCCATGATTTTTAAATTACAATCCCAGTGTTATTTTAGTATCATTGTTATACTATTATAGTTTTTGGTAATATTTTGAATTAGGTTTTATTTGTATATTGTGTGTTTTTATTTTATTTTTAGTTATTTTGTTGCATTTTTGTTTTTTTCTCAAAATATGTCTATAGTTTTTTTTTAGTTTATTTAGTTTGAGTTATTTTAGCACTTCAGCTTATACTAAACGGAAATAAGAAATCTAGCATCTAGCTGAAATAAAATAAATGTAAACTTATGAAAATGTTTTTTATGGTTTCAGTCTGTCTATCTATTGTCTGCAGATGCACAATAATTTATGCTGCGATTAACGGATAATTAGAATGCGGCAAGACCTAAAATCAATATACAGAACCAAGATCTTTCTACTTCCACATGCAATATGAGGGGTTATGTAAAGTTAATGAAAGTCTGAGGTGTGTTGTGATGTTGGGCTGGAAACATAATTCAAGAACTCAATGCAGTGCAATGCCAGCTGGGACCCGCAGCCGTCTCTCTCTCGCCGCTTCAAGGCTGTAGGCTATGCAGAAACATTCTTCTGCTCTTACTTGTGTTTTTCTGTTGTGTGTGTGTGTGTGTGTGTGTGTGTGAACTCTCTCTCTCTATCATACAAGGTCATCGGTCAGCCCTGATCTCTCTGACCTTTGAAAGAAAGAGTCAGACAATCAATCTAGAGTCTGTTTCTTCTGCACTGACTGCGTTATGATTATGAATTGATGATTGATGATGCCACAGGTTGCTCCGTCTCTTCAGCGTTGATCCAAGCCCTAGTGCGCTGTCTACATAGGTAGCACCCTACTAAGGGAACATCCTGGATCAAGTGGAAATGGAGTGAGTCACACACAAATATTGGGTAAAATATTTTCTAATCAGATTGAACTATTTTTATCGATGCCTTTTGGTTTAAATTAATTCTATATATATTTATAATTGACCTTT